>JACEFZ010022182.1:0-347500 GCA_014155875.1 Cepaea nemoralis
TGAATTTGAACCCTGAACACCCAACAGGCAGGTAAGCATACTTATCGATGCACTAAGTGGCTCCTATACCTCATTATAGGCCCCTTGTATCATGGGAAGAAAATTGGGTGGCAGTAAACATCACTGTCTGACATCCTGATTTATATAGTGACATGTTCTGACAAGTTCCAGTTCTTAAAGCCACTGTGTTGCTAATGCATGGTTCTCAATATTCGTATATCGTTGCTTTCAATGTTTCCTGTTGGACATTTAGTTTTCACGCAGATGTCTTGTGTGGTCATTTTAAAGCATAGGTAGAGATTTTGTGGACTTCTGTATCTTTTCCCATCAAAGTTCTGACTACATACATGACAATGGTTATTTTCTTGGTCTATACAGATTCACATTATGCACTTGTAATTTCTGTTTTAATCTTGCTTCTTTCTTTCTTTTGATACGCAGTAATAAATAGCCTTGTCATAAGACTTATTATGAGGTTGTCTCTATATTCTCAAGTCTCTGGTTTCTTTGGAAAAGCTATCAGTATATATTGTAATTGTATTATGTCATATTATTCAGACTCATTTGTATTATCTAAGCTAAAATCTCCAGAAGGCACTGAATTGTCCTCTTATGTAACATCTTTTCCTGGCTCTGTTCATTTCTTAATATGATAAACTCCAGTTTACTGGCTAACCTTTCATTTTCAAGAATATTTGCAACTATTCTTTCACCATTATGTAGTTTTTCTGTGTTTTGTATACATATATTCTCTTGTCCCATTAATATTGATTATTCGTATTTAAAGGATTTAGTGGTTGTCCATATTTTTCTACCTGCTAATTTATTTCTTTGCTTGTACATAAAACGGGAGACTTTTTTGTGATATCTATCAAACTTTTTGTATTCTAATTAGCTAGGTTGCTTTAGCTGCCTTGCATTTGTTTTTTTCTCTCTTTATTTAGTCCATGGTATTCATCTTTTTTATGGTGGTATTTCTCTTCTCCTCCCCACTGCCCTTTTCCCTCAAATTGCAGAATTGTACTTATGATATCTGCTGTGTTACTTTCTTTAACAGCTCTCATTGTTCATCACTAGTCAGAATCTCCATTGTTACTTCTGCCCTCTAGAGTAACATGTTTTTGTCTGTTTTAACAGTGCTACAGCTAACGTGATGCGTCATCTTTACAAATTTTAGTTTCATTTGCAACTTTCCTATAATTGGTATGCAATCACTAATTCACTGCTACTGCCTGGTTTTTGTTCCAGTGAATCTTATTGAAATCAGTAAGTAATAAGTTTAATTGCAAACATTATTCGCTGTACTTGTCCAAGTTATTAATCACTGAGGGCATTGTTTCAACCAGATATTACCTACCTCTTAAAGCTGTGACCAGTGACATTTCTAACAACTCTGCATCCCTTTGGCATACCTTGCTAATCAGAATTTTCAGTGGACAACAACATTGTGTTTTCATTGCAAGTTTGGAGATGACTATAATTTGGTTTATGTGTGAGAAACAGTCATTTAATGTTCATGGCTGCTTCTGTAAGCCACAGAATTCAATGCGTAAGTTCCTGATGTGTTTGTGTGTGGGACTAATGCCATCGGGTTAAGGTTAATAAAAACGATTGGTGGATCTGCAAATACCGGGTGTTTGTAAGTCTCACTACACTTTGTATATAGAACAAATTTGAAACAAATTCTTTCTTCTATTGATAACACCATTCTGTTTGGAGTGCAAAGAATTACTCCAGCAGACGACAACCATTCACTGCACATTGTCTCACGTTGAACTTTGGAGCACATTTTTTATGACATCATGTACTTCATTTTTCAAATTTGTTCTACATACAAAGTGTAATGAGGCTTTACAAACACCCAGTAGTTGATAATTTCAAGTTGAGCTCCAGAATGTCTGGTTAAAACTTTGGAAAATGGTAATTAAATGATTGATCAGGTGTGAACACAGAATAGTGTCTAGCAAATTGACGGTGCAGTCTTAGAACTGCATTACTAAACTGAAACAGGGTGTATTCACTTTCATGGGGAGGCATATTTGAATGTAGGTGTATATTACTAATCTGAAACAGTGTGAATTCACTTTTCTGGGGAGACATGTTTGAATGTAGGTGTATATAATATAAGGTTGGAAGAAAGGAATGAGTCGTCGAGGACTTGGATTAGTCCAATGAAGATCTGGCCCTGAGTTAAGAAGTTGATGACTCATCACTTGAGGGATGACAGGCATATCAGATCAGTCCATATAGTTACAGTCAGACTAAGAGAGTCATATTATCCCTTGGGGATAGTAAATAAAGCCTGTCAGTCCTTGAGTTTCGTGGGTCCATATGGAAAGCAAAGAATAGTAACACTGACATCTGACATGCATGCCCTAAGACGTGGCTAAGGAGGGTTGGTCTGGAACTGGCTACCCAGCCCCGTAGACAAGTTTAGCAGCAGAATCTAACCAATGATAAACAAGTCTTTGAGTTGAGGTGAGCTAAGACCTGACATCGCTGCACTCAGGGATTCCCATAAGCGCTCCGTCCCCTCGTTCAACAGCCAGTGAAGAGTCACTACTAATCATTCCCACCGCTATCTGATTGAAAGTTCTCCTGGTCTTCCCTCTCAGTTTTGAGATTCTTCTAGAGTCCCTGCCAATCCCCCGCAATCTCATCCTTTCCACATACGGGTTCACAATCTGTTCCTCCACCTTCTCCACGTGATCCCACAGGCGCACGACTGCCTCTCCCTTGTCCATAGGTAATCTACCACCAAGAGGTGCATTTCCTGCCAGCCTATCAGCCTATTCATTCCCCCCGTTCTCCTGCATGGCCAGGGCAAAAAATCCATACAATCTGTGACCTCTGAAGCGATGTTAGCCATTCCACATGAAAAATTCCTTTCTCCACCTTACTAAGCATACTCCTTGAGTCCGTGATGAAGACAATAAACAAGTCTTTAAAAACAGGAAAGAAAAATCGCTCAGCCAACCAAGATGAATGGAAGCGGGAAGGCTTTCAACTTGATGTAATAAATGTTTTCAAGTGACTTCCCAGCTGTTGATCCATAGTCCTGTATGTCAGGTGATAATAATACAGTTGCACTCTGAACTTACAACCAACAAGATAAGCATACCCTAGGCACATACATGGCCATACCTAGATTGTGACATATATATCTATGAGATCTTAGCTTGTTTGTACATATTCTATGGATTAACCAACACTTTCCACATTCACATGTTGATTTTGAAGTGATGTAATGCACCTGACAGTAAATACCTTCATATGTACAGATATTGGCATTGTAATGTTGTTCAATTTTCTCTTGTCAATTAAATGATATTTTAGCTGGAATCTATAGTAAACATAATGCCCTTTTTGTCTTTTGAGTTCTAAACAACACTGGGTATGGGTAATTCAGTTGCAGTAAGCAACTTCTAAACAGTTTCATCTTCTTGGGTAAGCAGTTTTATTTGTGATACACTGTCATGTTTTGAGTATGAATAAGGCAACTCTTCAGTCACATGTATTTCTTTTTTCCCTGTATTCTCCTCTTCCTTTCTCTACTTTTCCCTGAATTTCTCTTCTATCTCCATATTCTCTATGGTTATGGGAGTCACGTGCCTGGAATGTTTCCTGGATTGGTGTTTTACCAGTAATGCATCCCCATTTCCGGTGTATAATAGAGTGGTACGTCCTCTAACATATCATCATTCACACACATGTATGTCCATACATGTCTGTTTTATCCTCTGCTTCCCTTGGAAGAACAGAGTAATTAATGCTGAAGTGCTTTCACTTACTGGTCATAGGACTGTACGCACGCTGCATAGACAGTGCAGTGTGTGATGGTTGGTCATGTATGGACATATGGACATTTATTACAGGACAGCAGACTCATACATAAGCTTTATTTGGTTATTTCGGGATTTGACATTTAAATATTGAGCACAACCCACTACTGGCAACGCCGATCGTATTCTGGTATGAACCTAAGGTCTATCCACGTCAATGTGGAAGTACTAGACTCGAGTTTCGCTCTCGTTTGAGCTCGTCAGTAGTGCATATCCTTGACCGGATCCAGAAACAAACCCCGGATCACCGACGTATGAAGCGGGTGTGTAAACACTAGACCACATGGCACACGCTGGACACGGCCAAATTATCACAACAGAATATTACAACGTCACCCATCGTAGGTTGTAGCTCAAGATTTGCCTGATCGCCGTGACTGATCCCAAAACAACCAAATAAATCAATTTTATTATTGCTTGCTGGAATTTAGGCGGCCTGGTGTGCCTTGCCAGTGAGAAGACCTGATCGTTCAGGTCCACATCGATTGACGGACATCAGTCACGGCGATCGGGCAAATCTTGAGCTACTACCTACGATGGGTGATGTAATATTCTGTTGTGATAATTTGGCTGTGTCCAACGTGTGCCATGTGGTCTAGTGTTTACACACCCGCTTCACACGCCGGTGATCTGGGGTTAGTTTCCTGATCCGGTCAAGGATATGCACTACTGACGAGCTCAAACGAGAGCAAAAGTCAAGTCTAGTGCTTCCGCATTGACGTGGATAGGCCTTAGGTTCATACCAGAACACGATCAGCGTTGCCAGTAGCAGGATGTGCTCAATATTTAAATCATACATAGGCATTGGAATGAATCCCTGCAGGATCCATCATTTCTAAAGCCATGGTTATTTATGTTCATATTAGAACATTCAGGCGTGAGCAATGAAAGAATGGATAGGCTGGCTGGAACTTCCACTATATCAGAGGCCTGCCTATGAATTAACGGTCAATAAGTAATGCCTCTTAATTTGTAATTTCTTTCAATAGGCAAAAAAAAAAAAGATAAAATTCATATTGAAATTACCCTATGTCTGTACTTCAAAAATGTATTTCTCAATATAGTCTCTGTTGTAGTTTTTGTCCATCTTCTCACAAGGGCATGTATGCCCTGCATGGTAAAAATATTGTATCCTTTTTCCTAAACCACCGGCGTATGGCCGTTTAAAGGTCTTGGTGTCCTCAAAGTGATGTCCGCGAAGATCTTCTTTCAGTGGTCCAAACAGATGGAAGTCTGAATGTGCTAAATTGGGACTATAATGGGGATGTGGTAATACTGTCCAGCCAAATTCTGCAATCATATCAATGGTGCATTTAGCGGTGTGTGAGGCATGGCATTATTGTGCAACAATAGTACAGTTCCTGGATCTTTGAATGGGTAAAATTGTGTGAAGACACCCTCTGATTTTCTTCAATGTAACGGTCAGCATACACCATTTGTCCCTGTTCCAAGAAGTCAAGAAAAATTACACCTTTCTCATCCCAAAACACGGAGGCCATAACTTTCCCTACAGATGGTGACATTTTGAATTTCTGTCTTGTCTGTATTGTTGTGTTATGCCATTCCATTGACTACCTCTTGGATTATGGTTCAAAGAAATGAACCCAAGTCTCATCATCTGTCACAATATTCAATAAAAACCCTCCTTCAGTTTTGTAACGATGCAGGAGGTTGGTGGCTATGGTTTTCCTAGCTTCTTTATGTCTGTCTGTCAACATGCTGGGTACCCACCGTATACATACATTTGAATAACCCAGGTCTTTAATGATGGTCTGGGCATTGCCTTTACTAATAGGACAACATGGAACACAGTCCATCCAGTGTTATCCAACTGTCACCACAAATGATGTCATCAACACGATGAATGTTGTGTGGAAGACGGCCAGTCTGCTTTGCATAAGCCAGCGAAGATTGACCTACTTCAGCATCCTCACAACGAAGTCTCTGAGGAAGCACGCCAATCCACATCGATTTAACACAAATGCTGAAGGAGAAGATTAGAGCACCTACCTAAGATGTGTCCAAAGTGCAATGTTGATCAGCTGAACCCAATTGAATTTCAAAGAAAAATATCTGTGGGCAGCTACAAATGGTTACATAACAATGGAATATTCAGAACTATGACTTAATGAAGTATACATGTATGACATGAACTTGCTGGGCTTAGGCACAGCAACCTGAAAAACTTCTAACCCTAAGACTTGATACAAGTTACTTCAACACATAGGTTACTTTTACATACAGATGAGAAAAGGCTGAAGGCTTCTTGTTCATAATGCATACCAGTTATGATTGAAGGAGGCTATTATCTATACATATACATAAATACAACCATAAACAATTAGTGAACAAGCAAAGAAATCTCCTCGAGGCCTCAGAAATGAGGTTTTACCTGATGCTGAAAATTCCTTAGATGGTCAAAATGAGTGATCTAAATGTTTGGAAAGAGGCTGATACATAGAAACAACTCATCACAAACAACAGTAAGAGGTGGTCAACATTTTTGACCACGTTATGAGAAGAGAGAAACTGTTGCATGTTGTAACCTCTAGAAAGAGAGGAAGACAGCGAAAGAAGATTTTTGACAGCCCCGTGTAATGGTACGTCACACAAATTGAAACATGTTGGAGATAGCAGGATGTGGAGAAGTATGATCAAACACACAATTCAGCAAGGCACTTGATGATTTTTATATATGTGAATAACGAAGACACAAACAATAGATTGCACGATTTATTGCCTGGCATATTTTGTTGCATCTCATCAGGTACATGCTGCAGAATTCACACAACATAAAGTAAAATAACTAGATAAATCCTTCAAGCTGAAATATACACATGTTCGCACAGTAATGTCAATAGTCTACCACGGTAATGTTAAACTGACTAACAAGTCTTTCTGTCTGCACAAAACTGGCCTATGTAGATTAATCACTATGGCTTCTGCAGACTTTAACAAGTGACTGTTTTGTGTGTTAACACGCGTAAGGCACTGTCTTAATCAATCTCGTGGCTGGTTTCCAATACATGCCGTACAATCAACGAAGCTGGAAATTTCCTGTGTTTCGGCCTCTCTAGGCTCCCATCGCCTGTGTGTGGTATCTTGTATATCCAATTGGGTATGTGTTCAACAACTCTGTTGTTCAACTGCCGCTCTATTCTTCCGATGTAGGTAGGTATAAATCATTCAATCTATTGTTTGTGTCATCGTTATTCAAATTCACTATGGGAAAGCATTGTTTTGATTGTGTGTGTGTGTGTATATATATATATATATATATATATATATATATAAATCAATCAATCATGTGCCATGCCGGAAAGCGTGGGCGGTCATGATTCGCCATTTCACTCGATCACCAGAGTCGTGGATCAGCTCAGTGTTCCTGTCTAGTCCATGCCATGTGGCCAAGCCATCCAGGTATTTTCCTCTCGGTCTTCCTCTTGGTCTGTTCCCTTCGATCTTGCCAGCTGTCACTAAGTTCTCCAGTCCATTTCTTCTCATAACATGTCCAAAAAATTTTGACTGTCTACGTCTAATTTCTCTATATATATATATATTCCTTGGAGTGCCAAAGTAACTGACAGTGAATGCCTGAAAGCGGCTAATGAAACTAGAACATTATATACAACAATAAGAAAGAGACAAACAGCTTTCTTTGGTCATATGATGAGAAGAGAGGCATTGGAGAATGTTGTGACCACTGGAAAGATCGAAGGGAAGAGAGGCAGTGGCAGACCAAGGGAAATGATGCTAGAGGGATTGAGACGGTGGCATGCAGGAATATCATTAGCAGAGTTGATCCAGAAAACCACAGATCTGTGGCGAGTCATGAACGTCTACGCCAGCTGGCATGGCACTTGATTGATTATATATATATATATATATATATATATATATATATATATATATATATATATATATATATATATGTGTGTGTGTGTGTGTATATATAAAGAGTTATACACCATGGTATAATGAGGTGAGGTGGCAAGTTCGCTGTCTCCTGCCCATCTGGTTTCATGAGACTGGGCCAACCCAGGAACTGCACTCTTTTTCTACCTTAGCACAGGTCCTCAACCAAATCAGGCCAAGCTCTATGTAGACTGGTTCATGATTGGTTGGATTTTGTAGACTGGTTCTTGATTGGTTGGATTTTGTAGACTGGTTCATGATTGGTTAGATTTTGTAGACTGGTTGATTGGTTGGATTTTGTAGACTGGTTCATGATTGGTTGGATTTTGTAGACTGGTTCATGATTGGTTGGATTTTGCAGCTAAAGTTTTCTACAGGATGAGGTGGCCAGTCTAACACCGACCCCCCCTTGGTTGCCTCCTATGACATGCATGGCAGGTGACAGTGTTCATATTGTTTGCTTCCTTTATGGGTGCAAGTGGCACTCAGGTGAGGGCTGTACTGATCAGGAAAGACAAGAATAATCTTGTCATTGCAGGGTATCAAACCCAGACCATTGTCTTGGTGAACAAGTGAGTTACAGAGGTTGTATGCATGTACGGTTTATGTGAATGTATATATAAATATATATGTCTGTGTGCTCATATATGTGTCTGTACAGTAAGAAATGTATATACACACTATTACACACATACATACCTGCAGATGCACATTCCCAAAAAGTGATCCATGTTTGCCAGATTTATAACATAACTATACATTCCCAAAAAGCAAGTTGTTTTTGTTTTTCTTCAGATTACAACAGCATATTCTCAGAAGTCACACATTATTCAGATATTTATGAGACAACATTCCCAATAATCAATCATTACCAGACCTACACCTACACTTGACCAAGAAATCACCCACTGCCAGATATGACAGAGGAATTGTCAAAATGTTGCTCATTGTCATACATACAATAGTACTTGTCGTACATACAATAGTACTTGTCATACATACAATAGTACTTGTCATACATACAATAGTACTTCACACAAATCACCAACATTCAAATATATGGGATACTTTGGATTGAGAAAGCCCACTGTCAGATGTATGAGTTTTCGATTTGGTTCATGCTTCATAGCCATACACGTGCCTCCTTTAGTGCTCCAGTCTCCTCCCATAGATCACACTAGAAGACTCCTTTAGTGCTCCAGTCTCCTCCCATAGATCACACTAGAAGACTCCTTTAGTGCTCCAGTCTCCTCCCATAGATCACACTAGAAGAATTTCAGCACAATGCACAAACTCCAGACGTAAGTGTGTTTGCCAGAATGACACTTGCTAAAAAAAAATTCTTTTTGTGGGTTGGTTTTGTCATTTTTGAAGTGTAGCCTGTGCAGCAGCCAATTTAGCCAGGTCTTCTCAATTCCCAACTGCCAAACAGAATTTTAACTTGATAAAACAAAGAAAGGTTCTTGTTGGTCTCCAATCTCTGAATACTTCATAGAATTGGAGATAGTCACATGAAGAAACTCCACGCATCAGGCACTGTTCACACTAATTCTGCTGAATTTTATGGGCCGTCATCTGAGAAGACTGATCCCCTATCCCAGGATCAGCAGGAAGTTTATCCCACAAATTGAACTAGGTCTGTGTGAGCCAGAGGAAGACATCGTAACCTGTAAGCTATCCAGCCTCCTTATTCGAGAACCAGCCATGGTAGGATATGTGGGGTACTTTCCCTAGAACCACTCAGATATGTGAGGTAATTTCCCTAGAGCCAGTCACTGTCCGATATGTGAGGTACTTTCCAAAAACATCATCCAGTGTTAGATATACAACAACACTTTCAAATGGGCCAGTCATAGTGTGGCGAGTGGTAAACAACAAGTTTCCAATGTGCAAGTATGTTCATAGAAATTCCCATGATGATTCATCTTGGTGGATAGTGTATGATGTTTGTGATAGAGAAAAGCATCTGGTCCGAGTGGCTAGAACACTGGACTCCCATTCAGGAGACACGGGTTTGAATCATCGGTTAACTAGACCACTGGACTCCCATTCAGGAGACATGGGTTTGAATCATCGGTTAACTAGACCACCGGACTCCCATTCAGGAGACATGGGTTTGAATCATCGGTTAACTAGACCACCGGACTCCCATTCAGGAGACATGGGATTGAATCATCGGTTAACTAGACCACCGGACTCCCATTCAGGAGACACGGGTTTGAATCATCATTTAACTAGACCACCGGATTCCCATTCAGGAGACATGGGTTTGAATCATCAGTTAACTAGACCACCAGACTCCCATTCAGGAGACATATATTTGAATCATCGGTTAACTAGACCACCGGACTCCCATTCAGGAGACATGAGTTTGAATCATCGGTTAAATTATGGATTTCTTTTTCTGTCAGTGGCAAAAAGAACACCCATGGTTTGCGACGACTGCTCATGCCAGGCAGCCTTAATTCCTCAGGCTCAAGACGACCCCACCCTACACTGCAAGGTACTATAGGCAGTAATAACAGTTTTTTGTAGTTTATGATAGATTTCAGCCAAATGTCAAGGCTTAGTTGTGTAAATGCTCGATTAAGTATTTGATGGGTGTCATTTGAATCCCAGGTGTGTGTAGTTGCATGACTGAGTGTATTTACATGTTGTAAAAACACAAATGAGAAACACAGTTAGTGTCGGCTGAGGAAGGCTGGGCAGTAATCCCAGTAGCTGCTTCAGTCTAGAGCAGTGGTTCTCAACCTTTTTTGGCCCATGCACCCCTTCACCATATGTTCAGAATGTCATATCCCCCCCTTTCTTATTTCCCCCTATAAATCCCCCCCCCCACACACACACACACATAGCATATGTAAACATGGAAGCTAAATTTAATAACACATACTAGAACAAGTCTAGACGTCTACATACAACGTGATTTGCGGGTCTATTGACGTTAGAAAATAAATTTCAGAAAGGGCGAGAAATACAGAACTGTAAAATATGAAGGGAAAAACAATATCAAGTAATCGGTTTTTTGTATTAACGCATCCTTGAATTAATCTTAATTTCTCTTCCCCCCCCCCCCCCCCAAACCATAAAATTCGGGTTGGGGGTGGGGAAATCCCCATCAGTTGAGGACCACTAGTCTAGAGAGAGCCCAATGTTAACATTGTAATTTCATTGAACTATATATATATATAGGTGATGACAATGTAAGCAGTTGTTACAGCACTAGAAATGTCTTGGTAGTTGTTACTTATTGTCTTGGGAAGACAAGTGTTATCATCAATATTATTCACTATGTAATAAACATAAATGAATGTGCTACAAATGTTGTTATGAAGTCACTGTTTTTAAACTGCAATGAATGAATCACCAAAAATCGAGAAGTAGATTGTGAGCTTTACTAAAGACGACTACCAGAGACAAATTGGATGTTGCGGCACAGGGCAAACACAAACCGACACAAAACTTCATGAAACACACTACACGACAATATTAATTAAAGGTACTTGTCTTAATCTTTATCCTTGCTAGGAGAGACTGACACACGTTGGACTGTCAGTGGATTGTATGGACCGGATGTAGTTTTTAAGCTTTACTGCAGTTCCCCTCATTCATGTTTTTAAACTGTCATGGTTAGTAGTAGTTCATTTCCACTGCTATCATCAATGCAGGTTATAGCAACCAAGACAGTGATGCCATGGTCATGACCACAACAGTGATACCATAGACACAACCAAGATAGTGATACCATAGACACAGTCAAGACAGTGATGCCATAGACACAATCAAGACAGTGATGCTATAGACACAATCAAGACAGTGGTGCCATAGACACAATCAAGACAGTGATGCCATAGACACAACCAAGACAGTGATGCCATAGACACAACCAAGACAGTGATGCCATAGACACAACCAAGACAGTGATGTCATAGACACAACCAAGACAGTGATGCCATAGACACAACCAAGACAGTGATGCTATAGACACAACCAAGATAGTGATACTATAGACACAACCAAGACAATGATGCCATAGACACAACCAAGACAGTGATACCCCAAACAAGCAAAATAAATCCTTTCAGATTGGAAATTTGTCAGAGGCCATGTTGTGCCACAAGGATCATCCAGCATTGATCCAGCCATCCTCCCATAGATCACACAAGGATCATCCAGAATTGATCCAGCCATCCTCCCATAGATCACACAAGGATCATCCAGAATTGATCCAACCATCCTCCCATAGATCACACAAGGACAGTCTTAACATAGTACGTGAACCACATATCACCAACAAGGATCCCAGTATGTGGGGCCAGGATCATCATCAGCATGTGCCATGCTACAAAGCATGAGTGGTCATGGTTCATTGTCTCACATGTTCACCAGAGTCTTGGATCAGGTCAGTGTTCTTGTCCCAATTTATGCCACAAGACCAAGCCATCAAGGTATTTATCACTGCGTCTTCCCTTTGCTCTTTTCCCATCAAATTTGCCACTTGTCACTGAGTTTTAAAGTGTATTTCTCCTGATGTGCCGCACAAAAAATGAAACTAATCTTTGCTAGCCGTGACCACTCCTGAGTCAACAACCATTATTTTTTTACCCACCCCATCTCTATCTTCCTGAGCATACTCAATGAGTCACTAATGAAACATGCCAGAGTAAAGGTCTGTGTCTCAAGCCATGTAATTGCTTTACTTACTGCCACGACTTCCATAGTTAGCCTACTTGTGGTCAAGGCAAAAGCACAAGAATCTTCCTTCACAATTCTCCCTCCAGCCTGAGCCGTAAAGGCCCATGAATGTATGGTGACCTATGGTCGTTCAGTCACACGTGTCTGGAGGACTGGCAATGTTCTGGTCTGGACTGCCTGAAGTACTGATTTTGCATCTGTTAGTAATAATACCATACTAGAAATTAATAATAATGAAACAGAAAACCCTAACCTGCAATTCTCAGCAACTGCACTAGCCAGATGGCCTTAATTCCTTAGGCTCAAGTCCTACACCACTAGGTGCTATAGGCAGTACATGAAAGTTTTTTTGTTCACAGTAATAATACCATGGGCTATATAGTGTATACCATGCTATCTAATACCACGTATTCTTCTCAGACATCGCATTTGAAAGCTGTTTAAATGTTTCTCTTGGTGTGAGTAAGTTGACCAGGCTTCACTGCCATAATAAAGAGTACTAAGGACACAGGCAGACCAGGACTTTTGTTTTTTTTAGTAAGCTTCCTGTTCTCCCAGACTCTTTTTCTTAACTTGTTCATTATTGTTGCTGCCTTATTAATCCTGATATTGATTTTCTGATCTAGGGATAATTTATTGTTTACTTCTGCGTAGTCAATAAAGATTGACGGTACCCCACTGACACCTTGTATCATAATCTGTGTCTTCTGTTTGCTAATTGTGAAACCAAATTCATAACAAGCATTGAAGAAAGCAGATGGTAGATGAAATAGTAGATAGTAATTCTTCCTCAGAGTGGGTCGCAAGTGGAGCATAATCTGCAAAAAGCAACTCTCTGTTCAGTACCGTATTAATTTTGGTCTTGGCCTTCAATCTCTGAGCATTGTAGAGGCCGCCATCCTGACTACAAAAGGCATACTTCAGTAAAAGTGAAAATATATTTCAAATAGGGTGCAAGAAAGTATACAACTTTGCTTAACTCCACTCTTCATTTAAAACTCTTCTGAAGTTGCACCATCAAACTTGATTATACCCTTCATGTCTGTGTGGAACGATTCCACAATGGACAGAAGAGTTGGTGGGCAGCCAATCTTCTTTAGTGCCTTGAACAGACCCTCATGACTGACCAAATCGAATGCCTTTGTGATGAAGGTAATAAACAGTGGTTGATTCTGTTCATGACATTTGTCTTGCATTTGTCGCCATGAGAATATCATATCAATGGTAGACCGGTTCTGTCGGAAGCCACACTGTGATTCGGGGTAGACTTAATCTCCCAAGACTTGAAGTCTGCGCAGACAAGTTAATTTAGTTGCATATCCTTTACGGGACGTTTGTATTCAACACCAGCATTTTTGGCTGTTGTTGATGTCTTGGTACGTTTACGGTCAGTAGTTTGCCATTGCTTTCTGAAAGACCGGCACCCATACCTTTTCGTAAAACACCAGCGCAAAGCGGTCTGCTGCCAAATTGTGCGCAGCTGTGTTTTGAACGCGGGTATATTGCGCAGAATAATTCTGGCAAATATTTTCCCAATGATAACAGATCTCAGGGTCAGCCTCTACTATGGTAAAAAGATGTGTGTAAGCGGGACATGATTGATACAGGCATTGATATTGCACCTTGGGAGCTAATTGCGGCTGATCATGTTGCATGGAGGGAAAAAATCAGAAATGGAATAAAGACAAAGGAGAAGATTATTGTAGATAGGTCCCACACCAAGCATGTAAGACATCAGATTGTGCATGATGGTGGAAATGACCATGTGTTCATATGCATCCATTGTGGAAGAACATTTACAGTGTGAACTGGTCTGATCAGTCACATTCACTACCACCTTGAGTTGTAATTATGCCTGTTTTTTAAAGCACAATGTAACAAACTGTCGTCTATCACGACGGCAAGGTGCCAGTTTGTATACCATGATTGATATTCAGTTATTTCTCTGGTGCTATCTTGATTGCTCGGATTTCTGCCTGACAATTGTGACAATACTTTCCTGGCCATATCCCTTGTAGTATCTGAACTGTTGCAGTATTTACTGGTTTCTTCACCATGACAGCAAAGGCAGCATAATCTGTACATATGTAATGGGAGAGTCGCTGAGCTTTCATAGATTAGAACTGTGTGTGTATTACCTACATCTAACAAATGATTACCTACATCATACAAATCATTACCTACATCATTCAAATGATTACTTACATTATACAAATGATTACCTACATCATACAGACGAATAGTAGAGCCTCATATATCATGTGTACTTTATTGTGAAAGAATAAATGCCCAAAAACAATCTGGTAAGTCTGTAGGAAAACTCCAGCATTTTTTTGGCTGTTCGTGATTTCTTGGCTGTTGGTGATTTCTTGGCTGTTCATGATTTCTTGGCAAGCTTCTTTAGGAAAGAAACATCAAAACCAGCACTGATTGCCCACTCTTTTAGCCAGTCTGCCATCTCCCACAAGGTTACTGAGAACTTGAGTCATGCTCTTGAACACATCTACATTCACATAGCAGCCCTGGAAATCAGAAATGTGACTTTAGTTGTACAATCTTACTCACTGAATATGCACAGATAAATCACTGAATATGCACAGATAAATGTAAATACACTGCAAATGATGCTACACAAAGTCAGTACACCCCTTAATGCTTACTGGGTACATGGTGCTAGCACCATATTTGTATAGACCAACTGACACTGGATGGGTGATGAGATCTATCTCAGTGGTTCTCAACCATTTTTGGCCCATGCACCCTTTCACCATATGTCAGAATGTCATTACCCCCCCCCCCTTTTTTTTTCAGTGAACGAAAGAAGAATTCCCCCCTTTCCAAAATTGTCAGCCTCAAAAGGTGCATTACAAATAATATGCCTGTAATACTGAAAATCCTTAATTTCTTCCATACTTGTACATAACCTTTACATGCATACATTAATTTTATAGTGTAGTAAAACGTCAAAGAATTGTTACTTAATACATAACACCAGAATGCCAGAAAATTGTGCTTCATACAAAAAAAAAATGCTCAATAGAAAACCAGGATATTGTGCCTGAAGCCATTTTGAGTCTGCCAATCTGTGGTCTTAATTCCCCCCCCCCCCCCCAGGTTAGTTAAACTTAAATGTTGACTTCTCATTCTTGACTTGGGGATGTAAATTACAAGTTGTAGAGGGTGTGCCTGATGGTGGGAAGCACTGATAATACATTAGAATTATTTTCTATGTTTGGTGCCAAGTTTAATTTCTTTTAACTTCCACAAATTTCCTAGTGCTTCTCTAGCCTTTTATATTATTATTTTGTTATCTCTGCCTGTTTCCCCGGTTTTTTTTTTTGCTGTCTAAAAAGGTGCATGATTGCTACTCTTGAAGTGAGTTTTCACCAAAGGCGATTGGATTATGATTTGCTTGATTTCTTCTCATTATCGTTGTCTTTCCTTTAAGAATTGTTAAACCAAATTGTTGTAAATGCTCATCCAATGTATTTAGTTTATCCTGTATCTGTTTTTGTATGTGAGACATGGCAGTGTCATCAGCGAAGACCAGATCATCGAGCTGCTTTGTCTAAGGAGTCCACTGAATTCTATTTCCGTCAGTGCTTGTTGTCATCATAATACAGTCTACAATCAGTAAGAATAATAAAGGTGACAAAAGGCCTCTGTTAGTTTTCCTTCAAGGAGGATTCTGTGCTCTATATATTGCTTTTATTAAATTAATCCTTTTCTGTGGGATCTCATAATGCCTTTGAGTATCTGAGTATTGACTCGCTGTAAATAGTGAAATGATCAGGTGATAAAACACATCTTTGTATAACAAATATTTTGATTTAACCCTTTCCACTTTCCATTTTTGTGACTTATTCATCATGCTTTAAGTAGGATTGTTCCTCCTACACATAATCCTCTTTGGTACACCTTGATTTTCTCAAATGGTTTCCTTATTTGCAATGCATAAACATGTATAGACATTCATACACATGCATATGCTTGCACATGCATACGCTTGCACAAACATACATATACACACATGTGCATGTATTTACACATGTCAAGATACATATACCAAACCCATAACATTCTACAGAGTTAGTACATCATCATACATTACACTGTACTTTCAATTGGCCTGTGGCTCAGAGCAACGAATTTGGACTGGCATTTCTGTAATCTGCATTCCCTTCCTTTGACTGTTTCCATCTGTCAACCTACAAAGCAGCAGGATTGTCTCCAAGTCTGATCATTTTACCTTATTCTGCATGACTGGGGAGACCTGCCTTGTGGCAACACAACAGAATAACTTGGAATCCTGAAGAGAAGCTTCTCTACCACAGCAAGGTGGACACTCAAGAGATGACACATTCATAATGGCAAAGTAGCTAGAAGTTCATGAAGTTCAATTTCAGTAACAGTTAAAAAATGATGGACTAATGATTGCTAAACAATGATGCCTATACAATATAATGCACAATTTCTTGCCTGGCATATGTTGCTGCATCTTGCCAGGTGCATACTGCAGTTATATATTAAATGAAGTGGACCAATAAATAATACTTTGGTTGAAATACTAAGTACATAGTTGTTGACATTGTTTGAAGGTCGAGAACATTAGCCCCACAGAAGTATAACTCTTAACAGGAAGTCCTTCTGTTTACATTGCAATGGCGGGAATTGCCTAATAGAGAATGCTTTCATATATTTGAGCAATCAATTGTATTATTCTTTTTTCCACTTCATTTAATATATAATGCAGTATGCACCTGGCGAGATGCAGTGAAATATGCCAGGCAAGAAATCATGCAATATATTGTTTACTGCGTCTGTGTTTAAATTCACTAAGGAATATATTATTTTGAATGAATGATTATTACCTTTAAATGTCTCATTCCACCATTTGAAGTAAACTGACCTCTCCCATGCAACATTCGAAGATTGTTGAACACAACCAACTCTCCAGGTTGTAGTCTGTGTTTAAGCTGTGTGACATGTACAAAATATATCTCTCATTTTCTTTCATTAAAACATTCCTTCTGATTATAATAAAAAATTCCAATTCTACATCCCCTCTCTAACCTTATCTGTTTAACTCATACACTCCGCACCATATTTATTTCTGTTCTGGACTGACTATTACGTAACAATTAGGGCAGTCAAATGAGACTTTAGCATTCACCGTTTCTGATTTGCTGCAGTAATTCTGAATACTGATGAGTGAATTTTAAATGTGGCAGTGATACTGAATACTGATTGGTGCATTTTAAATGTTGAATGTCCTTTACAGGATTTTGTGATCAACTTCAGGTTGATTTTCTAGGCAATTTTACAGCCAGTAGTTTGCCATTGCTTTCTGAACAAGAAGTCAACATTTAAGCCAGACAGACTGGTACATGAAGATGTTCATGCAAAATCTTCAGTGTGGTCCCATGACTTAGACTTAAATCAGCCATAATTTCCTCGACAATTATGCATCTGTCTGAGAGAACAAGGACTCCACTCTTGCAATATTTCTTGTATCTTCAGTAAAGGACTGCCTATCATTCCTTGGTTCATCTTGAATGCTGCTGTGTCCTGTTTGTAAGCTATTTTTCCAAAGCTTCACAGTGTCATTTGAAGGACAGAGATCTTATAAATTTAAATAAAGAAGACGCAAACAATAGATTGCACAATATATTGCCTGGCATATTTTGCTGCATCTCGTCAGGTACATACTGCAGAACTGACACAACGCGCTAAAGGCTAACAAAACCCTCGTAATACTGAAACCTGACAAAGGGAGTGATGCAGTACTGATGGACATGTCAGACTACCAGAGTAAAATGGAAGAGATATCAGATAAATCTAAATTCAGGGTAGATCAAAAAGTAAAAGTCAGAGGACCTGGATGTCAAAATGAGGAAAGAGATCCAGTCACTTGTGAATGCAGGACTCATCAGTGAGGCCACTGCAAAAACGCTTACACCGCATGGCTCCCAAAGTCCTCAGATGTACGGTCTACCCAAACTTCACAAGCCTGGCATCCCGCAAAGACCGATCCTGTCCATGGTTAACTCTGCACAATACCGAATGGCGAGATGGCTAGCTGAAATTTTAAAGCCAGTACAACAGTCCTTCGATCCAAAAATACTCAGAGATACATTCAAACTGGTTGAATTATTGGATACCATGGACATAAATAATAAACATTCACCATCGTTCCATTAGATGAGACAGTGAAAATAATAAGGAAACGCATCAAAGACAACAAAACAACTAAACCTAGGCATACCAACATCTATTCTGGAGAGACTATTACTACTATGTACCGCCAACATACAATTCAATTTTCTAACAAAGTCATACCGCCAAATTGACGGAGTGGCCAAGGGGATTTCTTTTGGTCCTTTTCTAGTGGACATCTTCATGGCACATTTATAAGAAAAGAGATCCTCAGACATTAACAACTTGGTCTTTTACCGTTGTTATGTGGACGATATACTAATTTTCACCACAGACGAGCAACAAGCAACATCGTTCCAGACCATAATGAACATAATGCACAAAAACATCTCTCTATCTATGGAACACGAACATAACGAAGCGTTGTCGTTCCTAGATATTCTGATGAGACGTAGAGCAGACGGCGCAATTCAAAGGTTGGTGTACCGCAAAGAAACATGGACAGGCCAATACTTAAATTTTCAAAGCTTCACACTGGTCCAGTACAAATGGGGCTTGGTTCGTACCCTGTTTGACCGTGCTAGGAAGATATGCACCCAGGACACACTGACAGAGGAAATTGAAACTCTGAAGAATGTCTTAAGCCTGAACAGGTACTCCACAGGATTTATAAAGCGCCGCTGCCAACAGCCCAAACCAAAACCAGATGAAACTACAGTCCCTAAACTCAAGGTATTCATCCAGCTAACCTTTCGAGGTGATGACGTAATGTAACATCTACAAGACCGGCTCAGTACAGCAGTACCGAACATTCTGTGTTGCAACTCCAGTCATTATGTACAGAACCACACCGATTCCGACCCCAGCAGTAAGAAAGCCTGTCCCTCTGTACGCCAAAAACAATTGTATTTACCAATTCACATGTAGGTGCCAGTCTACCTACATCGGCAGAACAGAGTGGCAGTTGAACAAAAGAGTTGCAGAATACATACCTCAATGGGTCGACAAGATACTACACACAGGCGAGGGGAGTCTAGTGGGGCTGACACACCGGAAGCTTCCCGCTTCTTCAATTGCTAGGCATGTGCTCGAAAGCGGCCATGTGATTGATAGAGACAGTGCCTTTCACATGTTGTTTAACACACAAAATACTCGCTTGTTAAAGTTTGCTGAAGCCATAATGATTAATCTACACAAGCCAACTTTGTGCAAACAGAAAGACATGTTAGTCAGTTTAAAGTTACCGTGGTAGACAATTGACATTATTGTGCGAACATGTGTATATTTCTGCTTGTAGGATTTATCTGGTTATTTTACTTTACGTTGTGTCAATTCTGCAGTATGTACCTGACAAGATGCAGCGAAATATACCAGGCAATAAATCATGCAATCTATTGTTTGTGCCTTCGTTATTCAAATTCACTATGGGAAAACATTGTTTTGAATCCTTATAAATGGTAAATATCTCATTATGAATTTGCTGCGCAGATTTGCTATGCAGGTGCAGGAAACTTATTACACAATGAACCTCCAATATATCCAAGGTGCCACTTCATACACACATGCATCTATTTCCCGCCAATTTCTGATACACATAGCGCCGCCCATACACCATGTGTGCATGGGTAATTTAAACTGACAGTGTGGCTTTAAAATGATACGCAACACTACCACTTGTCTTAATAATTTCTTAGTAAAATGCAAATCTTGTTGACCAGCGCTCATACACAACCAGAAAAGAACATGTACTATTGTATACCCACTTACCAGATGCGGGGAATTCTGGATTGTTTTTGCAAACATCTCATATGCCCTATAATATGGCTCTACGTCTTCCTGAATTAAAATGTAAAAAGAGTCTCATATTACTTTGTTTATTTTAATGATCTTCAATTAACTTATTCTTGTTTTAAAATAAAATAATAATTTTATGAACAGTGATGTAAAAAAAAATAAAAGTGATATGACTGCTTCACTCGAAGAAATGTTAAAACATATTGACTATGAAATCTCTGCATCCATTCCATTATTTATGGTCAATCTGACCTTTTAATCACAATGTATTAACATTTGTTTCATTAGATTGTGAACAAAAGGGTCATGTTTTTTGTGCATATTCATTCATCATGTGCCATGCCGACAAGTGTGGGCAGTCATGATTCACCATCTTATTCGATCACCAATAGTCGTTGATCAGCTCAGTGTTCTTGTCTCAACTATACCATGTGGCCAAGCCATCCAGATATTTACTTCTCTGTCTTCCCTTGTTCTCTTTCCCTCAATCTTGCCTGTTGTCATCAAGTTCTCCAATGTATTTCTTCACATAACGTGATCAAAAAATCTTTTAAAATTTCTCTATTCAGTGTATGATTTTCATTTGCTTCTTGTAGGACTTGGTCATTGGTTTTTCTGGCTGTCCATGGTATTCTTTGCATTTTCCTCAGAAAACACATTTCCACAGCCATCAGATGTTTTTCACCTTGTCTGCTCATTGCTATAGACAATAATATGTCTGCTATACACAATAACCGAAGAATCTTGTCAATTCTATCACAGTGTGCTAAAATCATGAACATTAGCATTAAATGAGCATTAAAATGTATCCTAAATTGTAGCAGCTTGTGCTGCAGAGTGTGTATAGTGCTGCATTGTGTGAAATGTGATGCTGTGTGTGCTGAAGGGCATGAACTGTGCTGCACTATGTGGTGCAGTGTGTTAACTGTGATGTGGTGTGTGATACATTGTCATAAATAGATCATATTTATTTCTCTTTCTATACTACTATATCTGGTGAATCTGATCCCCTATTTTTACATCAGAAAACATAATGTTCCACTAATACTGTTCTGAGACATGCTAGATTAGATTTCTAGATAGTTTAGTGGGACCAACTTTACAACTTTAAAAAAAAGACCACGGCTATAATGCCAAAGGCAAGCAGTCTTTAGAAATACTCCCAGTAGACACAAGTTTAATTGTTTTGTTTTGCATTTGTTCGTTCTGAACTCAATCATGGTCCACGTACACGCACAGGCCTTATTTTTGTGTGTGGATTAGCTTTCCCTATTACCAGTCCCTCGCCAATAGGTGAACCAACTCCAACTTTTGAGGTGCTTGTAATTTACATCCCCATATCAAGGACGAGAAGTCAACATTTTAGTCCAACTGAACGGTGTAGGGGTTGAACCAGCTACTTCGGCATCAGCACAACGGAAGTTTAAGAGAAAGCTCATTATCCACATTATGGTATGCTGACCTTGACAAGTTTAATGAGTGCAAAAATACTAGCTTTGTATTCTAAAACAATGTACATTTATTCATATAAAATATAACAAACAAACAATTTCCTTACCCCAGCAACTGACAATGGACCTTCAAAGGGAGGAGCCCAGTAAATGGCCACAATCTGATAAAGAAATAAAACCATTTCATGCCTGAAGTATTCTGAAATGAATAATTTCAACTATTCACATATATATAGTAATTTCCTCTTTAAATGCAATAAACCTAAGACCTCGTCACTGAAAACAAATGATCAATGAAACTATCACTGAGGATGATTTGCTATTGTCAAATAACATGTTGTTATCACTGAGTAACATTTTGCTATTGTCAATTAAAATTTTATTTTTGTTGAGGAAACTTTTACCAACTCTTAGAAACATTTTACTATCACCGAGGAACATCATACTGAAGAGCATTTTAGTGTCACTGATAAACATTTTACTGTCACTAAGAAACATTTTACTATCACTGATAAACATTTTACTAACACTGAAGAACATTTTACTGTCACTGAGAAACATTTGACTATTACAGAACCGTTTTACTATCACTGAGGAACATTTTATTGCTCTGTTTTCTAAACCACGTTTTCAATTCACATTCAACTTCGTCCGTCATTCGCGAAATGTCTCCCGCCAAGGTGGGGTTTCAGTGGACTTAGCCCCTAGCGATTTCCACCTTATTGGTCCACTGGAAACCCACCTTGGCGGGAGACATGTCACAAATGACGCCGAAGTTGAATGTGAAGTGAAAACGTGGTTTAGAAAACAGAGCACACAGTTCTATGCAGCCGGTTTGGGAAGACTGATAAAATGATGGGATAAGTGCATCAGTGTTGGTGTAAATTATGTTGAGAAATAAAGGGACAATGAATGTATAAAAATAAGTTGGTTTCAAGTTATCATCATCTTAAATTATTTTTCTACAGGCATTTGTAACTTACTTATTGACTTCCCCTCGTACTATTGCTGAGAAACATTTTACTACCACTGTAGAACATTTTACTAACTCTTAGAAGTATTTTACTATTGATGAGGAACATTTTACTATCACTGAGGAACATGTTACTGTCATTGAGGAACATTTTACTGTCACTGAGGAACATATTACTGTCACTGAGAAACATTTTATTTGATTACGACAGGTCAGTACCTGTTCTTTATATGTGTATAGATGAATTCTGGTCATTTCAGCTACAATAAAATCAATGTAACTTTAGGGCTGTTTCAGGGAAGTTCCTATTTCCATCTTGCTTTCTCTCCATCAATCTCTCTTTCTCTTTTTAGCCCTCACCCTTCCCTCTCCATCTCTCCCTTTCCCTATCCATCACTCTCCTCCCCCCTCCTGCCCTCTATTCCTCACTCCCTCCACTTCTCTCCCCCCCCCTCCCACTTCTCTCTCTCCCTTCCCTGTACTTTTATCTCCACCTCCACTTCTCTCTCCCTCCCTCTATCTCTCTCATGCTTGCACCATGCACGCACACATAAAAATCTTGAGAAACATGTTCAGACATTTGCAATATACGTAGTAGAACTCTAGACTAAACCCATCTTCATTAACAAATTTTAAACAGATAAACACAGAATATATATCTGCTGGACCTTGAGGCAGCCATGCATTGGTATATGTTTCAGAAGGGGAAATAGGGGAATTCACTCTCTGTATTGAAATGACTGGCACTTTGTCGTCTTGATAGATGATAGTTTGCAAAATGGACTTACACCTCTCCATTGCATAAAGCCTGGGCTGAATTTAGAGACCATGTGTTACCCATGCAGCATGATTCCTCTCTCCACCTACCTAGTGTACTCCAGAGGAAAGTAACATCAATACATCTGGAACAAGACAAGCTGCAGAAGCCGCAGGATCAGCAAAGTAATGCTCTAACTATCCGCTTGTCGGAGCTTGCATTCTAAACCAGCCACCAACCAAGGTCTATGGCCTGGTCTGCCCTGCCATGACATTCAGTCTTTAGGTTGCATTTTCTCACACTTGGATAAGGCTTGTACCTTCCCAGCTGCACTCCTCCACCCGAAGCCGTTGGCACAATGTGGGGTGTTGGGTTTCGTGAGCACTGCCCAACATTCAGCACTAACAGAAAGCAGGTAGTACTGTCTACTGTCATACATTAGCTCTGTTATATCTGACTAAGACTTGACTATTGAAGTATGTAGTCACTACTTTCACTATTACCTCACCCAGGTGATTGAGTCTGATATGAGGCTTTTGATTCATGATGTGAACTGGGTAGTCCCTGAAAGGAACGAATCTCTATTACATGAAAAGTGAGACAAGGTATTCAATATACGATAAAATGTTTTACTATTTAGGAACTGCTACAACAACCCACATTTTTTTTTTTAATTGCCCAAAAAGTAACATCATTTGATTACAACTAATCATGACATTTCGGTCCATTATGGTGGATAGGCTGTTGAGCTGTTAAAGACTCTGAAGTTTTGTTGCTTTTTGCTACAGTTTGTTTACGTATTTTTCTCATATTGGGCTGGTAGAACACGGTTTCATCACCTGAATAAGATTAGAGAAAATGCCAAAATTGTATGAAATGGAAGTTAGCACAGAAAAAATTAAGATGTTGGTGAATGTCTACAAGGAAAGAGAGTAGCACCAGTAATTGAAACCCTACCAGTCATTATAAAGTAAAATATATATGGCTGGTATTACATTCCAGTATTGATAAAAGTGACCTCAGGTTATATGTGTGCGACGCAGTTTGTGTGATGCGGTGTCTGAAGTGGTGGAATTCTCATTATAAGTTGATCTCAAACATCAAGCTGCAAACTAAAATTACCAGTCATGACCAAACATTTACTCCCAAATAATGGTGGTTTTAATCAAATACATCAAGAGTTAAATGCAATATTTTGAAAATATGGTGTGTGGAAGAAAATTTGGTCCTGTCAAAGAAAGCCGTATCGGTGAATTAAGGATTAAGGTCACAAGTAAATCAAATGCAAATGCGCAAACACCCAACAATTCTCAGTATTATGAAATACAACACGTTAAGATTCTTTGGTCTTTTTAACTCATGGATCCAAGCAAAAAGACAAACAAGGCACATACAGAGCAAGTTCAAGGCACATGACCAAGAGTGTGTCCACAATTATGGAATAAAACAGCATGGAGCTAGACCTGAAAGGACTAGATGTCACTGACTGAAGTGAAACCATTGAGGATAGAGAGAAATGGAAACACTTGCAACAAAGAACCTTACAGGCTTGAGAAGCTGAAGAAGAAAGCCAAGAATATTTTAAATATTACTTTCTGAAGTTATCAAAATGAGAAGGTTCACAGAGAAACAAAATGATGTTTAAAATATTTTAGAAAGTTCTTTGCAAAGAGAAATTTGGACTCTTTATCCACCCGCAGTTTTAGTCTATTCACAAATGTGTGTGTTTAATGTGCGCAGTAAGCAAAGTAAAGAATCCTTTATTAAGCCTTGAAGCATTCTGGGCATACAGTTCTAGCACCATAATTTTATCAGCACTCGATTTCAGTTTACACCTGGGCTGCCACAGGGATCTGCCAGGCTTTGGTGGTGAAGCTGTAAAGGGAAATAATGTATTGATGGCGATGGCAGCAACTGGGGTAGAGAAGAGGATGCTTTACAGGCTCTTTCAGCGGTTAACACTTTAAATCATTGAGTATGCTTTGGGGCTGCTGACAGTATCACAGAGCCAGCTTGAAAGGTTGGAATGCATGCAGAATAGGGCCATGTGGGTGATTCTGGGATGCACAAAGGACACACCAATTGTAAGCACGAGGCATATCTTTGCATTACCAACAATTGCGGACAGGCACGGAGTCCGTCAAGCCAAATGGTACCTGAGAGTCACTGCAGATAGGGATCATCCCCTGCATGAAGCCATAGATATGGTAAAGGATCACAGATTGAGAAGAGGCAGGTCATGGATGGCACAGGCAGAAATATCTATCAGCCAGGTGTGTGAAATAAAGACCATCAGTCATGAAAAAGAGTGGGTAAAAGTACTGAATGACATGTCGGACTGGCACAAGTGGGTTGTGAGTGCAGAGAGTGGGCAACAGGCCACACAGTTTGAGGTGCAACAACTGATCCAGGGCAACACACATCAAGGTGACATAGGTCTGTGGTGAGAAACAGATGTAGTTGCTGGGGTTTCATTGCAAAGGCAAATGGGCGATGCTTGAAGAAGGAAAGTCCGGGATATGAGATTACAACCTCCAGCATGAGAATAGAGTTGGAAGCACTAACAGTAGCCTTCCGATGGTTGGAGAAGAGAGGTGCAACACACTGTAGTCATTACAGACTCACCGAGTATGCTTAGTAAGGTGAAGACAAGAATGTTTCTTGTAGAATGGCTTGCCCTGCTTCATTGGTCACAGATTGTGAGAATTGTATGAATTTTCTGCCCTGGTCATGCAGGAGTGTGGGAGAATGAACAGGCTGATAGGCTGGCATACGCTTTCAGTGGAAGATTATCTATCACCAAGGGGGAAGTGGTCGAGCACCTGTGAGACCAGGTGGAGAAAGTGGGGGGAACTGAGAACCTGTATGTGGAAAGAATGCTATGGCAAGAGATTGCCAGGGGTTCTGGATGAATCTCAAAACTGAGATGGAAGACCAGGAGAACTTTCAATAAGATGGCAGTGGGTACGATTAGGAGTATGACTCTTTGCTGGCTGATGAACGAGGGGATGGAGAGAGTGTGGAAATGTCCTGAGTGCAGTGATGTCACTCCTTAGCTCAACTCAACTCAACTTTATTTCAGTTTATGTATGCATTTGTGTAAGGGAGTACAATAGCCTAAAGATGATTAACAGAAGTTTCTAAAACATTACTGTATTTAAGTGTTCATTGTGACTGTTGTGTCAGCATCTTACTTTACAGATGATCTCAATACTAAACCTGTCATAGTGAACCTTCTGGAATGTTGCAGGCACCGTTGTTAGAGTATGAAACAAATCTGGATAGAGAATCCTGAACTCATCAGCGATAGTAAAGGCATCTAGAAATATGCTCTCCCCACCTTCAACACATGCATCAAACCTGGGAAATAAAAACAGCATAAATGTCACAGAAAGTTGTTGATTCCCATTGTTAACTTTATATAGCATTATTTGAACCGTTCACTAAAACAAATCCATACTTTTGTTTTGAAGACAGCTCTATGAGGATGTTAAAAAGCTCAAGATGACTGCTACTTTCTTTGGATATATTCATGTTAGTATCTGAAGGTGTAAGAAGAAGAAGATACTATTCTTCATTAATTTCCATCTTAAGTTTCTTTCTTGTTCTTCTCAATATAAATCTAAGAAGAAGTTTGGTGACATGGTTTATGAGGTTGATTGTACGCAAAGAATTTTGTGTAATCAATCACATAAACCATGCCTCCAAACTTCCACTCAGAATTATGATGAGAACAAAAAAGAAAATAAAGATGGAAATCAGTGACGTACAGTATGGATTTTTGGAAGGGAAAAGAACAAATAATGATAAATAAACTTAGCAAATACTAATAGAGAGATTAACTGAGACACAGAAAAACCCATACTTATGCTGTATAGAATACACCAAAGCATTTGATAAAATAAAAAGATAATGAAATGATCAAATTGTTAGAGGATAATAAAATTGATGGGAACATCTCAGATTAATAAAACATAGCTACTGAAAACAAATAGCATTAAAATAGGAAATAAAGATAAAGCGAAGAGTAAGATATGAATGTGTTTTGTCACCAGATCTCTTCTCTCTCTATAGCAATATAATAATCAGCGAACAAAGATAGACCAGGAATATGAATTGGAGATTATACTCGTAATATAAACAATCTACATTATGCAGATGACACAGTAATGATAACTGAAAATGCAGACGTTCGTCACCAATTGCAAATTTAGAAGAGCTTGGAGGCAGAGGAGTTGTGGTTTCTGAAACAAATATTGCAATTACTTTGGACTGCCGGAGTAACTAACATCAAGTGCCTGCAAGAAGCTAATGGAAAAAGAACATTATCTGCAACTATAAGCAAGAGACAAAAAGTACTGTGTGGTCATTTACTGAGAAGAGAGGCATTGGATAAAACTGTGATGACTGGAAAGATCAGCAGTAGAAGAGGCAGAAGCAGACAGAGAAAATGTGTTAAATGGTTTAAGACAGGGGCATGAAGGAAAATCATCAATAGTATTGATCCAGAACACCAAGGAGGGAGATGGTTAGAGAGATTAAAGCCTATGCCATTTGGCAGTGCACATGATGATGATGAACTGTTGCCTCAAGCCACTCAAAGTATTAAGCAATGTTTCCAGGGCTATATACTGTCATAGAGATATATCCCTCCTAAAGTGGGGAATTTTTTCAAACAAGTCAAGCCCTATTTAACTTACTGAGTTAAAATTCTTTATTTTTATTATATTAATGGCCTCTTAGTCCCACTATGTGCCTTTCGGCCCAAAGTGGTTCACCAAGGCCCGCTTGCCAGTGTTAGAGGACAGTGATTTTGTGATTTCAGTTTGCAGTTTGGATGACCGCCTCCGCACCCTGGCCAGATCAAGTGCAGATAAATCTACACTTTGATATTAGACAAAAGGATGAGTTACAACTAGGATATATAGTTTCCACTAACAATTTAGATAATGAATTTGTTTTGTGTTTAGTAATGTATTTAATGCATTTATGGCATTCACATTATGCTTTCCATATGCTTCATAGAGATGTACAGCTTTCAATGTCATATTGTATAGTTTATTTATGACTTTTTTTTCTTTCTGTTTTTGCCCAATTACAACATTTAAAAAGTTCAAAATTACCCTTTGATCCATTTACAACTTTCAAACTGTTCAATTTTTGCAATTGTTCATTACAACCTTACAACAGGGAACTGATTTCTGGCCCATGTTCTGTTAAACAAGGGAAATAACTACTATGTCATTAAGGCTCACTCTTCGACAAGGGAATCATACTTTATGAACTGCAATACACATGACTTAAACTCACTTGAGACAATGAAGCAGTTGAAGACCAGGGGGTGACTCATAGTAGACCAAATCCATATGAAGACCAATATGGACATTTGAATATGCAACGTTTATAGGATCTTCAGTCACTTTGACATCAAAAGTCTGAAACATAGGATGTTCTGTCACTTTCACATCAAAAACTGAAATATAGGATCTTCAATCACTTTCACATGAAAAGTCTGAAAATCAAGGCATGTTTCAAATTCGGAAACTCACTTAAAGTAAAGTAGCATAGAAATTGCAGCTTTCAGATAATGAGCGACACATTCTGAGTCTGAAATATCAAATATCACTTTTTTTTTGCTAAGATTCATCTACAGTGAATGCCCCAAGGTGTGTACGCTTGTTGAAATTCATCTAGAGTGAATGTTCCAAGGTGTGTACACTTGTTGAAATTCATCTAGAGTGAATGTTCCAAGGTGTGTAAAAGGGGTCCTTTACTTTTACTTCACTTCTCCAGGATAAGTGGACAACTCTGCAGCTGAGCAGAGCAGGGCACTCACTTGTCCTGACAGTCGGAAATGGCTGTCAAAGGCAGAGGTAAAAGACCTCCATGTAGATGTGGAAGGCAAGGGGAAACCACCATATTATCTTCACAAGAATTCATGAGCATCCACTTCTCAGATAAGAGCTAAAAATATTATAGGTGTAAGATTCCTTGGCAACTGAAATTCATACAGAGTGGACATCAATAGGTCAGCTAATCTGACAAAATACCAAACATTAGAAAATCTACTCACATCTATATGTTTATAGCACGTAAGTTTCAAATGTTGATGTGCAAGTCAAGGGGAACCAGTTTATAGCACATTAGTTTATAATGTTGATGTGCAAGTCAAGGGGAACCAGTTTATAGCACATTAGTTTATAATGTTGATGTGCCAGTCAAGGGGAACCAGTTTATAGCACATTAGTTTATAATGTTGATGTGCAAGTCAGGGGGAACCAGTTTATAGCACATTAGTTTATAATGTTGATGTGCAAGTCAAGGGGAACCAGTTTATAGCACATTAGTTTATAATGTTGATGTGCAAGTCAGGGGGAACCAGTTTATAGCACATTAGTTTATAATGTTGATGTGCAAGTCAGGGGAACCAGTTTATAGCACATAAGTTTCAAATGTTGATGCGCAAGTCAAGGGGAACCAGTTTATAGCACATTAGTTTATAATGTTGATGTGCAAGTCAAGGGGAACCAGTTTATAGCACATTAGTTTATAATGTTGATGTGCAAGTCAGGGGGAACCAGTTTATAGCACATACATTTCTTATGTTGATGTGGAAGTCAAAAGGAGCCAATTTATAGCACATTAGTTTCTAATGTTGATGTGGAAATCAAAGAGAACCATTAAATTAAATTCCAAGGAGCCAGTTCATAAGTGTATTATGTTTATGCATAAGTCATTAAATTACAAAGAACCAGTTAAAAACATGTAAGTTTCTTATGTTGTTAAATTAAGGGGAAACAGGCACACTAAATTCCAAAGAACCATTTTATAGCAGTCACAGAGCTAGATTTATGGTGGAGTGATATATTAAAAGAACTTTATTCCAATCTATGAGTCAGTTTTTTTTTAAACTGATACAGTTTTCTAGGCATCTGTCAAGAAAATAGCCTGCTATTACTTCCCTTCTTGACCATACTGGTGGATGAGAGTAGCCACTGCCTCCATAAAGAGGTCTTCCATCTTCTGTCACAAACTTGAAACCATAACCAACAACTGTCTGTCGGCTGCTCTCATGCTCAAGACACGCCTTGCTCCCATTTTCACATTACCCTGGATGTGGCGCTCAACAGGTGCACCACCTTGCCCAAGGGTGTCCTATGGGCTAGCGGAGGAAAGAAGACACCTTACTTCTCCTTTGACAGCGGATACTCCTGCCCCACTATCTGGCATACTTGTCTACTGACCGAATAACTTGTTCTCACATGCCTAACTGGGGTCTGTGGCGAAGGGGTTATGAACGTAATTTGTAATCCTGTGTACCGCATTCGAAACACAGCTGCAGGCAAATTGGAAGCAGACCACGTTACATTTGTTTCCCATACAAAGGTATGAGTGCTGGTCATTCAGAAAGCAATGGCAAACTACTGAACATAAATTTGCCAAGAAATCACGAACACCCAAAACATGCTGGGGTTGACTGCAACATCCTGTAAAGGATATGCAACTAACTTAATTGAGGTCACATTTTATTCTTGCTTATAATATGAATTCAAAGTATCAAGAACAAATAATGACAATTTAACTAATAACGTGCTATCACATGCCTAACTAAGGTCATATTGTAATCTTGCTTATAATTTGAAATGGAACATCTAGCCAAGTGGCGTAAAAACACCGGGTTCTCCTTCGGGAGACCCGGGTTTGAATCCTCAGTAAGGTGTGGATTTTTTTCTGTCAGAGGCAAAAAGAAAATCCTAACCTGCACAGTTCGCGGTGACAGACTAGCCAGGCGACCTTAATTCCTCAGGCTCAAAGACCCCCCTGCCCTACACTGCAAGGTACTCTAGGCAGTAGATGACAGTGTTTTTTTTTTACAGTATAATTTTTAATTCAAAGTATCAATTAAACATAATGACAATTTATTAAAATAATTTCTAAGTATGGACCTGATGAGATGCAGCAAAATATGCCAGGCAATAAATCATACAACATATTGTTTGTGACTTCTGTGTTTACATTCAGTCAGGGAATACATTGTTTTGAACTTCTGAGTTGGTCATCCTAATCCAGGTAAGCAAGTAAAGGGCCCTTCTACACACCTAACGCATATTGGGCATACAGAGCTAGACCCATATTTGTACAGGGCAAGTGGCACATGCCGGCCGCCTTGACTTCCCAAGACATTTCCTGGTACCCATGTAAGGCTGGGTCAACCTGGCAGCCAAGTTACATTTTGAAAATGTAAGGCTACCCTGAAGTGGATCGAACCCAACACCACCAGTACAGCAGGCAAACTACTAGCCACTGTGATACAGCTGCTCCAAGTATCTCACTTAGTTAGTTAGTTAGTTAGTTAGTTAGTTAGTTAGTTAGTTAGTTAGTTAGTTAGTTAGTTAGTTAGTCACGGTTCCAACTTCACAGCAACAGGTCGTCCCCATTATGCTCCGTTCCTGTGCCAGTGAATATCACACAAAATGCTCCTCACTGCCCAATGTGAAAAGTGGAACTGACAGGAGTCTTGGCAAGCCAACAACCCGCACAGTTACACTGTGCATAATGCCACCGCCAGAATGCCAACACAAAAGTCCTCCACAAAAAATACAGTTCAATGTCAATGGAAACGGCAATCACCAGAAAGACTTCATTGACACAGGTTTTATCCCACATGGCTCAGTCTCTTTCCTCAGGGTGATCCGCCGAAAGCGCCGCACAAAGCATGAACTCCGTAGCTCCAGCTACCACTCCCAGGAGTCTCCTGAAAATATGCACTTGTGAACCGAAAAGGCAAACCAGTCAATACAGCGACAGCCGGCCACTGTTTCGAACATGCAATTCACTGTGCAAACAACAGCAGACAAATGTAAATGCATTCCACACAAATTTCACAGCTCACAGTGTCGCCTCACGTACTCACTCAGTAGCAGAGCGAAGGAACCATATACTATCCAGTCCAACATGAGGAAAATGCGAATGTAAACCGTAGCCACAAGCATAAAGCACACCAGAGACCTTAACAGTTCAATGCCTAACCACCATGTTGGGAACCGGAAAATCAAGGTATCTCAGTACACAGATGCAATGATACACAGACTGTTTAGCTATAATAACTGCCACAGACTGAAATAATAGTAAGCCTCTTACGTTGATATATTGTTTCTTACATGCCTAAGTCTTGCTAACCCATTCTGTCCAACATACACATAAATACAAGGGCTTACTGTTCCATATATAGTGCTAGCTACAGGACCAACCAGCTCAGCAACCTGTTAGATCAAAAACATTGTACACTTACACAATTTTTACACACAAGCATAAACAAGTTAAAGACCCTTGTGCATGCTCTGAGGCATGCTGGGTAGATGGTGATAACCCCAAATTTGTATAGATCAATCAGCACACCATGGGTGGGTATCACACTAGTCACCTTGACGTCTCGGGACATTTCCCTGCACCCGTTTTAGGCTGTGTCGATCAAGGAGCCCAGGATAATGTGTCGATCAAGGAGCCCAGGATCATGTTTCGATCAAGGAGCCCAGGATCATGTTTTTAATCCACCTTGATGGGTCAGAGGGCATGCATGCTGACATGTAAACATAGTTGCTGATAATTCTCTGACATATTGCAGATACCATTCAGGATTAGTTTGTTGCATATCCTTTACAGGGTTGTATATCCTTTACAGGACACAACCATCAACTCCAGCATTTTTGTTGGCTGTTTGTGATTCCTGCGCAAGTTTACGTTCAATATTTTGCTATTGATTTCTGAACGACCAGCACTCATAACATTGTATAGAAACAAACATAAGGCTGTCTGCTTCCAAATCGCCTGTAGCTGTATTTTGAACATGGTATGCAGCATTACGAACTGCATTTGTAACCCAGAACTGGCAGGATTCATGTTGACTAAAAACAAAAGTAAGTAATGCATCCATTTATGTGCTGATAAGGTAAATACTGCCATGTGGTATTAGGTCACCATTTACAATGAATGAACAGCAGATGGGCAATCTGCATTGCAGCGGGGCTTAGTGTGCTTGAACTTTTGGTACACAGATGGTTAGTGTGCTTCTTTGCATATCTTACAAGACATTGCTTCAACATCAGCATCTCACAGTTGATTGATCATTTCTTGCAAGATTACACTCCCTTGCATACACATTGCTTCTCACAGTCACAAACCCACTAACAAAAGTTCTCTCTCTCTCTCTCTCTCTCTCTCTCTCTCCTCCTCTCCTCTTCTCTCTCTATCTCTCTCTCTCTCTCTCTCTCTCTCTCCTTCACTCCCATATATCCTCATCATACATACAAGCAAGGCACACACATACACCCTATACAAACGTAATCGAAATGTCACTTTCACAAATGCAGTAGCAAACTTTGAACAGTCGTCATTCTGTATAAGCAGGTGCAAACTATTGGCCAGAAAAATATGCCAACAAACTGGGAATCACCCAAGAGGGTATGATAACCATTGTGCTAATGGCATGCTCCTAATTTGATTTAATATGGAATAACTCTTTTGTCCCAGGCAGTAGATTTAAAGAAAATATATCTATGTCAAGCCTTATTACTTTAAAGTATTATACCGCAAGCATAATACCAGCTGCCTTAACCAGAAGATAATACGGTCAGTATAATACCAGCTGTTAAGTTAACCTAAAGCATTGTTACCAAAAGTACTATCTCAGCAATGCCTTAACTACCAGAAGAATCTCTAATTTTGTGCATCATGGAGAGAAATCTGGCTGGGGATTCTCAGCTAGAGACAAGAGTAAGGTCGTTGCTAAGCAAAATGCAGCCTATAAATCTACAACCTAAAGAATAAGGATGGAGGTGGGTGCAATCACTGCAGCCTTGAGAGCAGATGTTCTGGTGATTATCTATGAACGATTGCTAGTTGAATATACAATGAGATAACAAGATATATAAAAGGATGATTGAATTTGGATTTAAGTATGTTTCTGACATAGAGGGACATATGACAGGGCAAATCTTTACAATTAATGCATTTACAATGCTTTACAATTAATGTGTTACTGAAAGAAGCAGTACCCACACCTTAGGATATTTGCTGAGAAAGATGTAGCATCCATGGTTTGCCTAGATAATACTATGATGCTGATTCTTAGAGACCATGACAATTTCTGGTACCAGTCGAACGAACAAATGGACTTTATTTTCAAAGGGTCACAAACTGGGCACATAGGCCCGTCTTACATTCGGCCTTCCAGTCACTCATCTTTTGTTCATCCAATCTGCATGTTACATTCACACAGGAAAAAAACATTGTCAAATGAATGTTGTAGACATAAACAATGCATATTACTATGTTATGAGACAGGCAGGCAGGTAGACACACATACACATGCACATCCATAAACACATTCATATAATCCTGCATATATACTTACATCATTTACACAAATGCTCTCAGTTATGCACTCACTCAATAACACACAAATACACACTCCCTTGCATACACATATACTTACTCACAGTCACAAACCCATTAACAAAAGTTTCCTCTCTCTCTCTCTCTCTCTCTCTCTCTCTCTCTCTCTCTCTCTCTCTCTCTCTCTCTCTCTCTCTCTCTCTCTCTCTCTCTCTCTCTCTCACACACTCCCATATATCCTTATCCATACATACAGTAAGGCACACACATACACTCTTTCCCATACATACATAATCGACACATACACACTTTCACACATGCAAATACACAAACACTCACACAGTCGTACATCCACACAGTCTGTATAAGGAGGTGTCAACTACAGTTATGCTGGCCAGAAAAAATATTCCAATACCATTGGGAATCACTCCAAGACTACTGTATTGATAAGCTATTGTGCTAACTGGCACGCTACCATTAATCCTAATGAAAACTAGAATCCTAACTCTTTTTGTAGATTTAAAGAAAACTTTATCTATGTCAAGCAATTGTTACTTTAAAGTATTCTACCACAAGCAATTGTTACTTTAAAGTTTTCTACATCGAACAATTGTAATTTAAACGTTTTTTTATTTATTACTTCAAGCATTTGTTAAGTTAATGTTTTCTATCTCAAGCAATTGTTACTTTAAAGTTTTCTATCTCAAGCAATTGTTACTTTAAAGTGTTCTACCATCAAGCAATTGTACTTTAAAGTTTTCTTCCTGAAACAATTAGCTGGGAGTGATTTTGCAGCAGACCACCCTGCAGTTAGTTTCCCATACAAAGATATGCATGCCTGTCATTCAAAAAGCAATGGCAAACTTTTTTGTTTTGTTGTTGTTGCATATCCTATTTACAGGACATCACTGTCAACACCAGCATTTTACTGCTGCTGTTGATGTCTTGGCAAGTTATACGTTCAGTATTTTGCCATTGCTTTCTGAACGACCGGCTCCCATACCAATACGTTAAAACCCCAGTGCGACACAGTCTGCTGCCAAATTGGTTGCTGCTGTGTTTCGAACGCATGGTAAGCGGCTTACAATCATGTCTGCAAGTCTTTGGCCATGAAGAGCCCATCAATCGTGAAAGAGAGTGGGTTGAAGGTCCGGAAGACATCACAGACTGGCATAACACTGGGTCATGAGTGCAGAGAATGGGCAGCAGGCCGCACTGAGTTTGAAGTGCAACAGCTGATCCAGAGCAACACACATCAAGGTGACATAGTCATCTACACCGATGGGCCAGTGGTGAAAAACAGACGTAGTGGCTGGGGCTTTATTGCAAAGTCTTGAAAAAGGAAAGTCTGGTATATGAGAGGTGGAGGCAGTAACAGCGGCATTCCGGTGGCTAGAGGAGACCACTGCAACACACATTGTATTCATTACGGATTCAAAGAGTATGCTTAGTAAGGTGGAGAAAGGAATGTTTCTTGTGGAATGGCTCTCGTCGCTTCAGAGGTCACAGATTGTGACAATTGTATGGATATTTTGCCCTGGCCATCCGGGGGTACGGGGAAATGAACAGGCTGATAGGCTAGCAGGGAATGCACCTCTTGGTGGTAGTTTGCCTATGGACAAGGGGGAGGTGGTCGTGCGCTTGTGGGACCAGGTGGAGAAGGCGGAGAAACAGATTGAGAATCCATATGTGGAAAGAATGATATTGCAGGGGATCAGCAGGGGTACTGGAAGAATCTCAAAACTGAGAGGGAAGACCAGGAGGACTTTTAATCAGATAGCAGTTGGAACGATTAGTAGTATGACTCTTCGCTGGCTATTGAACGAGGGGACGGAGCCCATATGGGAATTCCTGAGTGCAGTGATGTCGGTTCTTAACTCAACTCAACTGGCCATGGAGACTGGCTTCGGCAAACTACTGAACATAAATTTGCCAAGAAATCACGGACAGCCATAAAATGCTGGGGTTGACTGCAATGTCCTGTAAAGTATATGCAACTAACTTTAACCTCAAATAATTGCTACTTTAAAATTGTCTACCTCAAGCAATTGTTACTTTAAAGTAATACACATGACTGTGTTTGAAGATGTTATCTTAATCACTGTGGCACAGAGGAAGTTAAAGCAGCAACTGAGATAGAGTAGGTTAGTACAACAACCAATGTGGACACAAGAAGTTGAGAAAACTATATTATGTATGGAGCAACGAATAAACGTGTAGTGAGTTGCTTGCATTGCACACATACTGAGAAAATCTGATGATAATATAACACAGAAATCCTTCCACTGGAACCCATAAAGCAAATTAAATAGGGGGAGATCTAAAAACACATGGAAAAGAGCATTAGTGACAGAGAAGAATTAAAGGGAGGACATGAAGCAATCAGCAAGAATGAGCAAACAATAGAATGGTGGGCATGAGTTTTCTGAGGGCCTAAGCTCCAGCAAGGGATATATGGCAGAAGAAGATAAGAAGCTGCTTGGTAGAGATAGTTTTAAAAGCTCTGTGCAAGGACTTAAATACATGAAAGTTCAGATCTAAACTGGGTCATCTCTGTCCTAAAACGACAGGTAATCCAGCATGATAGAGAAAGAGTCTAAAAAGCTAAATGTGAGGAACTGAATACATTAAATTCTGATGCCAGCTGGGGCATCTCTGTGGTGATGTGGTCACGCTGTCTATCTCAAGTTGTGAAGGTTGTGAGTTCATTTTCCGATTGTACTATTCAGACCACGAGTTAAGTTGTTCTGGTGACCTGGGAGTCATCACTTGAGTTCGTGTTTTGTGTCAGTCTATCTGAAGGCAGCTTGCCATTCGGTGAAAATAAACCAAGTTAGATGGGGTAAAAATTGATACACTGAAGTTGATCTTCTCACCTACAACCATTTTTTAGACTGATAGGTAATCCAGCTTGATAGAGAGAGGAATAAACTCTATGCAAGGAACTGAATGCACGTGAGTTCAGATATCAACTGTATCACTGTGGCAGAATGCTAGATAATCCATCCAGTACTGTGATTATGCAGGCATCAATTCTATATGGGGTATCTCAATGACCTCAAGTCAACATATTAAGACAGTATGTGCCCAATTCTGACAAAAACCAATATTGTAAAGTATCTGTACATCTTAGGAAAAAAAAAAGGAAAGACAATGTGAAAAAATGATATAATACAGTGTCTATGTAATAAACCTGTAGACTTTTTGTTTCACTGAATGTTGAAGATTGCATCTGGAGCAGAAGTATAAATTAGCATTGCCAGTCTATTAGTGTCAAATGGAAAGATAATACGCCCTTGTGCTCAGAACTGAGATAAATGATTCAGAGGACGGATCAAGAGATGAAGTTCTCTGTCACAATTTGTGAAATAAAAGCACCAGCACTTTTTCTCTAGTCTCGAAGTATGGTTTTCACATTCAACATCTGAAATGTTGGATAATAAATGAATGCAAGTTCCCTGGACATAACTATGAAACATCACAGAAGTAATCTTTCTTGACACAAACTTCACATGGTTATTTACCTGTGCTACTTGATGATCTTCTAATGGCACATCAGTGATAATGCTGATTCCATCTTCATTAATCTGCTGCAACCATCTTCAACAATATGATCAGAATCAAATCATTATAATCTGTTATAACCATTACAAAAACATACTGAACAACACATTGTTAAACAAAATGTATAAAAAGGCATTATTTTTCATAATACAAATATTTGTATCTTCTTACCTCTAACCATTTTGTCAGGCTGATAGGTAATCCAGCTTGATAGAAAAAAGCTCTATATGAGGAATTGAATGCATATGAGTTAGATATCAACTGTGGCTCCATTGTGGTAGAATGCTAGATAATCCATCCAATACTGTAAATATGCAGGGATTATTTCTCCATGGGGTATCACTGACCTCAAGTCAACATGTTAAGACGGCATGTGTGCAATTATGACAAAAAACAATATTATAAAGTATCTGTACATCTTAGCAAAAAAAAAATTTAATTCAATAATTTGCTGCTAAAATATATACATAATTTCTTATTGAAGATATTGGGTGTGTGCTGAAGGCTATTTCATCTCATTGGCACAAAGGGATTATCATTTCCTATTACTAAACACTACTGAATAAACACAACATTTAAAAATGAGAATTATCAAATTTATGTATAGTCAACATAACCTTATGTCACAAGAACCTGGACAATTAAGAAGCAAATTGAAAGTCGAATTGAGACCATGGAGATGTGGTTATACAGAAAAATATGTAATATTTCACATGATATGATGAGGATAATCTGAAGACTGACTAACTAGATAGATTACAAACTAATACACACTTCCATTAAACTGTAACTACTAGGCTAATAGAAGAAGTATTCATCAAATAATAGAATAATTAAAAACCACCAGACACATCAATGCTAACCTGCATACCTGTTCTCTACAACTAATAAATCAACATTCAAATTACAGACTACTTGCATACTTAACAATACATTAAAGTCATACTTCAGCAGTCCAGTTTTAGATGTAGTTATTTCTGTGAAGGTGACAGTTGGAATTTTCTGTGAAAATAAACAATAGTTGATAATGTTTTGCAATTGTAAATAAACTGTTGTAAATGATTAGAATACAGTATCTTAATTGTTTTGTATTTATTGTGGTAGAACAGAACACTTGAAATTAAAACAGAAAGACTGTGTCATGACATTGTTCTGTGAAACAATATTCTACATTGTTATCCATTTATTTATTTTCAATAATATATAATCAGTCTCTTTCACATTTCATTTTTAATTCATTGTTTTGTTTATACTTTAAATTTTCTTTTTAAAATACACGTAGTACTCTAGAAAGTACTACAAAGATTGAGAAATCCCACCACTGTCTCATAACGTCATAAGAGTTGATCCCAGTTACACCTCTTTGTATTAGTGGATGGACAACATGCCATGATATGGCAAATGCAACTCTAGATTTTGTGTATCCACCAGAGTATGTTGTCAAATCAATGCCGGAGTAGAACAGGACAGACACTTGTCCAAACAGCTGGATATTGCTTTAAAAAGGGGGCATGCCACAAACCACCCCTGTTGGTGTGATGGTAAGGGAAAATCACTCAATTATCTTCCTAAGAATCAGTTTATGATCAAGTCAAGAACATGGACAGTGAAGTAACATGAGCAGATAACTTCACACCAGACTTCAGACTGATCAATCTGCTGATGATGTAGTACTGCTTGCTTGCAAACCATAAATCCTAACACCTGCAAACTATGCCAGCAGTGTTATTACCAATATACTATTACAAATAGTGATTGTCAAATAAATTAAGAAACAATCCTGATTTCATCTTCTTCATAGCAACTTCTGAAGTCAGACTGGGTTTGCCTGATGGCGAGGGACACTTAATAAGGAAAGCTAATCCACACGCAAAATTTGGTCCATCACTACTATAAATAGTGTGTATGGACTAAGCTTGAGTTCAACGCGAGCGAGCGCCAAAACAAAAAATCTTCTTCATCTGCCGTTCATCTCTCAATGAAGAATAAACTCTCAAGCAACTCATGTCAAGCTTTCTGTAAACTTGTTCATCATTTGTTTGATTTGCACTGAAATTTTTCTATTGGATGAATTAAGTTGCCTCATACTCACTACTTTGTTGTGCATGGGGTAGGTTACAAGTGTTGCTAATCTTTGCTTATCAAATGGACCCCAGTAACACACCGGTGGATCCTGGCTTAAAAACAGCAAAAGATAAAGAAGCTTCTCTGTAAAATAGGTTTTAAAGTTGTCCATGCCTTGAGATATATTGGGTATATAGTGCTAGCCCCATATTTGTACAGACAAACTGACACTCGTAGTGTGGTCAATACTAGTCTCCCTGGCGTAGGAGTTAAGGACATTGTTCGTAATCCCGTATACTCTTGTACGAATCACAGCTGTGTGAGATTCAGCAGCGGATCATGTCGCGCTGGTTACTTTAGGAGGTATAAAAAAATGTTGTTGCGTATCCCTTACGGGACATTGCAGTCAACACCAGCATTTTCAGCTGCCGTTGATGTACTAGGCAAGTGTTACGTTCAGTAGTTTGCCATTGCTTTCTGAACAACCTGCCCCTATACCTTTTTAAAAAACACCAGCACCGCTGTGTTTCGAACCCGGGTATACGGGCTCACAAACCGCGTTCGCAAGCCCTTCAGCCACAGAGACTGGTTTAGGAGGTATTTTTAGGAGGTATGTGAGCCGGTTATTCAGAAAGCAATGGCAAACTACTGAACGTAAAAACTTGCCAAGACATCAACAGCAGCTGAAATATGCTGGTGTTGACTGTTGACTGCAATGTCCTGTAAAGGATATGCGGGGGGAAAAAAAGTGTGGTCAATACCACTCTGGCTGCCTTTACTTCTAAGAACATTTTCTGGTGCCCATTTTATTTTTTACATATTTCTTTTATTCACTTGCTTTGAACTCAAGCATAGTCCATTCTGGACTGCTTTTTGCTTGTAGACTAGCTTTCCCTATTACCAGTGTCTCTCGCCATCAGGCAAACCCACTCCGACTTCTGAGGAACTTGTAATTTACATCCCCAAGTCAAGGTCGAGAAGTTTACATTGTAGTCCAACTGACTGGTGTAGGGATTGAACCCGCTACATTGGCATCAACATACTCGAAGTTTAAGAGCCAGCACTCTTATCTATTCGGTTACACCAGAGGTTCCCAAACCACGGGCCACTTGTGGCCCGTCAGCAGTCAGAAAGTGGCACGCCAAGCCTCGAGCAGTCATTTTTCGCAATGACCTTTATAAGAATAAAACAAGCAACGATCCAGACTCACCAACAGTAACCTAGCTGCGCTTTTGACTTTGGGCACGACAGATTTATGTCTAAACATTGATAAACAGACATCTGAACTTAAGTAACCGGTTATGAAGAACAGATACAATTGTAAATTAATTACATTAATAGCGATTTTGGAAACTGATTTAAAATTTAAGTTAAGAAAGGTAGAATGATATTGCACGACTTGCATAATTTTATAACGTTGTGGCCCACTAATCTACAGAAAATAGTAGATTTGGCCCTCTGCTTGAAAAGTTGGGAACCGCTGGGCTACACTGACCTCAGTACTCATTTTAGATTGGGTTGATCTGGAACCCTAGCTCACAGGGAATTCAAACACATAACCACCAAACTGCCATACAAGCATGCTAGCCACTATGCACTACTGGCTTGTGCTCAGATGAGAAACTTTTTCAAATAAATCAGTTCAGTTTCATATTTATTTTTAAAAATTTACATTCTTTTCTTTATATATTTGTATCACTTGCATGACTTTAATATTACTTGTTATTTATATACCTAATACTTATTCCCTGTGAGCACTGAGTTGGAGTCTGTTGACACTGAAATATCTAGAATCCGTGGAGGACACGTTGTCATCCTAGGTTTAATCCCAGTCAGTCCACATGTGCTGAGCTGAATCACGGCCTGATGGCATACTGACGTCCTTCCGCAGATGTGACATACCGATATCGGTCGTGCACAACCTGCTGGTTTCTGAGCTCGGAGAGGGAAAGGAAACCTCAGCACCACAGTCTCCACACAGATTGTAATTTGGTACTGGCTCAGGAGAAAAGTCTCAACCCCAACCTGACTCTGACAGATACAAGACTTGTTCTCTCAGATGACCTGAACGTTAATGCATCTGACTAAAATGTTAAAACTCACAGTCAACCAACCATTCAATCATTATTTAATTACTAACTTATTTACGACCTGAACATTGAAGCATCTGTCTTAAATGTTAAAACTCATAGTCAACCACCCATCCAATCATTATTTCTTTACTATTCCAGCTACATTTTTCTTTCCCCATTTTAATTAATATTTTATTTCCCATGTTTTGTTGATTATAAGGCTCTGGTTTAAACATAAAATGTTATTTCTGTCTCTTGTTTGTCAAAATTTCTAGTTATATTTTACATTATTTTTGTTTTCAGTGCCAGTTTGATATCAATCATCTGTGTCCGGGGATATAATTTTTAACATTTCACTCTGGTTGTGCCAAGAAAACTAGTATGGTTTCATATTTAATCTCTAAGAGACCTAAACATGTTTCTTTACAAAAATCAACAGTGATTAGTAGTAAAACCTGACCATTCAACGTCCAGGTAATTTGTTAAACTAAAAAGTGGACATAAAAAAAAACAAAAAAACAAGAGCCTTAACTTCACTGTGTTTGGTTTTATCCCATCTTACTTAACCTCTCTCTGCAGAAATAGCTAACTTCCTGCCGAAAGTGCCGCAAAGAGCACAAACTCCATAACTTTGGCAATGACCACCTGGAGTCTCTGAAAAAAATTTGCATTCACGAACTGAATGACAGAGTTTGTATTAATGTATAATGATACCACTCGTAGAGAATTAATTCACCAGACCTATGTCTCAGGTAGCACAAGTCAGCCTCACCTTCACTGCTGTATCACATTTGACTGCTTGACGCCTGGCTAGCATCATCTCTACATTGTAGTTATGAGTCCTCAAGTAACTGTGGGGTATATAACCTTCATGACTGTCATCAAGTCCGCTCCACTTCAGTCTCAGGAAGTTATCTGAAAAATTCATGGGAATTATCTTTTAAGGTAACATTAAAAATTCAACTCTCTGATGAAGGATTAAATCAATGAGCTGTGTACTAGTGACGGAGTGAACTAGTCAAACAAGTATTCTGTTCTGTACTAATGATTGGAGAAAAACTGCTAAATAAGTAAACTCTGTAGTAATGATTGGAGTAAGCTGGTTATGCAATGTAAACTCTGTACCATTGATTGGAGAAAACTGGGTAAACAAGGAAACTGTATGCCAATTATTTTATTTTTTTTAACTGGTTAAACATGTATACTTTGTACCAATCATTGGATTTAACTGGTTAACTAGTAAACTGTACCAATTATTGGTATGAACTGGTTAACCTGTAAACTATACCAATGATTGGAGTAGATTGGTTAACCAGTAAACTATACCAATGATTGGAGTTGACTGGTTTACCAGCAAACTGTACAACTGATTGGAGTAGACTGGTTAAACTAGTAAGCTCTATAATGGATTAATGTAATAAAGGAGGTGGGGAAAGGAGTTCAGACAAAGTATATCATGCATGGAGCAACTAATAAATATGTAGAGAGTTGCTTTGGCACATCGTCATTATCATCATGTGGCCTGCCAACTGGTATAAGCATTGAAGCAACTCCCCAGATACATCTTCTTGATGATATCCCTCCTTGTCACCTCCTGGTCTCCTCTGCCTCTTCTACCGCTGTTCTTTTCAGTTGTTACATTTTCTAACATCACTCTTCTCATTCATGATCGAAAAAATATTGTCTCCTTATTAAATTTTGTCGTTCAGAAAGCAATGGCAAACTACTGAACATTAATATTACCTATTAAATCACAAACATCCAAAAAAATGCTGGGATTGATTTGATGTCCTAGGACATGCAACTAATTTATAATAATTGTATATAATGTTCTACTTTCATTAGCCTATTCCATGCACTTTTTGTTAGTTTCCCTGACAGTTCAAGGTGTTTACAACATATCTCTCAGAATCCAGATCTTTGTTGCCTCCAAATGCTTCTATGGTTAGCGGGGTAAGGGTATCCCCTATCAAAGGAGAAGGCGCCTCCTTCCCTCCGCTAGCCTACAGGACACCCTTGAGCAAGGTGGAGTACCCGTTTAGCCCTCCAATCAGGGTTACGTGAAGTCATGGGTGCAGGTGGTGGATGAAGATGGAGAGCAGCTGACAGATAGTTGCAGGTTATGTCTTCACCTTCACGACGGTACGCAGAGGATCTCTTTTTTGAGGAGACAATGGCTATGGTCACTGACCAGTATGGTTACTGCTAGGAAGAAAAGCAATGGCAAACTACCTTCTTTATAAATGCCAAGAAAATCATGTTGTGTGGGCTTGAGAAAAACTGCGAAGAAATTGAAAAACAACACAACAGTAAAAATGCGAAATTAATGCACAAAAGAATCCAGGAGCTTACTAATCAAAGAACACGTACATCAGCAGGCTGCCTAAAGACAAAAGATGGAAGAGTCATAATAGAAAAAGATCAGATCTTACATGTATGGTCAGATTACGTGAAAAACCTTTATGACGACAACAGAGACAAACACTACGATGTTCTAAATAATAATGAAGGACCAGCAATTTTGAAGATGGAGGTTCAGAATGCTCTTAACCATATGAAATCTGGCAAGACCCCCAGTTCAGACAGTGTCACAACAGAAATGATTAATGCTTTAGAAGAATATGGAATAGATAAAGTTACCAGTCTGCTTAATACAATATATGATACTGGAAATATACCTCATGAATTATGTAATTCTGTATTTATTGCAATCCCAAAGAAATCAGGAGCCTTGGAATGTGATCAACATCGAACAATTAGTATAATGAGTCACATCACGAAGATTTTGCTAAGAATTATCATGCAAAGAATTAGGAGGAAAATACAACCTGAAATAGGAGAAGAACAATGTGGGTTTGTAGAAGGAAAGGGTACAGTAAATGCTGTATATTTACTGAGAACCGTAATTGAACGATCTATAGAAGTAAACAAAGATCTACACCTTTGCTTTATTGACTACACAAAGGCTTTTGATAAAGTGAGACATGTCGACATGATAAGGATGCTTGAAGATCTACAAATTGATGGAAAAGACCTTAGACTTGTAAAAAACATATATTGGAAACAACAAGCTGCCATAAGAGTTGATAATGAAGTAGGCCAATATCAGCCTATCAAGAGAGGTGTGAGACAGGGATGTGTAATGTCTCCAGATCTGTTTTCCCTGTACAGTGAAAATATTTTCAGAAATATTGAAGATATGGAAGGAATCAACATTGGGGGACGATGCATCAATAACATTAGATATGCAGACGATACAGTCTTGATTGCAGACAATGAACAGGACCTGCAACATTTAGTAGATGCAGTTGTTACACACAGTGAACAACGAGGGTTAGAATTAAATTGTAAAAAGACACAGATTATGGTCGTCACTAGGAAGAACAAAATACCACAATGTAATATACAAGTAAATGGTAATATTCTCCAAGTGAATAGGTACAATTATCTCGTAACAGTAATAACATCTGATGGGAGATGCCTTGAAGAGATTAGAACAAGAATCGCCATGTCTAAGGTAGCCTTTAGCAAGATGAAAAACATACTGACCAATAAAAAGATGTCAATTGAAACGAGAAAAAGAGTGTTGAGGTGCTACATAGAAACTGTACTTTTATATGGATGTGACACTTGGACAATGAGCAGTCAAGCTGAAAAACATCTGATGGCTGTAGAAATGTGGTTTCTGAGGAAAATGCAAAGAATACCATGGACAGCCAGAAAGACCAATGAACAAGTCCTTCAAGAAACAAATGAAGATCGTAAACTGATTAGAGACATTAGACGCAGACAGTCAAAATTTTTTGGGCATGTTATGAGAAGAAATGAATTGGAGAACTAGGTGACAACTGGTAAGATCGAAGGGAACAGACCAAGAGGAAGACCTAGAAGCAAATACCTGGATGGCTTGGCCTCGTGGCATGGTCGAGACAGAAACACAGAGCTGATCCACGACTCTGGTGATCGAGTGAGATGGCAAAACATGACCGCCCACGCTTACCGGCATGGCACATGATGGATGGATGGAAATGCTTCTTAATTTGCTTTTCCTATTCCATGATTCAATGCTCCACAGCACAAAAGGTTCTATATAATATTTAGTATTCTCTGTCTAAGATTACTAGATTCAGTGGGGAAAAAAATTAGGTCTGGATCAAATAAAAATGGATGGCGGAAAATGGGAACTAAGGGTGTGTCACAGTTATGACTTAAAAGTTGTTAATATGGTAGCAGACATGTTGTATGATAACACAATGGCATTTTGGCAATATATAAACCAATGGCAGATCCGGGAAGTTGCATAACATGATTAATCATCTCATGGCAGTTAATCAGTTAACTGATAGTAATTGACTGCATAAGATACATTACATTTTATAAACAGCAGCTTATGTTTGATCTATTCTGCTGCTTTGATACAGAATGAGTTCAAATACAATCAGGCTCAGGGGGTACCAGGATCAATTCCTGCATAGCGTGGAGTATATTCACAGACAGAAACACAACTATCAAACAAAACAGCTAAGTTTATGGCAGATGTTGATGTCAAGGTGTGAGGTGACAGCACTTTATATCTACAAGGTCATGGCATTATGAACTGGCATGACCTTCCTCTCCATCTTTCCTTGTTTAGTTAGTTGCATGCCCTTTACAGGATGTAGCAGTCAACCCCAGCATTTTTTGGCTGTTCGTAATTCCTGGGCAAGTTTATGTTCAGTAGTTTGCCATTGCTTTCTGAACGACCGGTACCCATACCATTTCAACAGTACCATTTTATAAAAAGTCAAAGCAAGGTGGTCTGCTGCCAAACTGCCTGCAGCTGTGTTTCGAACGTGGTATATGGGATTACGAACTGCATCCGTAACCCCTTCACCACATTGCAACAGTAATCCCCCCCCCCCCCCCCCAAGAAAAGAAAGGGAGGATCAGGGGAGCAATGTAGTTTGATGCTGAAATAGATTTAATGGCAAGATTTGGCAGCAGACCGCCTTGTGTTGGGTTTTTTACTAAATGGCATGGGTGCCAGTCATTCAGAAAGCAATGGCGAACTACCAAACGTAAATTTGACAAGAGATCACAAACAGCAAAAAAAAAATGCTGAGGTTGACTGCGACATCCTGTAGAGGATGTGCAACTAACTTAACTTATCCTAATACTTATATAAGTACACACAAGTTGGAACATAAGTTAAATATGAGGTTCAGATGAAGAAAACTACAATCAACACTTCCAGAAAAGACCACCAATACATTCAGCAGAACAGAGAGAGAATAATACAGAATGAATACCTTCAGATGAGACTCTGTCAATGGAAATACTGGCTGGAATACTGGCTGGATCCACAAGTCTCTGGCCATTCTTGTGACGACAAACCTCACAGTGGCAGTTATGCCTCAGCCACACACTGTGGAACCTAATCAACCAATGAATCAGGTTAACTCAAATATATTACAATGAACCAGGTTTACTCAAATATATTACAATGAATCAGGTTTACTCAAATATATTACAATGAACCAGGTTTACTCAAATATATTACAATGAACCAGGTTTACTCAAATATATTACAATGAATCAGGTTTACTCAAATATATTACAATGAACCAGGTTTACTCAAATATATTACAATGAATCAGGTTTACTCAAAATATATTACAATGAATTAGGTTTACTCGAATATATTACAATGAATTAGGTTTACTCATATTACAACTTTTGCTAATGGTATTTTTCAAACAAGCAGCACCCTAAAATGTTTTTGTTTCACTGCCATTTCCATTGACTTAATTTTAGGTTTTCTCATGAACTAATCTGGACACTCGGGTCAAAATATTGAACTGAACTGAGTCAAGATCCAACATCACAGCATTTGGGACATTCCCATTTTCAACAACCAGCAAAGAGTCCCATTACTAATAGTACCAGTAACAGTCTTATTATGTTTCTGTCTGGCATTTCCCTGGAATGTGGGCCAGATCCTCTAGTCACTCCTTGCCACACCATTCTTCCCAGTCAATGATGGTGCACCTGGTCTTCCACTTTATACACATTATTCCAAAGGGCCCTGATCCTCATCTGCCTTATCATGCACCAATGCCCACCCTGAGGTACAGATCCACCAATTTGTCTGCCTGCTTATTTCCCAACACACCAGTATGCCCTTTGGGAAAAGATCCAATCGATGCTCTCTATCTTTGATTTTTTAAATTGAAACATGCCACTCTGTACAAAGCATACCTATCTTCACTGGCATCTGCAGGCTTTGTGAGTCTGTTACAATCATGACATTTGTGTGCTATTTATGTTGCAGCCAGTGGTATGCCGCAGTGACTTCCTCATCCTCCATACTCAGATAAGTTGTTGTGGTATCATATGCCTTGCTCTCCTGCACTACACATTTTCCACTAATCTCCCCTGCCTTTATGCAAGGACATCATCTGCAAATGTCAATATACTCCCAGTTCTTGATGCTTTAATACTTGCAATCTTGCTTTTGTAACACATTGAATAGCTACAGGCAGCACTGCAGATCATGTGGTAATCCTGGGGTAATAATGCATGCCTCTGAGATCCATAAACCTAGATGGCGAGCAACCCTATGAGAGTCCAGGCTAGGTGTTAAACAATTCACCACCCAGGGACTAATATCCTTTGCCATAAGAGCATGCATCAAAAGACCATAGCTGCCACTGTTATATGCATCCACAAAGCACAAATAAATCTCTTCATGAAAGGTCTAGTTATGAAAAGCAAGTAATTTGTACAATCATGTTAAGTTGTGTATTCTCATTAGCAGAATCACCTTCTTATTTCTTCTATATGTTTTTAACATTTTCCATTTTCAGTTACTATTTTATTCCATTGTATGTAACTGACTTTATCACAACATGACTTTGTTTTCTATATTCTTTAAAATTTCAAATTCTACTTCTGCCATGTTTGCCTCCTTATATTTGGTAACACATGTTTCTTTAGTTACAATTGGTTACCAAATATATCACTTCATTTGTAGTTATGTCTTCAATTTTAGATCCTTTGTCTTCTTTTCTTGGTGAGCATATCTGCATTTTAATTCCCTTATATCTTGCAACTGCAGATCACACCATAACTGTAATTATGCTGGCATTTTGATGTCTAACAGACGATAATTGGTTACATTATGCTTCAAAAATGGCATAGTAACTACAATCCATGATGGTAGCAAATGTGACTTATCTGTACCAATAAGTCCAATATGTAACAACTGTAATACCCTAAGCCTCAAAAATGCCATTTCAAATATTCAGGAGGAGGACTTATAACAAAATTAGTTCAATTTAAATAACAATCAGTTTGGATTCTCAAAGACAGAGACATAAGAGATTAAACTAAAACACGTAGGTTTCTTGCAGTGAGAATGATTGAAAAAACTAGACCTCTCTTCATCTTTTTCTATGTTGTGTGTGAAATCAACGCTTCCAGCAAAGACCACCAACACATTCAGCAGAACAGAGAGAGAAGGTTGCTCTGGCAGACCACTATGCAACGGTTGTCCTCTCTGGTGTTCTTTACCTGGCACCTCCCCATATGCTGACCAAATGGCCAAAGTTAATGACCTCTGCCCCAGCAGCGACACAACCCACCAGCACATGGGATTTCCTTGGGCTTGGAACCATTTAACCCATAGCTAGGTGCTTGCTTTTTGTGCCAGGCTGTGCTGTCCCTCAATGCAATCTGGGAAATGTCTGTGCACTGGTGGACCCAGAAATGCCTATGTTATAGAACCCTGCCAGAGGTTTCTGTAGGGCTACTGAACTAGTTTTACCTTTTAGACTCCAGGGGTATGATTTGATAGTGCCAGATACTTGATAGTATCCATATAGAGCCATGACAGAAGTAACAGAGCACCAGATCCAAAAACTGAACTGTTCATTCAGGTAGAGATGACATAGTTGCAAGCACTCCTCATTTTTTAGATCAGACCTAGAGCAACACTTATTCCCCTTGCTTTATTGACTATGAAAGAGCATTTGACATGGTTTAACATGAAAGCTATTGATAGACACGACAAGCTGAAGTATCTGGGTATAATCTTAGAATGCAGACATCATACAATCACCACATTGATAACATTATACAGTGAGATAAATGGGGTAGGCAGCTTTCAAAATTGTAACAGCCGCTTACATGGAACAGAGATTGTTATTCCTTATATATGGGCTGGGGGTACTCCTGCTGTCATGTGAAAAACTGGAGAGTACTGAAAGTGATGAGATGTGGGTTGTGCTGGACAGCGCCTAAACATTCACTCATCATGTGTCATGCTGATAAGCGTAGGCTGTCATGTTTCACCATGTCACAAGAACACCAGAATTGTGGATCAGCTCAATGTTCTTGTCTTGACCATACCATGTGGCCAATCCATCCAGGTATTTACTTCTCTACCTTCCCCTTGTTCTCTTCCCCTTGTTCCCTTCCCCTCTTTGCCTTTCCTCTCCCTCAGAATATATAATCTTAAAATCCACCCCTGTCTTAATACCTGTCCCTTTCCATCTAATCCCTAATATATTAATATTCTCTCTTCCCATCTCTTGTTTGATGTTGTCCAATTTTCCATCTGTACTTAAAGTACGAACATTCCATGTTGCTACTTTCAGTGTTGCTGCCCTTTTTTTTTTGTGACGTTCTGTGATTTGACGATTCATGATAAACTAGGCATCTTACAGAAGGTAGTTTGCCACTGCTTTCCTTCCTGGCAGTGATCACACTGGTCGGTGACTGTAGCCATTGCACTAAACATACCCCAATCAAATCAATGCAACACATGTTTAAATAAATAATAATGAATTGTTCTGGTGCAATTTCCTGCTATGGGTCTATGGTGTTAGTTAGTTAGTTAGCTAGTCAAGGTTCTAACTTCACGGAAACGGGTTGTCCCCATTATGCTCCATTCCCGTGCCAGCAAATATCACACAAAATGCTCCCCACTGTCCAATGTGAAAAGTGGAATAGACAGGAGTCTCAGCAATACAACAAGCCCGCACAGGTACACTGTGCATAATGCCGCCTTCAGAATGCCAACACAAAATTCATCAACACTCACCACAGTTCATCGTCGATGGACTAAGGACTCGGCAGTCACCTAGAAAGACCTCATTGACCTGGGTTTTCTCACATGGCTTGGTCTCTTACCGCAGGGCGACCCACCGAAAGTGTCGCACAAAGCACGAACTCTGCAGCTTCAGCGCCAACTCACAGGAGTCTCCCGAAAAATGCACTTGTGAACCAAAAGGGCAAAAAAGTCAATTCAGCAACCGCCGGTAGCTATTGTTCTGAACATGCAGTTCACTGTACAGGACAGATGTAAAAGCATTCCATGCGAATTTCACAGCTCACGGTGTCGCCCACGCACTCACTCAGTAGCAGAGCGAAGGAACCATGTACTACCAGTCCAACATGAGGAAAATGCGATTGTAAGCCGTAGCCTCAAGCATAAACACGCCACAGGTCAATGGTGTAACAGCACCATTACATTTTGTAGGTCTGAATGCACGGAGGAGTCGGTGGTCAATCTTTCCCACACTTTGGTAGATGACGAGTCCATGTGTTGACCCAGTCGGTGGTCAATCTTTCCCACACTTTGGTAGATGACGAGTCCATGCATTGACCCAGTCGGTGGTCAATCTTTCCCACACTTTGGTAGATGACGAGTCCATGCGTTGACCCTGTCGGTGGTCAATTTTTGCCACACTTTGGTAGATAACGAATCCATGCGTTGACCCAGTCGGTGGTCAATCTTTCCCACACTTTGGTAGATGACGAGTCCATGCGTCGAACCATGTCCAACCGTGTTCATGACATTACTAACACAGTTCGCTGTCAACTACGCTAGTGCGGCATCTATGTTTAGCTGCCTCCCATTCAAGTCTAACCTCTAGTTGTTTTTTGCTCTCTTTAAGTATATTCATGTTGATGTCTGAAGGTGTATGAAGAAAAAGAGGAAACTACTGGGAGTCAGTAAGCAACACTATCTTGTCATTGGTATAAAGAAAGGAATAAGTTAATTCTCAGTTGTAACAAATTTGATTTAAAATCTTACTCAGACTGAAATCCATCCTCCCACTTGATGTAGCATGTCTTTGTACTGGAGTTCAAACTTACAGTCTGAACATTAGAACCGCTGCCTGTCTGAAACCATGTGAACAGAGAGTCTTCAGTGATGCAAATTCTCAGCTAGGAATTTCAGTTGAAAAGAGCAGTATTGATGATGATGATGATAATGACAATGACTATAATGACAATTGTTGATGATTAGTTAAATAAAACACGTACATATTTTTACTGTAATTTACAACAAAGTTTGACCATACTTCTCCTTACTACACTTTTTTTTAAACATATCCTTTATAGGACATCCGCAGTCAAAACCAGCATTTCTGCCGTTGTGATCTCGTGGCAAGTTTACATTCAGTAGTTTGCCTTGCTTTCTGAATGACCTGGCACCAATACCAATGCTAAACCAACGCAATGCAGTCTGTGGCCAAATCGTGCGCAGCTGTGCTTTTGAATGCGGGTTTACGGGATTACGAATCGTGTCCGTAATCCCTCTGCCACGGAGACCGGTCCTTACTACACTAAATACTGCAAATTATAAAGAAAAACTAGACAAAGAAAAGTTCAAAATATATGTTCTTAAATTTATCAAAGGTTGCGGCAAATCAACTTACTGTCAAAGCATAAACAGATTTGTGCTTTTGAATTCCTGAACTAAAATATGCATTCCCAGTTGATGAAACTTTACAGCTGTGCAATTGTATTAATGCTGCATAACTCACTGAAAGGAACCACAATAAATTTTCATAAATTGATTGAATATCTTCAAAGTATGGCTTAAAATAGAATGAATGCCTACAGAGCTCGTACATGGTGTACAAGTCATGAGTGCAGATCATCTACCATTACCATTGGAAATTATTGCAACTCTCATGCAGTCACACAGCATGCAAGCATTTATTCCTCTGCAGACTTCATTACAGCACAGTTTATTGCAACTCTAGCAATATCACAGATGCAAGTATTCTTTCCTCTGCAGACTTCATTACAACAATGATTATTGCAACTCTCTAGCAATCTCACAGCATGCATGTATTCTTTCCTCTGCAGACTTCATTACAACACAAATTATTGCAACTCTCTAGCAATCTCACAGCATGCAAGTATTCATTCATCTGCAGACTTCATTACAGCACAGATCATTTCAAATCCTCCCTTCATTCACTATCATCATCATTACAGTGTGTCAATAACTTTGGCATCCATGGTTTGCCATCTTACGCAATCACCAGACTCGTGGATTTGGTCTATGTTCTTGTCCCAATTATGCCATGTGGCTAAACGTCCAGTTACTTATCTCTTTAGCCTTCTCTTTGCTATTTTCCCATTAAATCAGTCAATTGTCACTAGTTTTCTCTGGCTCTGTAAAGAAGAGGTTATGGAAGCAGTTTGTAGTCCTGCATACCAAACACAGCAGACTGCCCTGCGTTGGTTTTCATATAAATGGTTTGTGTGCCGGTCATTCAGAAAGCAATGGCAAACTACTGAACATAAACTTGCCAAGAAATTACAAAGTGTCAAAACATGCTGGGGTTTAATGTGACATCCTATAAAGGATGTGCAACTAACTTTCTTGTTTTTAAATTTATTTCTCCTCATCACAAAAATCATGAATATCTACATCTAATTTCTCTAATAAATTTACGGATATCATTTGGTCCATGTTGTACTTTCTCATTTATTGTTATGTCCACCCATTGTATTCTTTGTATTTTCCTCAAAATCCACATTTCCACTGCCATTAGATGTCATAGATTGTCTTTTTATTTGCAGTATAGTTTCTTTAAACATTTCAATATTATTTCTGTCATTGCAGCTGAAGGCTTTATATTGGTCAGTATCTTTTCCATCTTGCAAAAGGCTACATTTGTTATGGCTATTTTTGATCTAATATCTACAAGGCACCTTCCATCAGATGTGATGACAGCTCTAAGATAGCCTTACCAATTCCCCTGTTTAAGAATGTCCCCACTGATATGGATGTTACATTCTGGTATGTCTTTTACTTGGCTATGACCACAATGTTTTCTTACAATTCAATTCTAACCCTAGTGCTGACTATGAACAATAATCATGTCCACTACACTTATGTGTCCAGAAGTCAGTGACAATATGGGCTAAAGCTAGAGAAAATGTGGGCTAGACATCCATAATATAGCAGGTCCTTTGCAGATCATCGCTCTCTTCACAGCAAGCCAAAAAGATTCTCTATCCTTTACCAGTCCCCATTCATCATGTATTTTCATGTCCGAGGTGTCTGATGTTTGAGTCCACTTTTATGCTGCCTTTTCATTCAGGAACCACATCTTGCACTACTGTATTCTCAATGTCTTAAGAATGTGTAAATTTTGCTTTTGCACTCGCTCACTTTAAACTCAAGCGTAGTCCATACACACTACTTTAAGTAGTGCTGGACTGGATTTTGCGTGTGGATTAGCTTTCCCTAGTAACAGTGTCTCTCGCCATCAGGCGAACCCACTCCGACTTCAGAGGTACTTGTAACTTATGTCCCCAAGTCAAGGACGATAGATAAACATTTTAGTCTAACTGTGCGGTGTAGGGGTTGAATCCCTTACCTCAGCACCAGCACACCAAATGTTTCAGAACATGTGTTCTTATAGAATGTGTAAATAATTAATTTACTTTAAAATATCACCTGGAGTTGACAGAGTTAGAGTGTGACTTGACATGGCAGAGTTAAGAGTGTGACTTGACATGGCAGAGTTAAGAGTGTGACTTGACATGGCAGAGTTAGAGTGTGACTTGACATGGCAGAGTTAAGAGTGTGACTTGACATGGCAGAGTTAGAGTGTGACTTGACATGGCAGAGTTAGAGTGTGACTTGACATGGCAGAGTTAGAGTGTGACTTGACATGGCAGAGTTAAGAGTGTGACTTGACATGGCAGAGTTAGAGTGTGACTTGACATGGCAGAGTTAGAGTGTGACTTGACATGGCAGAGTTAGAGTGTGACTTGACATGGCAGAGTTAGAGTGTGACTTGACATGGCAGAGTTAGAGTGTGACTTGACATGGCAGAGTTAGAGTGTGACTTGACATGGCAGAGTTAGAGTGTGACTTGACATGGCAGAGTTAAGAGTGTGACTTGACATGGCAGAGTTAAGAGTGTGACTTGACATGGCAGAGTTAGAGTGTGACTTGACATGGCAGAGTTAGAGTGTGACTTGACATGGCAGAGTTAGAGTGTGACTTGACATGGCAGAGTTAGAGTGTGACTTGACATGGCAGAGTTAAGAGTGTGACTTGACATGGCAGAGTTAGAGTGTGACTTGACATGGCAGAGTTAGAGTGTGACTTGACATGGCAGAGTTAGAGTGTGACTTGACATGGCAGAAGAGTGTGACTTGACATGGCAGAGGTAGAGTGTGACTTGACATGGCAGAGTTAAGAGTGTGACTTGACACCTCAGAGTTAAGAGTGTGACTTGACATGGCAGAGTTAGAGTGTGACTTGACATGGCAGAGTTAGAGTGTGACTTGACATGGCAGAGTTAGAGTGTGACTTGACATGGCAGAGTTAGAGTGTGACTTGACATGGCAGAGTTAGAGTGTGACTTGACATGGCAGAGTTAGAGTGTGACTTGACATGGCAGAGTTAAGAGTGTGACTTGACATGGCAGAGTTAGAGTGTGACTTGACATGGCAGAGTTAGAGTGTGACTTGACATGGCAGAGTTAGAGTGTGACTTGACATGGCAGAAGAGTGTGACTTGACATGGCAGAGGTAGAGTGTGACTTGACATGGCAGAGTTAAGAGTGTGACTTGACATGGCAGAGTTAGAGTGTGACTTGACATGGCAGAGTTAGAGTGTGACTTGACACCTCAGAGTTAAGAGTGTGACTTGACATGGCAGAGTTAAGAGTATGACTTGACATGGCAGAGTTAGAGTGTGACTTGACATGGCAGAGTTAAGAGTGTGACTTGACATGGCAGAGTTAGAGTGTGACTTGACATGGCAGAGTTAAGAGTGTGACTTGACATGGCAGAGTTAAGAGTGTGACTTGACATGGCAGAGTTAAGAGTGTGACTTGACATGGCAGAGTTAAGAGTGTGACTTGACATGGCAGAGTTAGAGTGCGACTTGACATGGCAGAGTTAGAGTGTGACTTGACATGGCAGAGTTAAGAGTGTGACTTGACATGGCAAAGTTAAGAGTGTGACTTGACATGGCAGAGTTAAGAGTGTGACTTGACATGGCAGAGTTAAGAGTGTGACTTGACATGGCAGAGTTAAGAGTGTGACTTGACATGGCAGAGTTAGAGTGTGACTTGACATGGCAGAAGAGTGTGACTTGACATGGCAGAGTTAGAGTGTGACTTGACATGGCAGAGTTAAGAGTGTGACTTGACATGGCAGAGTTAAGAGTGTGACTTGACATGGCAGAGTTAGAGTGTGACTTGACATGGCAGAGTTAGAGTGTGACTTGACATGGCAGAGTTAAGAGTGTGACTTGACATGGCAGAGTTAAGAGTGTGACTTGACATGGCAGAGTTAGAGTGTGACTTGACATGGCAGAGTTAAGAGTGTGACTTGACATGGCAGAGTTAAGAGTGTGACTTGACATGGCAGAGTTAAGAGTGTGACTTGACACCTCAGAGTTAAGAGTGTGACTTGACACCTCAGAGTTAAGAGTGTGACTTGACATGGCAGAGTTAAGAGTGTGACTTGACACCTCAGAGTTAAGAGTGTGACTTGACATGGCAGAGTTAAGAGTGTGACTTGACATGGCAGAGTTAAGAGTGTGACTTGACATTTCAGAGACAGACTGTGACTTGACACATTTTATAACACTAGAAGTAAAATTTAAAACTTACACACTGTGCTATGCTGATGTGCAATAAGTTTGCACAATCTGGTAGACAGCCTAGACATGTGTCTGAGATTAACAGACATTCCTCGGACTGTACGAAATCTGAAGAAAAAGAAAGATATAACAAGTTACAATTATAACCCGTGCATTAAGAAAATTAGGGTCAAAACAGATCATGTCAACAGCTTCTTGAAAACCTGGCTTAGTTTCCAAAATGTGTTGCCCGATAAGCTCGAGGACTCAATATAGATTATTTTGATGACATCTTTGCACTTAGTTTAACACATTTTCCACTCTCAGGAAATTGATAAGAAATTCACTTAAGTAAAGGTAAAATAAAGAACCCATTTCTACACCATGAGATATACTGGGTATATGGTGCTGGCCCTCTAATTTACAGGCCCATAGCAGCAACCATTTCAGGACATTGTGTTTTCAAAACTAAAAGAAAAATTAATCTCATATGAACTTCTAATGCTGTTGAGGTCTCCACTGATTGTGAGGTCCCTACATAAGTACTTTACTTGTGGCATCTTCTTCTATTTGAAACTGAAGTCTAGCATATGACATGTGTATGTAGGATAACTGTTTGTTTATATTATTATTATACTTATATGCTAGTATTACTAGGATATATTTTAATTTATAAAATTTTCAGGATATAATATTTTTTAAATTAATATTTATTATTATTATTGTTATTATTATGTGAATGTCCACTGCAAGAGATGACTTCGGAACAGTGTTTTATGTTGTTAACTTAACTCTATTTAAAAATAGCACTTCCTGACAAGCTCCTTCCAACATGTTTTTTTTTTTTTTGCATATCCTTTACAGGACATCGCTGTCAACACCAGCATCTTTCAGCTGTATGTTGATTTCTTGGCAAGATTACGCTCAGTAGTTTGCCATTGCTTTCTGAGCGGCCGGCTCACATACCCCATAAGTTACCGATGCGATTCGAACCACTGCTGATTCTCACCGTCATCACGTTACCTATGAGAGTATACGAGATTACGGAGAAGAGTCGCTAACCTCTAAGCCACGAAGCCGGCTTCCAACATGTTACTAATCTTAAATATCATAGTTTAATTAGTTAAAAGTTTAATGACTTTGTGTGTCGTGTTTGCATTTAAATTCAGTTCAATATGCTTCAAATAATTGTCGATAAAATTTGATATAATTTTTAATTAATCATATAATAATAGCAATGTCAGAGTTATCGAACTTTCCCGTGTGGGGCGGGTATAAGTATTTCTTAATTTCGCGAACTTTTTGTTGCGTCCAACGATCACTTTCGGTTGTGACCATGTCCATCTAGATGTAAATTAAACGAAAGCAGTGTGGTACGATGAAAGGGGAAGTTATTCTGATATTTTCAGTATTGGTCCTCCTGCTAGGCGCCAACAGATTGAGCCGAAAAAACTGTTTTCTCTGGATTTTTTAAAATTCTATTCACGAATAGTAAGGTAATTTGTCTTAGTTTAAAGAAGTCTAAACATTTTATTGCATTTTTGAATCCCTCGTCCAATTTTACATAAATGTGAAGAGTTTCAACACAGCTGGTGATTGCTGGAGTTCAGGACAAAATATTTAGTGACATGGCCGCATGGCCATGGCCGTCATTACTCATAACACAAAATTCAAGTATTGCGGTGCCCATACAATAAACTATAGCGGACCTGTATTTATTTATAATTAGAACTGGTAATTTAACTACTAAAATTAAACAGAATACAAGTGTCATTTATAGCAGTAATGTATCTGTGTACTTGCATATATTTCAGCATTTGACATGACTGGAAATAATTTTGAAAGCCAGTTTTCAGACCCGTCTGTAAACTTGTAAGAAGTGTAAGTAAGGAGTACTTTTTTGCTAAGCTGCGCAGCAGTACATAATTATTTACATTTAAATGCAGTACTGTAAAATAAGTTTTATGTTGTAAGTAAGTTAGTATTTAATTATTAATTGCTCACTATTAGATACAGAACAGTGTAATAATTATAGAGCAGAAGTAGAAATCAATTTTAGTGAATATTTACTTATTTAATATTTTTATTTTTTCATTTTTTCATATCTTAATAATTAATTAACTGCTGCTTAATTTATGCAGCAGTTACAAACTTACTTACTTACATTAATGCATGATATTTAATCAACAAAAGAAAGCTGTCGCAATGCAGTTAGTACATTAAGACAATATGATACATTTTCATGAATTGTTCTTTCACTAACGACGAACATTTCACATGACATTTAATTAATATAATAAATGTGCAGCTATTTTTAACTAGTAATTAGGTCACAGCACATCATATCGAAAAGTCTTAAAAGTCAAGTGCATCTTTGTCAGAGACTCTGAGACTCTTGTGCTTTGTACGATGCTTTCGGCAGGCCACCATGCGGAAAGAGACCGAGCCATATGGGGTAAACCTGGTGCAATGAAGTTGATCCTCTCATTCCTCTCGACATTCTATCGAAAGAGGAATGTGACCTTTACTTTCCTGTTACCAAATCATAAGTAGAAACCCCATTTTAAAATATTCTCTGTATATGCAAATACTAATAATCATCATCATCAAGTGCCGGCTGGCGTAGGCGTTCATGGCTCTCCACAGATCTCGGTCTTTGGTGTTCTGGATCCTAATACTAAATTATATTATACACCTGTAACAGGGGATTGGGGGGGGGGGGGGGGGGGGTGTCTTTAGCAGCATAGCTGTACACAAAATTAAATAATTGAATTTAAATAAAATACAGTGAAACAAGTTATGTTTCATTTTTATACATCCTCACCTATTTTAACTTTCGTTTTTGCATATTTCATTTTTAGTTTTACATTATGATAGCGTCTGTTGGAGACATATTTACCTAATTCCCAAAATGGAATTAGAATCAATTTTACTTCTTGACAATCACGGCCACATTGCCTGAGCGTTTAAAATTACATGTTTTCATTCTTTTGGGAGGGAGAGAAGCTGTGAAGCCATTTTAAATTGTTAATTAGGTCACGGCACATCCTATCGAAAAATAAATAATATGTTAAGTTAGGCCTCGCCGCCCTTGACGCAATGATATATGACACTACGTTGTCCGTTTAAAAATAAACAAGCCACAGTAATAGAAGGCAAATAATAAACAATTGGCGGCTATTTTAAATTGTTAATTAGGTCACGGCACATCCTATCGAAAAATAAATGATACGTCAAGTTAGGCCTCGCTGCCCCGGGCGCAGTGATATATGGCACTATGTTGTCTGTTTAAAAATAAACAAGCCACAGTAATAGAAGGCAGAATTTATCAGCTTCCCATTTAAGAGCCGCGATAAAATCTTCCTTATCTCTTAGGTCAGCATTACACTTTCTGGTATTAAATTACGTCACCAAACAATTCATAACTCCGCTTAGAATTAACGTATTCACTTCGTTGAGATACCGTTGGATTCGTCTTGTCAAGTTCTATCTAACTGGTATGATTTCATAAGTAAAAACCCAATATTTAATGTCGAAGAGAATAGAGATCGTTTTTCGAACCCGCTGCCAGATTATCTTACTTGTACGGGTCAACTGTTTTAACCTAACACTTACATTAAATTTAAACTAGCTGCCGTTATGTTTGTACATTAAATTGCATATCTAATGTATCATTTTATTCCTCTGCTATGCTGGGGCACTGGTAGTGGTAGCTATAGGTCTCCCTGCTGAATATACGGAACCAAGGCAGATAATTCCAGAAATGCACAGTAGGATGCGGCTGTGTTACTTCCCTGAAATTTCTCTATTCGCCTGGCATATTTCGCTGAATCTAGTCAGATTACAAAGAATTATTTTCCTACGGCCTTCCAAATAGCAATATACGATAATGGTATGTGTGTGTGTGTGTGTGTGCGTGCGTGCGTGCGCGAATTCATTGAATAGTTGACTGGTTGTTTCGCTGGTTTGTTTGTTTGTTGGTTGGTTGACTGGCCGGTTGATTGATTGTTCTTTTATATGTCTAGTTGGTTGGTGGATTGGTTGGTTGGCATATATGTTGACTGGTTTGTGGGTGGATTCGTTGATTGGCGGATATGTTGATTGGTTGTCTGACTAGCTAGCTGGTTGCTTGGCTGGTTGGTGAATCCTATAAATGTGTTACCCCTTTAGTCCGGTGCAATTGTATTCAAGCTAGCTGAGCCTTAAAAGGGGTTTGCATCTTTAGGAGTGAGGCTGGTTTCAAGATCTTTCTCCAAATCCAAAACTCAAGAACCAGTCCATGTTTAACCATGGGTTAATACGTCCTACGAGCAGAAAGCGTTCGGCCTCCCTGTCTGGAGTTCCTTTTTAATGGGTTCGTTTCTCCTCTATTTTCTGAAGTACTTGGTTTCCTTTCGCTTATTTCAAAATTATTCCTTAAATTGTGTTCTCGAATTTGAGTCAGAAGGCATCACCTCCCAGTCAGGTTGTCTCTATGCCTCAATATCTTCTTGCATCGCCTGTACATGTCTTTGAAAGGGGGGCTGAGTGGTCTCGAGGTATTGTGTCCGCCTCGAGTGCTGGAGGTACCTGGTTCAAGCCCCGGTGAGGGCCGGGATTTTTTCACGTGGACCTCTAGTAACAAAATTTCCCCTTGTCTCTGGGTAGTGAGATCAGACGCCCGTGTGTATTGTTGCGCATGTAAAAAAATCCATTGGCAGTTGGAAATCGAAAAAGAGTAGCCTAACGGCGCTGCCCGGGCAAAATTTCGAGTTAAAAATCTACCCAAAGTATTTCAGGACCCTCGCCGGTGCTACGGAGTTCGTGCACTGAGCTGAGATTCTCCGGACTCGGGCTTGAGTTAGGAGTAGAACGGAGCACTTATAGGTTACACCCATGTGCCGTGATGTTGATCCATCGACTAAACTAACGAACACACTATGTCTTTGAAAAGTAATTGTGGTCGCCCAATTATTCTACTGTGGTGTGTCGTATCAGCTTCCCATAGAGACAGTCCTCTGACATGCATTGGGCATGTGCGCTGGACCTACCAATTGGCACTAGCTAGGTGATCTGGTCAGTATTACGCTGGCCGCCGTCGCTTCCCAAGACATGTTATGGTACCCATTCGTAGGCTGGATGACCTGAGACCCAAGTAAATGTCCAAACTGCGCCTCGAATCCATGACTACCCGTTCAGTATTCAAGCATGACTACCCGTTCAGTATTCAAGCATGACTACCCGTTCAGTATTCAAGCATGACTACCCGTTCAGTATTCAAGCATGACTACCCGTTCAGTATTCAAGCATGACTACCCGTTCAGTATTCAAGCATGACTACCCGTTCAGTATTCAAGCATGACTACCCGTTCAGTATTCAAGCATGACTACCCGTTCAGTATTCAAGCATGACTACACGTTCAGTATTAAAGCATGACTACCCGTTCAGTATTCAAGCATGACTACCCGTTCAGTATTCAAGCATGACTACCCGGTCAGTATTCAAGCATGACTACCCGTTCAGTATTCAAGCATGACTACCCGTTCAGTATTCAAGCATGACTACCCGTTCAGTATTCAAGACTGACTACCCGTTTCAGTATTCAAGCATGACTACCCGTTCAGTATTCAAGCATGACTACCCGTTCAGTATTCAAGTCTGACTACCAGTTCAGTATTCAAGCATGACTACCAGTTCAGTATTCAAGCATGACTACCAGTTCAGTATTCAAGTCTGACTACCAGTTCAGTATTCAAGCATGACTACCAGTTCTGTATTCAAGCATGACTACCCGTTCAGTATTCAAGCATGACTACCAGTTCAGTATTCAAGCATGACTACCGGTTCAGTATTCAAGCCTGACTACCAGTTCAGTATTCAAGCATGACTACCAGTTCAGTATTCAAGCATGACTACCAGTTCAGCATTCAAGCATGACTATCAGTTCAGTATTCAAGCATGACTACCAGTTCAGTATTCAAGCATGACTACCAGTTCAGTATTCAAGTCTGACTACCAGTTCAGTATTCAAGCATGACTACCAGTTCAGTATTCAAGTCTGACTACCAGTTCAGTATTCAAGCATGACTACCAGTTCAGTATTCAAGCATGACTACCAGTTCAGTATTCAAGCATGACTACCAGTTCAGTATTCAAGCATGACTACCAGTTCAGTATTCAAGCATGACTACCAGTTCAGTATTCAAGCATGACTACCAGTTCAGTATTCAAGCATGACTACCAGTTCAGTATTCAAGCATGACTACCAGTTCAGTATTCAAGCATGACTACCAGTTCAGTATTCAAGTCTGACTACCAGTTCAGTATTCAAGCATGACTACCAGTTCAGTATTCAAGTCTGACTACCAGTTCAGTATTCAAGTCTGACTACCAGTTCAGTATTCAAGTCTGACTACCCGTTCAGTATTCAAGCATGACTACCAGTTCAGTATTCAAGCCTGACTACCAGTTCAGTATTCAAGCATGACTACCAGTTCAGTATTCAAGCATGACTACCAGTTCAGTATTCAAGTCTGACTACCCGTTCAGTATTCAAGCATGACTACCAGTTCAGTATTCAAGTCTGACTACCAGTTCAGTATTCAAGCATGACTACCAGTTCAGTATTCAAGCATGACTACCAGTTCAGTATTCAAGCATGACTACCAGTTCAGTATTCAAGTCTGACTACCAGTTCAGTATTCAAGCATGACTACCAGTTCAGTATTCAAGTCTGACTACCAGTTCAGTATTCAAGCATGACTACCAGTTCAGTATTCAAGCATGACTACCAGTTCAGTATTCAAGCATGACTACCAGTTCAGTATTCAAGCATGACTACCAGTTCAGTATTCAAGTCTGACTACCAGTTCAGTATTCAAGCATGACTACCAATTCAGTATTCAAGTATGACTACCCGTTCAGTATTTAAGCCATGACTACCCGTTCAGTATTCACGTCTGACTACCAGTTCAGTATTCAAGCATGACTACCAGTTCAGTATTCAAGTCTGACTACCAGTTCAGTATTCAAGTCTGACTACCAGTTCAGTATTCAAGTCTGACTACCAGTTCAGTATTCAAGTCTGACTACCCGTTCAGTATTCAAGCATGACTACCAGTTCAGTATTCAAGTCTGACTACCCGTTCAGTATTCAAGTCTGACTACCAGTTCAGTATTCAAGTCTGACTACCAGTTCAGTATTCAAGTCTGACTACTAGTTCAGTATTCAAGGCTGACTACCAGTTCAGTATTCAAGGCTGACTACCAGTTCAGTATTCAAGCATGACTACCAGTTCAGTATTCAAGCATGACTACCAGTTCAGTATTCAAGCATGACTACCAGTTCAGTATTCAAGCATGACTACCCGTTCAGTATTCAAGCATGACTACCCGTTCAGTATTCAAGCATGACTACCCGTTCAGTATTCACGCATGACTACCCGTTCAGTATTCAAGCATGACTACCCGTTCAGTATTCAAGCATGACTACCCGTTCAGTATTCAAGCATGACTACCCGTTCAGTATTCAAGCATGACTACCCGTTCAGTATTCAAGCATGACTACCCGTTCAGTATTCAAGCATGACTACCCGTTCAGTATTCAAGCATGACTACCCGTTCAGTATTCAACCATGACTACCCGTTCAGTATTCACGCATGACTACCCGTTCAGTATTCACGCATGACTACCCGTTCAGTATTCAAGCATGACTACCCGTTCAGTATTCAAGCATGACTACCCGTTCAGTATTCAAGCATGACTACCCGTTCAGTATTCAAGCATGACTACCCGTTCAGTATTCAAGCATGACTACCCGTTCAGTATTCAAGCATGACTACCCGTTCAGTATTCAAGCATGACTACCCGTTCAGTATTCAAGCATGACTACCCGTTCAGTATTCAAGCATGACTACCCGTTCAGTATTCAAGCATGACTACCCGTTCAGTATTCAAGCATGACTACCCGTTCAGTATTCAAGCATGACTACCCGTTCAGTATTCAAGCATGACTACCCGTTCAGTATTCAAGTCTGACTACCCGACTGGCATTCAAGCGTCTAGCCATGACGCTACAGAGGCTCCCATATATACTGGTCGTCTGTGGCGAAGGGGTAGCGAACTCTACTCGCGATCATGCATACTGCGTTCGAAATCAGCTGATGATTTTGTATTGATGTTTTAACAATGGTATGAGCATCGGTCGTTCAGAAAGCAACGACAAACTACTGAAAGTAAACTTGCCTTGTAAATCACTAACAGCTAACAATGATCGGGTTGATTGCGACATCCTGTAAAGAATATGTCACTACCTCTCTCTCTGTGTCTGTGTGTGTGTGTGTGTTTTTTTTTTTTAATGACTGTGCAGTGTTTGAAAATATTGCCGGTCCAAGTTTTGTATTTACCCGCTGTAAAGTTCATGCAACATAATAGGTAAATACAAAACTTGGACCGGCGATGTTGTCAAACGCAGCACAGTCATTAAAAATACACCCTTTACAAATAGGCTGATTTTCTTTTCAGTCAAGAAAGAAATGTAATTTCACTGGTTATATCCCCTGCACTGCAAAATAATTACTTTCCTGCAGTGTTTGGGTTTACAAACCAGAATTACGACACATGTAAAGCTGCACTTCTTTGTGTCATTTTATATTGTTTACATTTTCACCGCTTTAATGCAGTTCCACCCAATTTTATTCATATTTTAGCAGTGTTTGGGGGCCATACAGTCATAATATCTGATGGGAGATGCCTTGCAGAGATCAGAACAAGAATCGCCATGGTGAAAGTAGCCTTTGGCAAGATGAAAAACATTCTGACCAATAAAAAGATGTCAACTGAATCGAGAAAAAGAGTGTTGAGGTGCTACATAGAGCTTGTTCTTTTGTATGGATGTGAAACTCGGACAATGAGCAGTCAAGCTGAAAAACATCTGATGGCTGTAGAAATGTGGTTTCTGAGGAAAATGCAAAGAGTACCATGGACAGACAGAAAAACCAATGACCAAGTACTACAGGAGACAAATCAAAATCGTAGATTGATTGATTGATTGATTGATTTAGGAACCGATATCACAGCATTCGGGGCATTCCCGTAAATTGATTAGAGAAATTAGACGTAAACAGTCAAAATTTTCTGGACATGTTATGACAAGATATGGATTCGAGAACTTAGTGATGACGGGCAAGATCGAAGGGAACAGACCAAGGGGAAGATCAAGAAGTCAATATCTGGATGGCTTGGCCAAAAGGCGTTGTCGAGACAGGAACACTGAGCTGATCCATAACTCAGATGATCAAGTGAAATGGCGAGTCATGACCGCCCAAGCTTTCCGGCATGGCACATGATTGATTGGTAATGGCTACTTCTTAGAATCAATAGAGAACACACATACTGGAAGTAAAGAAAGAAAGAAAGAAAGAGAAAGAAAGAAAGAAAGAAAGAGAAAGAAAGAAAGAAAGAAAGAAAGAAAGAAAGAAAGATTACACTGAGAGACACCAATAACATTCTAACCATCCTAAGAGAAAACTCACAGGAAGCTGGGAGATAAAGAAAGAAAGAAAGAAAGAAAGAAAGAAAGGTTACACTGAGAGACACCAATAACATACTAACCATTCTAAGAGAAAACTCACAGGAAGCTGAGAGATGGAGAAAGAAAGAAAGAAAGAGAAAGAAAGAAAGAAAGAAAGATTACACTGAGAGACACCAATAACATACTAACCATTCTAAGAGAAAACTCACAGGAAGCTGAGAGATGGAGAAAGAAAGAAAGAAAGAAAGAAAGAAAGAAAGAAAGATTACACTGAGAGACACCAATAACATACTAACCATTATGTCAGAAAACTCGCAGGAAGCTGGGAGATAAAGAAAGAAAGAAAGAAAGAAAGAAAGAAAGAAAGAAAGAAAGAAAGAAAGAAAGGTTACACTGAGAGACACCAATAACATACTAACCATTCTAAGAGAAAACTCACAGGAAGCTGAGAGATGGAGAAAGAAAGAAAGAAAGAAAGAAAGAGAAAGGAAGAAAGAAAGAAAGAAAGAAAGAAAGAAAGATTACACTGAGAGACACCGATAACATACTAACCATCCTGTCAGAAAACTCACAGGAAGCTGGGAGATAAAGAAAGAAAGAAAGAAAGAAAGAAAGAAAAAGAAAGAAAGAAAGAAAGAAAGAAAGAAAGAAAGAAAGAAAGAAAGAAAGAAAGAAAGGAAGAAAGATTACACTGAGAGACACCAATAACATACTAACCATCCTGTCAGAAAACTCGCAGGAAGCTGGGAGATAAAGAAAGAAAGAAAGAAAGAAAGAAAGAAAGAAAGAAAGAAAGGTTACTCTGAGAGACACCAATAACATACTAATCATTCTAAGCGAAAACTCACAGGAAGCTGAGAGATTGAGAAAGAAAGAAAGAAAGAAAGAAAGAAAGAAAGAAAGAAAGAAAGAAAGAAAGGTTACACTGAGAGACACCAATAACGTACTAACCATTCTAAGAGAAAACTCACAGGAAGCTGAGAGATGGAGAAAGAAAGAAAGAGAAAGAAAGAAAGAAAGAAAGGTTAACTGAGAGACACCAATAACATACTAACCATTCTAAGAGAAAACTCACAGGAAGCTGAGAGATGGAGAAAGAAAGAAAGAAAGGAAAGAAAGAAAGAAAGAAAGAAAGAAAGAAAGAAAAAAAGGTTACACTGAGAGACACCAATAACGTACTAACCATTCTAAGAGAAAACTCACAGGAAGCTGAGAGATGGAGAAAGAAAGAAAGAAAGAAAGAAAGAAAGAAAGAAGAAAGAAAGAAAGAAAGAAAGAAAGAAAGAAAGAAAGGTTACACTGAGAGACACCAATAACATACTAACCATTCTAAGAGAAAACTCACAGGAAGCTGAGAGATGGAGAAAGAAAGAAAGAAAGAAAGAAAGAAAGGTAGTTAGCTCCCAACTGAGAGACACCATTAAGACACTGATATATTGACAGCGTTAGAACATATCAAACGATCTATATGAAGATAATTTATAAGCTATGATATATAGTCTGCCTGTCTCCGTGGTTAAAGTCTTGCGGACGCGATTCGTGAGGCCGCTTACCTGAGTTCAAAACACAGCTGCGACCGATTTGGCAGCAGGCCGTATCATGCTGGGTTTCAACATGTTGGAATGGGAGCCGGTCCGTTCAGAAAGCAACGGCTAACTACTGAAGGTAAACTTGCTAAGACATCAACAACAGCTGTAAAATGCTGGCGTTGACAGCGATGTCCTGTAAATAGATATGTATATATAAATCTTCGGTTCGACGAGCATCAGGTCGACCTAGACTAAAATGTGTACCAGCAAATGTCTTGGGAAGTAACCACGGCCGATGGGATACCGAACACACCAGTCACTGAGTGCGGTTTAGTCTATATAGTAATTATACAACTATATTATTATTAACTATATATCACCAATGCACTTCGGGAGCTATAAAGGATATTTTCTTACTTATAATCATTTTACAAATACAAACTAGAATCAACTCTGGAAATAAGATATACTATGCACTACAACATCTACTAAAATCAAATGCGCTATCTCGTAACACTAAAATCACAATATACAAAACACTGATCAGACCAGTTGTGCTGTATGCCTCTGAAACCTGGAGTACAACGAAAGGAGACGAAGCCTTGTTACAAACCTTTGAGAACAAAATTTTAAGACGCATCTTTGGACCCATTAGGGATACACAAAGTGGAGAGTGGAAAATAAGAAGTAACAAAGACATTTATGATCTGTTTAAGTCCCCGCTAATCACTGGTATCATGAAGGCTAATAGACTACAATGGCTGGGGCATATAGAAAGAATGGAAGATAATAGGGAAACAAAACTCGCTTACACTCAGGAAATAAATGACCGTAGACCCCGAGGTAGACCAAGAAGACAGGTGGAGAGATAATACATATACAGACCTACAAGCATTTGGAATCAACGACTGGCAAGAGAAGGTCCACCAGAGAGACGAATGGAGACGGATTGTATCTGCAGCAAAGAACCTCAATGGCTCGGAACGCTGAAGAAGAAGAAGAAGAAAAAGAAGATAATCATATTACAGTGTGTATTTTTAATGACTGTGCAGTGTTTGAAAATATTGCCGGTCCAAGTTTTGTATTCAACCTCTGTAAAGTTCACGCAATATAATGGACCGGCAGTATTTTCAAACATTGCAGTCATTAAAAATACACCATGTACTTTCATTATGTTACTGAAGTATAACTATGACGTATGTTTTCTAACAAATTACTCCCCCGCACAAAATTATCTTATGAAGACATTTGTAAATGTCAAGAAATCGGAAATTTCCCACAAATTACAAATATCAATGACCAATATGTAGTCAACAAAACTCCTCACTTAACTGAGAGATACATTAATATCCTCCTTATCTGAAAGGTCGATTCAATACGTTACGGGAATTTGTTTATTGAAGAAAACGCAGTAGAAATACGATCATGTCGAAGACACTTCACAATAGATTCACTTTTGCTAATATTTGTACAGATGTTTGATACAATTTTGAAACCAGTATTTGAAATTTATCCCAACTGCATTGTTGTATTGGAGAAAATGTCGTCAGTATTCTAGAATAACATGCAAATTAAGTAGACATACTAGCGGGATGGTTTATCAGTTGATAGATATAGATAAATAGAGACAAGCAGATAGATATAATGTATAGATATATAGATATAGGGATACACAAAATGGAGAGTGGAAAAGAAGAAGTAACAAAGACATTTATGATCTGTTTAAGTCCCCGCTAATCACTGGTATCATGAAGGCTAATAGACTACAATGGCTGGGGCATATAGAAAGAATGGAAGATAATAGGGAAACAAAACTCGGTAGACAGACAGACAGACAGACAGACAGACAGACAGACAGACAGACAGACAGGCAGGCAGGCAGGCAGGCAGACAGGCAGGCAGGCAGACAGACAGACAGACAGACAGACAGATAGATAGATAGATAGATAGATAGATAGATAGATAGATAGATAGATAGATAGATAGATAGATAGATAGATAGATAGATATAAAGACGGTGAACAAACGGGAAAACATAAACAAATTGACAGATAACTAGGTAGGAAGCCAGGTATAGAACTGGTAGACGAACAGACAGACAGTCACAGTTAGAAAGACAAACCGACCGACAGAAGAAAGGATATGAGTGTTAGCTTAAAAACAGACAGACAGACAGACAGAACGAACGAACGAACGAACGAACAAACTTTATTTTAAAAGGGTAACAAATTGGGCACGCAGGCCCGTCTTACATTCGGCCCTTTCAATCACTCATCTTTCATTCATCAAATGTGCATGTTACATTAACATAGGGGAAAAAACATTGTCAAATGGATTTTGTAAGCATAAACAATGCATATTACGCATGATACATTCACATGAGAAAACAAAAAAAAAACATTATCAAATGAAAGTTGTAAACATAAACAGTGCATATTGCAATGTTGTGAGACACATCCCCCATCCACCCTCATATCCCGCAGCCACCAACACATCCCCCACCCACCAAACCTCCCCCACCCATCCACACATACCTCCACGCACTCACACAGAACCAGGCAAACATACATGCCGCCACCCACCCACTGATTCCCACCCACATACATTTTCCCACCCACACACACATCCTCACACACCAAGAAGAAGAAGAAGAAGAAGAAGAAGAAGAAGAAGAAGAAGAAGAAGAAGAAGAAGAAGAAGAAGAAGAAGAAGAAGAAGAAGAAGAAGAAGAAGAAGAAGAAGAAACCACACACACATACCCCCGCCAACCCACACATCCCACACCTATCCACACACATATCCCGCACTCTCACAATTTTCCCCACCCACCCACACACACATCAGCCAACCTACACCCACTCACCCACCCAATATTCGCCACCTCTCAACTACACATCCCCACCTATACACACATCCCCACCCATAAACACATCTCCCCACCTGCCCACACCTATCCCCCACCCTCAACACCCAAAACCACACACCTCCCACCCACACACACCCCGCCACCCACATATACCCCACCCACACACATCCGCCGCTCACACACATCTTCTCACAACTACACACCTCCCCCACCCATACACTCATCTCTCACACACATCCACCCACTCACGTACTCATCCATCAACCACTCACACCCACACATCACCCACGCGCCCATCAACACATGCATCTCTCATCTACCCTCCCACCCACACACACCCCAACCACCCAGCCAAACACACATCCCCCATCCTCGCATACATCCTTCAATCACCTGCACATCCCACACCTCCCCCACCTCTCACACATCTCCCCTCCCACACAAAACTCCACCCATAAACACATCCCCCCACACACACATCCCCCACATACATTCCCCATACACATCCCCGCCCACACATCTCCCCACCCACTCACACATCCTCCACCTACAAACATCCTCACCAACCACACATACATCCTCCACCCACTCACTGACAGACAGACAGACAGACAGACAGACAGACAGACAGACAGACAGACAGACAGACAGACAGACAGACGGACGGACGGACGGACGGACGGACGGACGGATGGATGGATGAGCAGACAGACAGATGGATGGGCAGACGGAAGGATAAGAGTGTAGGTGTACAGAAGACGGGCAGACAGACAGACAGACAGACAGACAGACAGACAGTAGGTAAGTAGTTAGGTGGATAGGTAGACAGACCGACAGACAGGTAACTGTGTAGGTTGACAGACAGACAGACAGACAGACAGACTTATATAAACAGTTATACACAGAGAGAAAGAAAGATGGAAAGAGAGGTAAAACGGAGAGAAGATGAGAGTATGAAACTGAGGGAAGAAAGAGAAAGTGAAAGAGAAAATTTGAAAAGAGAAAGAAAAGAGAGAGAGAGAGAGAGAGAGAGAGAGAGAGAGAGAGAGAGAGAGAGAGAGAGAGAGAGAGAGAGAGAGAGAGAGAGAGAGAGAGAGAGAGAGAGAGATTGACAGAAAGAGAGAGAGAGAGAGAGAGAGAGAGAGAGAGAGAGAGAGAGAGAGAGAGAGAGATGGAGGGATAGTTCATATCTTTAGTTCCGGCTTCGTACAACCTGTAGAGGTCAATGACCCATGCCTGGGAAATTGACTGTGTCCATGACGCAATATTGTGGATTTCCCCCCTTGGCACGTTTCTTTATCTCCATTGAAACGTGACTGTATTCAATGCGACTGTCAGAAATCCCCCTATGAACAAATTTTATCCAATAGACTTAATTTCTTGCCAATGGGCTATTGTGGGAATAAGCGTGATAACCACTTTTTGTGATTTTATTTGGAAGTATTTTTAAATATATGTATATTGTTTTTAAAGAATCGACTCAAAGCTCACTGAGTTTCGTTTGGCAAAATATTCCATTCAAATTCGTTTCGTTTCAAAGGTCCGGGAACTGTCAAATCTGCTACTGAAGTATATACTCGTCTATATAGCGTGTCTGGGTGTTTGTAATCTGGGTCAAGTTAACACTAGCAATAGCCATATATGAAACTTGTTTAATAAATGTCAGCTCATAGTCATCATTGTGGGAGGTCGTGGTTCGGCATGTCACATTATCACCAGAGGCAATGAAGTCGATCCTCTCGACTTTTAAGACTTAAAGACACGATCACTAGTCTTGGATTAGTTTTGTATTTCTGTCCCATTTATACCATGTGGTCAAACCGTTAATTTATTTACTCTATGTATTTCCCTAGCTCTTTTCCCAACAATTTTGCCAGTTGTCTCTAAGTTTTCAAGTTCACTTCTTCTCATAATATTCCCAACACAGTTTGTCCGTCTATATCCGTATAACTTCTCTAATCAATTTATGATTTGTATTTGTTTCTTGAAGGACTGTCAGTTGACGAGGCACTTGATGACGACGAGAGGAATATTATAACAAATGGTTGGGACCAAACAAAAGTTAACTCTTTCTAAACCAAGCAGCATAAAGTAGTTTCTTTGATTACTTCACACGTTACGTTTTGTTCCTAACTCCCTCTGTCCCAGGCGATCTTACTTTAGTGTTAAGATTTGAATAACATTAGTTAAACTGCGGCAAAGTGTGGAAATGTAAACAATATAAAGAACACGAAGTATTGGGCAGTTTTATTAGCACAAGCATAGTAAAAATAAAGGACGTTGCGACGACAGGCCTTCATCAGCAAACAAACACAAGAAAACACAACATATAATCACAAAGGAGACAATACATTGATTACATTATGGTATATAACAGAATGTTTTTCTCTTTACATAATTATTTCCCCCTTAATCTTTTAATTCTTCTCCTTCTTCTTCTGCGTTCATCCGGACTTTTTTTTCGGACGTGATTGCGTTGTGCCTGTTTACAGCAGAGCTGCGTTCTTGCGCCGTTAGGCCGACACATCCGACTTCTGCGGGCATTTTTTGACTGGGTTAACCTTCCCGGATCTTTTAATTCAGTTTTCCATGCCGTTATTATGCCTTAATATAGACAATGTAGTGATTTGTACATTGTTTTTTTCTTTAGTTTATTTACTGATGCCGGCTTCCTGGCCCAGAGGTTGGCAACTTTTCTCCGTAATCTCGTATACTCTCGTAAGTAACGTGACGACGGTGAGAATCAGCAGTGGTTCGAATCGCGTCGGTAACTTACGGGGTATGTGAGCCGGCCGCTCAGAAAGCAATGACAAACTGCTGAGCGTAATCTTGCCAAGAAATCAACAATCAGCTGAAATTTGCTGATGTTGACAGCGATGTCCTGTAAAGGATATGCAAACATTTTTTATTTACCGATGAAGACTCGTCGCTGCATCACTCATTCGTTTTACTGTAATTGTGTTTGGTAATCTTCGTGTTATTAATATTGTGTTATGTGGACTGGCGCCGCTGACAGCAGATCACACACTCCAAGACTACCCACTGTGCGACATATATAGACGAACCTTCTGGCCGAGAGAGACAACAGTGGAAGATACACTCTATGGACCACTGTGTGTACTAATAAAAGACAGTTAAATTCATACAAGAGACAACATTGCAGTTACATACAAATTTCTAGCGAGCGAAAGAAGAAGAAGAATATATCGTTGGGTTAGAATGTAGTTAACGTAAGATTCAAAAGTAACAGAAAGGAGTTTAGTTACAGTTTTCTTGAGTCAGAATTTACATTAATAGCTAATCAAGAGTGGATCAAAATGAATGTCCTGGGGTCGAAAGAACGAACACATTTGATGACCTGTTTGCTTTAGATGGTAAAACGGTAAACCGTAGTCCCCAGTGAAATCCGTAGAAAATTACAAGGTACATGATCATCATGTAGGAGGTCGTTTGCAGAACGTTGCTCTCATCACGCCTCCTCCCCGCTTCCCCCGAAATTGTCTTGATCTTTTGCCAGTTATCCCGCCCTCATGCTCAGCGTGTGCTGTAATGTTCTATGTCCATCTTCGAAATGATTGACCCGTGTCTCTTCATCCAGGGCTGATGCCGTCCATGACCGTTTCCCGAACCATTGTGACGTGTAGCATGGACACCGTATTTATGTTCCCCAGTCGTCTTTATGTTTCTGAATCAGTTTTCACCGGTGTTCAGATCTCGTAGAATGCCAGAATTCTTCTTCTTCTCGGTCCATGATATTCTCAGAAGTTTTCTGTAAAATTTAAGTTAAAAAATCCCGATTTTCTTCTGTAGGTAATTACGAAATGGTCCATGATTTAAATGCGTATGTTGTCAAAGAAAGATCATCATCATTACGTGCCAGGCCGATAAGCTTGGACGGTTATGTTTCGCCATCTCACACGATCGCCATTGTCGTGGATCAGCTCTATATGTTATCTCGATTATGCCACGTGGCAAAGCTATCAAGATATTTACAACTCTGCCTTCCCTTTACCCACCCACCCCCTCTTACTCCCTCAATCTTGGCAGTTGTCACAAAGTTCTCTAATGTATTTCTTCTCTTAATGGGTCCAAATTTCTCTAATCAGTTTACGATTTTCATTTGCCTCTTGTAGGGCTTGCCCTTTGGTTTTTCTGTCTGTCCATTGTATTCTTTGCATTTTCCTCAGAAACCACATTTCCACTGGCATTAGATGTTTTCCAGTTTGTCTGCTCATTGTACATACACAAATACCGCTTCTATGTAGCACTTCAACACTCGTTTCCTCGTTGCCAGAGAGATGCGTTTTCTCAAACATCTTCTTCTTCTTCTTCGTTCATCCGGAGTTTTTTTTCCGGATGTGACTTCTTATTTTAATGTCTTTTCTTTTGTTGTACAATAATTTCTTAATACTGTTAACACTCTGCTTCGGTGACAAGGCACATAACGCCAAACTAACCGTTTTGTTTGTGGCTAAAATAAAGAAAATCGTCACCTTCCTTGGAAACTTAACGCATGCCTTCAGATTTATCAACATGAAATTTTCGCAACTCGGCCAATAGCCCTTCAAGGTGAGAAACACGAAGACAACAGTTAACCCACATCCGTGTTATTTCTATTAGCATTTTCTCGCAAAGAAGTGCGTGGAGGAAAGGTCAAAGAATATGGAACTGGCAGCTCTTGGTATCCACCCACCCACACGTGCATTTCCAGTAAGCACACTAACACTCCGTGAAGATTTCAGCGGAAGTTTGAAATTTGACCTCACTACTTCATCACGTTTGAATTGTTTCCACGAACGAATCTGTTGTTTCTCCTGAAGCTACTACTTACAATAGTTTTCTTCGTGGAAGACCAGTTATCTACCAACAACTTCCCCCACACGTTATGTTCCGTGATGTAATGAGTCAACTATTCGTGACAACGTTAATTGCTTAAAACACGTCTCTAGCTGATAATTTAGTGAAAAGTACGTACTTTAAGTGCTTCCGCGTGTATTTTGGTTTTCGCCTTATTTCCTAATCGTTTCCACTTCCTAATTTATCTTGGTTATTCTCAAGTAGTCGGCCTCCTTGGCTGAGAGTTTAAACGACTTTCTCCCTAATCCCGTTTATCCACGTAGTGTAACGCAGCGCGCGAGAATTGCAAGCGGTTCTCGCCGCGTTGGTAACTTACGGGATAAGTGAGCCGGCCGCTCAGAAAGCAACGGCAAAATACTGAGCGTAATCTTGCCAAGAAATCAACAACAGCGGCAAAATGCTGGTGTTGACAGCGATGTCCCGTAAAGGATATGTGAAAAAAAAAATTCTCAAGTTAATCACCTCCTCTGCCGTGACTTCATCTTACAGTGGTAGAGGGGTTTGAGTGTTTCAATGGCCTCTTCTGCTCCCCCCCCCCTCCCATCCCATCGAAGAGTGCTGCCGATGGCAGCGCGGTTGCTGGTAGGGTCTCCCATATCGGATAGGCCAGGGGATTAGAACCAAACGAAAAGAGACACAAACCTGCTGTCTTGTTGTAGTCAGGGGACAGACAGTCAAAGGCTAGGGGAACCAAACCTGACAAAATGCTTGTCGAAGTCGAATGCACTGAACAACGAGCTTAACGAAATAGTGCAATGCAATTCACTTTACCATGTCGCACATTAAAAGGAAGCGAAACGTGGCTAACCCCGTGGAGTCCCGCCAGGCGGTGGTGGTGCCAAACCCCCAACGCAACGAAGATGTCGACAAGCTCCAGTTGACTGCTGCTTTCTTTAATTATAGTCAAGCTGACATCTAAAGTTGTGAGGGGAAGAAGAAGAAGAAGAAGAAGAAGAAGAAGAAGAAGAAGAAGAAGAAGAAGAAGAAGAAGAAGAAGAAGAAGAAGAAGAAGAAGAAGAAGAAGAAGAAGAAGAAGAAAAAGAAAAAGAAGAAGAAGCAGAAGGAGGAGGAGGAGGAGGGGGAGGAGGAGATCACAAACCGCCAATATGGACTGAAGTGATTGCAACGTTCTGCAATGAGAATGCAAATTTTTTTTGGGTCTCAATGTAATATTCATCACCTCTGTTATAGATGCAATTTTAGGTTCACATCTTCTTGAATTTGATAGCACCATTTGTGTATTGTCAGGGGCACCTTCGTTTTATAAGTGAAGAATTAATACAGAATGATTTAGCCTCTCTTTAATTCTTTCTTTCTTTCTATGCTTCGTGCCTATCTTTCTTTCTATCGTCTTATCTGCCTATATTTGTTCATTAATTATTTCTCTTCTCGTGTGATAATTAATTAATTAATTCATTCATTCATTCATTCATTCATTCATTCATTCATTCATTCAGTAGCATGTCCTTTACAGAACCTCGCTCCCATGGACTTCCTTGGATTCTCCGTGGCGAAGTGGTCAAGCCGTTTGCCTCGGGCTCCGAAGGTTGTGGGTTCGATTCTGGACCACGTCCTTCGGTTCACGGGTGAACATTTTCGGAGATTCCTGTGGGTGGTCGCTAGGGCTACGAAGTTCGTGCTTTCTATGACGCTTTCCGCGCTGCGGAAAGAGACCGAGTTAACTGGGATAAAACCCGGTGCAATGAAGTCGACCCTGTCGACTTTTAAGCGACCTCGCTCCCATAACAACCATCCAGAAAACCTCTCGATCATAAACAAGATGTCATGTGTCCGATACACCCATCTGGATATCATCCGCCACATCCTGCATCCATCTTCTCATTGGTCTTCCTCTTCCTCTCTTTCCAGGCATATACCCCTCTATTGTTGTTCTCTCCAAACTTTCATGAAGTTTCAAGTGACCACAATATTTCAATTTTCTTTGTTTTATTGTCTTTAGTAGCCAACCTTCTTCAATATTCAGCTCTTGAAGTATGGGTGCATTTGTTCTTTTCTGTATTCAAGATATTCTTAGAACTCGTCTATAACATTTATATTCAAAGGCATTTATGCACTGTTCAGCTTGTTTAGTAACTGCCCAGGTCTTACGGGCGTATGTTGCAAAGGGAAAGATACATGCTCGTAACAATCTAATTTGTGTAGTTCTGTCTAGTCCCACTCCATAATTTATTCAGTTGTATTAGTCTTTGAAAACCAATTAATAGTCGTCGTTTAATTTCTTTCATTGTGTCACTGTTGTTGGTAATCAATGACCCAAGATATTCAAAGTTTTCCACCACCTCCAATTTTTCCTCATTAACACATACTTCTTTCTCCATAGTAGTTTTATCTGTATGCATTATCTTAGTTTTTGATATGTTAAGATATAAGTTGTGATTTTCACTATGCAATTGGGTTGAGACTATTAAGTTTTCTATACCATTCTGTGCCGGTCTCCCTGGTCCAGAGGTTACACGACTTTCTCCGTAATCCCGTATACTCTCGTGAGTAACGTGACGTGCGCGAGAATTGGTAGCGGTTCTCTCCGCGTCGATAACTTACGGGGTATGTGAATCGGTCGCTCAGAAAGCAATGGCAAACTACTGAGCGTAATCTTGCCAAGAATTCAACAATCAGCTGAAAGATGCTGATGTTGACAGCGATGTCATGTAAAGGATATGCGAACAAAACAAAAAAAAATACCATTCTGTGTTGTGGGTAGCAATACTGTATCAACCTCATACCGAATCTTTGGTATGTCATGACCACCGATATTTATGGCATCACATAGCTTCCTGTTTATATCATCTCTTACATTTCTCATTATATTTTCGGCGTACAGGTTAAACAAATAGGGGGACAGCACACATCCCTGATGGACTCCTTGCTTGATGTCAAACCAGTCTGATGTCTCGCCATCTATTCTAACCGCTGCTTGTTGGTCTAGATAAAGCATTTTTATGAGTTGTATTGCGTGTGATGGACAGCCCGTATTCCTTTTGATTTCCCAAAGTTTCTGATGTTGTACACCGTCAAATGCCTTTGAATAATCCACAAAACATGAGAATAGGTTTACATTAAATTTTCTGCACTTCTCTATTATTAAACGCATATTGAGAATGTGATATCTTGCTCCTCTTCCTGTCTAAATCCAGCTTGAACCACGTTAACTTCTGCTTCCATTTTCATACGAAGTCTTCCCATTATTATATTTAGTAGAATTTTACTTGCATGACTGATCAGGGCAACAGTTCTATAGTTGGTGCATAGTTTCATGTTGCCCCTTTTTGGTATTGGAATGAAGATAGTTCTCTTCCAATCTTTTGGCCAAATCCATATTTCCATATCTTTTTGCGTTTTAGATTTGTGTGCTATCTTCTCCTCCCTCTTTAATTATTTCAGCTGGTATCTCATCACATCCTGGTGATTTACCATTCTTCAGGTTCTTTATTGCCCATACAATTTCATCTAATAAGGGTTCAGGTTCTGTCTATGCTGTTATTGGCTCATGTATCTCATTCATATCCTCACTGTCACTCATATCATACGTTCCACTGCAGTACTTCTGCCATGTTTCTAGAATTTGTCTAGAGTCTGTTAAGGTTGAAAATTTCTTGTCAATAACTTCATTTCTTCGAACATTTCGTAATCTCTTCCAGTCTTATGATATTGCTATATTCTGGTACAGCAATCTTGTATATATTGATTTTTATCCTTTCTTTTGTTCTTTCTTATTTCTCTAGTTAAAGATTTATACTTCATCCTGCTGTTATCGATTCATCTTCTTTCTGTTTCAGTTGCCTTGGTTGTGTTATTAATTCTAACGTGTCTGATGTTAATCCATATCTTATGTTGCTATCTCTTGGTCTGAATTAAATCTTTGGCTGCAGTTATCAAGATATATCTAGCTTGTACTGCCAATTCATCAGGTGTCATTTCCTCTTGTACAGACATCAAGACCCCGAAACGATTCCTAACTTCTACGTTGTATGCATCTGGTATTATTGTGAGATCAAAACGAAGTGGCCTTGGTCCTCGGGTAAGCATTTTGAGTTTTAATTTCAGATCTGCTTCTAATAACTGATGATCCGTATCACAGTCTGCACTTCGTAGGGTTTTTGCAGATGGTATGCTTGATCTCCATCTTCTTTGTATTAAAATATAATATATCTGATGTTTGGTAATACTGTCCGGGGACTTCCTTGCGAAGAGTCTTCTTGGGTGTTGTTTAAACAGTGTTTTGGCTATTGTTAACTCATTTTCTAGTGCAAAATTCAATTAATTTGTCACCTGCATCATTTCTATTTCCCAATCCAAATTTTCCCAAAACGTGTCTCTCTTTTTCAGCTGTTCCTTACCCACTTTTGCATTAAAATCTCCCATTATTATTGCTATATTATTATGACCAATCTTATTTAATGTGTCTTGCAATGTGTTGTAAATATCTTCAATTTTGTCCTCCTGTGCTGTTGAAGTGGGTGCATATATCTGTACGAGTGTTGTGTTTTTGGACGGCCTTTAAGTCTGAATAGGTGAGGATTCTATCACTAACTGGGTTATATCCCAGTAAAGATTTTGCAGTTTTTTTATCTAATCAAAATGCCACTCCGCTCTGACCTCCGACGTCTCTCCACAATATATGAAAAGACTTCCATTTTCAGTTGTAAAATGCCAATTGCCTCTCCAGCGATGTTCACTAATTCCTAAAATTTGAATATTTAACCTCTCAATCTCATCATATACTACTTTAAGCTTTCCCTCATACATACGTCTCACTTTCTGCTTTCCAATTCTCACTCTGTTTGTTAGTCTGACACAGGGGATCTCCTTGGTAACACAGTCGGGATTAACTCCGTCATCACAATTACTAGTACTAGCCCCCGTGTCACACTCTTCCCCAGTGTTATCTGATCTGCCTGGCCTGGGGGTCTCGCCACCAGATCTCTTTCTTATTCTGTTTTATTTCATGGTTATTATGGTTTCTTGGAAAGTTTTACCATTGCTTTCCTTCTGGGCATTGACTGTACTAGTCGGTGGCCATAGCCATTGTCTCTACTGATGAGATCATCTGCCTATCGCCACAGAGTGCAGACCATAACCAACAACAATTTATAGGCTGCTCTCACACTGCATCCCCCACCTGCTTCCATGGCTTCACGTAACCCTAATTGGGGGGGGGGGGGGACTAAACGGGTACTTCACATTGCCGAAGGGTGTCACATAGACTAACAGATGAAAACACGGATAAAGAAAATAACAAGTTGGTGGAACGCAGAAGTAAAGAAAGCGGTAAAAGAAAAAAAGGAAAAATATAAAAAGTGGTTGAAGAGCAAACAGGAATGTGATTACAGAGAATACAGAATAGCGAGAAGACATGTGAGTAGAATAGTAAAGAGGGAAAAACAAAAAGACTGGGAAGATTATGGAGAAACCCTAAATAAAAACTACAAGGAGGCAACCAGAAACTTCTACAAAAAGATAAGTGCAATGCGAACCAGAGGAGAACCCTTTGACCCAACTGAAATAATTAACAGCGAAAATGGAGAACCAATAAGTGAACAAAACAGATCCTAATAAGATGGAAGCAGTATTTCGAACAACTTCTCAACATCCCATCAGATGTCACAGGAATTCAAGAGACCTACACAGATGTCACCGAGGAACTAGAACCAGACATACTAAAAGAAGAAATTATAGAAGCCATCAGATTAGCCCCATTAAACAAATCACCAGGACAGGATGAAATACCAAATGAACTAATTAAAGCAGCAAGGGAAGTAGGAACAGCTTGGCTACATAGACTATTCAAACCATGTTTGGGTAGAACAACAGACACCACGAGACTGGGGAAACGCCATAATTATCCCAATTTGGAAAAACAAAGGCAGCAAAAGAGATTGCACACAATACAGAGGCATTTCACTGTTGAGTCATACTGGGAAAATATTTTGCAAAATTCTTGAAAAAAGATTACGAACTACTTTAGAACCCCAGCTAAGCGAAACGCAGCTTGGATTTAGGAAAAACAAAGGATGCACAGACGCCATTTTTGCTCTTAGACAACTTATAGAAAAATCAATTGAATTCAATGAAACACTCTACTTAGGCCTTTGTCGACCAAGAAAAGGCATTTGATAGGGTAGATAGAAACAAGCTGTGGGAAATCCTTAAACAATATGGAGTGAGTACACATCTAACAAACCTATGTAGAAGTTTATACAACAACAGTGAATGCATAGTGAGAGCAACTGGAGAACACTCAGAACCCTTCACCATAAGATCTGGAGTACGACAAGGTTGTGTCCTGTCCCCTCTCTTGTTCATAACATATATAGACAACATATGTAAAGAAACCAGCCAAGCAGAGACAGCAAGAATACCGCATGACGAGAACACAGAAGAAGAACCATCTGCAAATCTAACCATTAGAGAACTCCTGTTTGCGGACGACCAAGCACTAATAGCAAAATCAGAAGCTGAATTACAAGACCACATGAATAGTCTAAACGAAATGTGTAGGGAACATAACATGAAAATTAGCACAAGCAAAACAGAGGTAATGACTATAACTAAAGAAGAACAAACAGCAACAATTCACCTAAACGAACATCCCTTGAAACAAGTAAAGAGCTTCAAGTACCTAGGAAGTATAATATCATCAAATGGCAGATCAGAAGACGAGATCGAAAATAGGTGCAATAAGGCAAATCAACTCATTGGACAAATGGCACCAATACTAAAGAACAAACATGTATCAATAACTACTAAGAAAGCACTTTACAACACAATCTTCCTACCAACTCTGTGCTACCAATGCCAAACCTGGACAATGACAGAAAAAGAGAAAAGAAAAATCACAACAACAGAAATGAGGTTTCCTGAGAAGAATACTCAACGTATCAAGAAGAGATAAGATCAGAAATGAAGAAATCAGGACTAAAGTGGGGTTAAAGCTGCTCTAGATTTTATTAGAAAGCAGCAAGTCAAATGGTTTGGCCATGCAAGTAGGCTACCAGTCAACAGCATGCCACAACAAGCAATGATGTACAGACCAGATGGAAACAGAGGAAGAGGCCGACCACGTAAACGTTGGACGGAGGGAATAACAGAATCCATGGGAATGTCGATATACGAAGCCCATAACCGGGCACTCTCACGAAGTTTATACTTCACCTCGACACCGCAAGGTACAAGAGGAACATGATGAGATGAGATGATATATATATATATATATATATATATATATATATATATATATATATATATATATATATATATATATATATATATAGATATATATATCAGAAAGAATCATAACAGTGAGAATAAAAAAACAAACAGTTATAACATATGTGCAAATATACGCACCATGTAATACGGACAAACATGAGCAAGAATGCAAGGAATTCTACAAGACATTCATGACGTGCTAAGTAAAATAGATAAGCATGACAACATCATAGTTATGGGAGACTTAAATGCAAGTCTAGGACATAACAGAAAGATATCTGGGAACATTTGGAGATCAGCATAATGAAAGGAATGATAACGGAAGTAGACTGATAGAGCTTTGCAGCCGACACGACCTCTATATAACAAACACATTCTATAAACATAAAGTCTCACAAGTATACACCTGGTATAAATGGAGCGATCTAGATGCTAAAAGCCAAATTGATTTTATATTAACAAGAAACAACAGAAAGAGAAATATATTAGATGCTAAGGCAGTGACCAATATAAGTATAAGCACAGATCATAAAGCAGTCGTTGCCGCAATAAGAACCATCAGAAGAAGAAACAAAGAGCAGGAAAATACATGCCATCAGTAAACTTAAAAAACCTTAAAGACGAGGCAGTAAGGCAAAATTATGAGAAAGAACTAAAATCTTTTTAAAATGCCCTAAAGAAAGACAAACAGTGGAAGAAGAATGGGAGATGTTCAAATAAAGCATTTTAAATACTGCAAAGAAAACATGTGGAACCACGAAAAAAAAACGCAAAACACGGATAAAGAAAATAACAAGTTGGTGGAACGTAGAGGCAAAGAAAGCAGTAAAAGACAAAAAGGAAAATATAAAAAGTCGTTGAACAGCAAACAGGAATGTGATTACATAGAATATAGACTAGCGACAAGACATGTGGATAGAATAGTAAAGAGGGAAAAACAAACAGACTGGGAAGAGTATTGAGAAACCCTAAATAAAAACTATAAGGAGGCAGCTAGAAACTTCTACCAACAGATAAGTGCAATGCGAACCAGAGAAGAACCATTTGACCCAACTGAAATAATTAACAGCGAAAATGGAGAACCAATAACTGAACAAAAACTAAATCCTAATATGATGGAAGCAGTACATCGAACAACTTCTCAACATCCCATCACATGTCACAAGAATTAAAGAAACCTACACAGATGCCACCGAAGAACTAGAAACAGACATACTAAAAGAAGAAATTATAGAAGCCATCAAATTAGCTCATTGAATAAATCACCGGGACAAGATAAAATACCGAATGAACTAATTAAAACAGCAAGACAAGTAGGAACAGCTTGGCTACATAGACTATTCAACCATGTTTCGGTAGAACAACAGACACCACGAGACTAGGGAAAAGCCATAATTATCCCAATTTGGAAAAACAAAGGCAGCAGAAGAGATTGCACATAATACAGAGGCATTTCACTGTTGAGTCATACTGGGAAAATATTTTGCAAAATTCTTGAGAAAAGATTACGAACTACTATAGAACCTCAGTTAAGTGAAACACATCTTGGATTTAGGAAAAACAAAGGATGCACCGGTGCCATTTTTGCTCTTAGACAACTTACAGAAAAATCAATCGAATTCAATGAAACACTCTACTTAGTCTTTGTCGACCAAGAATCCTTAAACAACATGGAATGAGTACACATCTAAGAAACCTATGTAGAAGCTTATACAACAACAGTGAATGCACAGTGAGAGCAACTGGAGGACACAATAAACCTTTCACCATAAGATATGGAGTACGACAAGGTTGTGTCCTGTCCCCTCTCTTGTTCATAACCTATATAGACAACATATGTAAAGAAACCAGCCAAACAGAGACGGCAAGAGTACCGCATGATGAGGACACAGAAGAAGAAGCATCTGCAAATCTAACTATTAGAGAACTCCTGTTTGCCGACGACCAAGCACTAATAGCAAAATCAGAAGCTGAATTACAACACCACGTGAATAGTCTAAACTAAATGTGTAGGGAATATAACATGAAAATTAGCATAAGCAAGACAGAGGTAATGACTATAACCAAAGAAGAAAAAACAACAACAATTCACCTAAACGAACATCCATTGAAACAAGTAAAGAGTTTCAAGTACCTAGGAAGTATCATCATCATCATTATCATCATCATCATCATCTTCCACTTCTGCCGTCAAGCGTCGTGGGGAGGAATAATTTGCGTTCCAGCGCCCGGTGGACGGCACTGGATAGTGTCATTCCGTGTGGTTGTACAATGTCTTTGATGTCGTCAATCCATTTTCTTCTTGGACGTATCTTTGATGTAAGGCCAGTGATGGTAGTTGCTGATGATGCATTCTAACGACATGGCCAAACCACTTGATCTTCTGTCTTTCAATAAATGTGGCACAAGGTGTTGATCCCACAGTCTGTCTGATAGTAGCATTTCTTACTCGGTCTCGGATTGTTAAGTTGGCAGCTCTCCTCAGGCATCTCATTTCGCAGGTGTTGATTTTGCGAAGGTGTAATTTGGATAAAGTCCAGGTTTGAGATTGGTAGCATAGGGTTGGTGTGAATATGCTGTTTATTATCTGTCGTTTTGCGGACATGGGTATGTTTGGATGTTTCAGTAAGGGTGATAGTTGATATGTAAGTGCACTAGCTTTTTGACATCTGATTTCAATTTCTCTGTCCAATCTGCCATCTTCTGTGATCATACTTCCAAGGTATTTGAATTCTTTAACTTGTTTCAGAGGTGTGTTATTTATCTGTATACTTAGTGGGCCTGGCGATCTGCTAACTTGCATTACTTCGGTTTTGGCTGTGTTTATACTCATATTGTATCTGCTGCAGGTTGAACTCAGATTAGTAATATGATTTTTTAGTCTGCCCTCATCGCTGTAAAACAGGCACTGATCGTCTGCAAATAGAAGTTCATTTATTCCTTGTGGGTCAGTTGTTTCATCTGGAGTAAAGAGTTCTAAATTTTCTGAATCTGTTCTGTCGAGACTTGCTTCTTTGGAAATTCTGTCCATGTAGATATTGAATAGCAGGGGAGAGAGCACACATCCCTGCCTCACTCCTGTATTGACTGTGAACTTATCTGATATACCTTCTTGTGTTCTTACTGCACTTTGGCAGTTGCCCTTCTATTCCATAGTCTTCAAGGATGGTCCATAATTTGTATCTGTCTACTCTATCGAAAGCCTTTTCCTGATCTACAAACACAATATTCTGCTGGTCACTATATTCGATAGTTTTTTCACATATTTTTCTAAGTGTAAATAATGCATCAGTGCAACTTTTACCTTTCCGAAAACCGAATTGTGCTTTGCTTAACTGTTGTTCAACTATTGGTCTAGCTCTTTGTTCCAAATGTTTTGCATACATTTTCCCTATATGGCTCAGGAGTGATATACCTCTGCATGTTTCACACTCTCTCATATTGCCTTTCTTTTTCCATATTGGTACTATTATTGCCTGTTGCCAATCATCTGGGACTTTTCTTTCTTCCCATGCTATATTAAAAAGTCTTGTTAGCCATTTAACTCCTGTTTCCCCACAGGCCTGAATAGCTTCTGTGGTTATTCCATCTGGACCTGCTGATTTGTTTTTAGGACTTTTCTGTATAACTGCTTTGACTTCTGCAGGTATGAAATTTGGTTCTTGCTGTCCCTGGCATTTAGGCACAAAAGTGAGGTTGTCTATGTTATGTGTGGGGTTAAGTAGTTCTTGAAAGTATTCTGCCCACCTTGCTAGTCTTTGTTGTGGATTAAATATCGGTATACCTCTTTTGCTGTTTATGATGGTGGTTGGGTTGTTACATGCATCTCTGTTTCTCATTGTGGTGGAACGTTTATACAATTCTCTTGGGCAGTCTTTGTTAAAGGTCGTCATCTGTTCACCGTATATTCTCCAGGATTCATCTCTAGATGCTCTAATTGTTCGTTTGGCATTACGTCGTGCTATTTTATAACTAATATAGTCCTGTTCAGATTTAGTTGTGATCCATTTTCTGAATGCTACCTACTAGGAAGTATAAAATCATCAAATGGCAGATCAGAAGATGAGATCGAAAATAGATGCAATAAGGCAAACCAACTCATTGGACAAATGGCACCAATACTAAAGAACAAACATGTATCAACAACAATAACTAAGAAAGCACTTTACAGCACAATTCTCCTACCAACTCTATGCTACCAATGCCAAACCTGGACATTGACAGAAAAAGAGAAAAGAAAAATCACAAGCAACAGAAATGAGATTCCTTAAAAGAATACTCAACGTATCAAGAAGAGATAAGATCAGAAATGAAGAAATCAGGACTAAAGTTGGGGTTATAGCAGCCCTAGATTTTATTAGGAAGCAGCAATTCAAATTGTTTGGCCACGCAAGTAGGCTTACCATTCAACAGCATACCACAACTAAGCAATGATGTACAGACCAGATGGAAACAGAGGAAGAGGCCGACCACGTAAATGTTGGACGGAGGGAATAGCAGAGTCCATGAGAATATCGATACATGAAGTCCACAATCGGGCAATCTCACGATGTTTATACTTCACCTCGACACCTGCAAGGTACAAGAGGAACATGATGAGACTGAGATGAGATATTATAGAACAGCCTCATAAAAGTTCCTGTGGAAACATATCCACACATGGAAACTCTGAATGACTAGAGGAAGTGAATTTCATCTCTCATATATTGTATGAACAGAACCAGAATAAAGTTCACTCATTATCTCCCTAAGTCGAAGAAATAATCACCTATTCTTTTCCTAAGGTTACTCTATAACTTCATAAAGATCCTCTGCTGTATATTCAGATGCACTAGTTCTAATCTTATTCATCTGATTTTCAACTAAAAGCCGTTATAAATTTAAACAAAAACACAACACCACAACAACAATAGCTGAACTGGCCACACGTCTTGTTCCGTCAGTTCATCTCTGGCGACTGTGCCTTGACCCACCACTTCTGTCGGCAATTGTCGAACTCACCTACAACATATATTATGATAATAGGAAGTACCTTTGCCGCTTCCAATGGTAAAGCTCAATTTCCGCGCGAACATGACGTCACCCTGATTGGAGTCAGGGGGTTGATGTTTCGAGAATTGGGGGTAGAGGCTGTAATGTTATCTGACCTTCCCATCCTTGCGTTAAATTCTCCGTGACATTGTGTACAGAAACAATCTACAATTGGATCGCCTCCAACTGTCCTCTCCCCAGTCCGCCTGTACAATTTCACAGATGTTCACTGAGGGTGGGGTGAGGGGGGGGGGGGGTGTCCACTTCAATCCGCCGTCAATCTCCCTAGTGATCAAAACAGCAGGTGGTCAGCAGGCGATATTATTCTCAGCCTTGCAGGCAAAGTGTATTTTCAACCGCTGTCAAACTTCAAACGTCGTGGTGGCACTTAGGTTATAGTTAGAAAAACGGGAGTGGTTCGCTTCTAACATTGTGTCATTTTAAGCTGATTCTAGTCATAGTTGTTTACTTCAATCGCCCCCTAACACAGAGACAGCCTTTGTCCCTGTATTTCTAGATTTTTCAGTATGTTTCTGGCTGGACATAATATTATGTTACAGTCTTTTAACTTCCTTCATTGTGTCACCGTTGTTGGTAATCAAAGACCCAAGATATTCAAAATTTTCCACCACCTCAAACTTACTACCATTTTTTTTACAATCACGTTAGTCACAGTACTTGCGTAACGCAAAGAATGTTGATTCCTCGTTTAAAAATCAATAACAAATTACTAAACGTAAAATTGCCTACTACATCACAAACGGATAATAAATGCTGGGGTTTATTGCAACGTCTTGTAGCAGAAAAAGCACTATTTCTTTTAATCGTGTCGACAGCAACATAGGACATACGTGTAATTGTTTCCACATTTCGTGGGTAAGCGACATGGAAGAAAATTTCACCCACAGGAAGATAATAAGAGTGTAGTGTTTGAGTGTCTCTGGAGTTTTGTTAAGTGTTTTTCTAACTAAGCCACTTTAATCCTCAAAAATTAAGGTCAAGATGTAACGTTAATAACTATTTCAGATGTTTTCGGTAATTTTCACTGGAATTTCACTTGTCCCCCGCGCTGTCTCGTCATAACCACATTTCCGGTTCAGTCGCTTTGTTAGAATTATACATCCGGTTTCCATGACGTAGGTATTCAGTCCATAACAAGGATATTGATGAAAACCTTATATATATATATATATATATATATATATATATATATATATATATATATATATATATATATATATATATATATATAGTGGGTGGTGGGGTAGGGGTATTCTCTATCTAAGGAGACGTAAGGTGCCTCCTTCCCTCCGCTAGTCTGCGGGACACCCTTGGGCAAGCTCGAGTACCCGTTTAGGCCCCTGATCAGGGTTACGAGCAGAGAATGCTTTTCATACTATACCAGCACTTGATCCTCTCAGTGATTGATTATGGACTAGGACTGCTCACTGCCTGAAAGAGTCAGCTGGTGAGATTGGAGCGCATACAGAACGAAGCTATGCGGGTCATTCTGGGATGCACCAGAGACACCCCAGTGGTGTGTATGCGTTACATCCTTGGTTTGCCGACTGTTGCTGGTAGGCTCAAGGTGATGCAGGCGAAGGCATACCTCAGAGTAGCTGCTGACACAGATCACCCGTTGCATGAGGCGCAGGACGCAGTTAAGGGTCAGCGACTGATAAGAGGGAAATCATAGATGGCTCAGGCGGAGGATACGATCAGACAGATGTGCCCCTTGGAGAACATTAGGCCAGGAGAAGAGTGGGTCATAGTGCCAGCGGAGCAGTCAGACTTGTGCAGAGTTATAATCACATTGAGCCGGGAGTGCAGGCAGTGGCCAGCAGGGGCCACGGAAGTGGAAATTCAGCAACTAATTCAGGATAATGCTCGCCCGGGTGATGTGATTATCTACACAGATGGTTCGGTGTCAAGAAGTGAGAGAAGTGGCAGGGGTTCACAGCCAAAGCTAATGGTCGACGTTTGGTGCAGGAGAGCCTGGCATATGATACCACAACATCAATCTTAAGAATGGAGTGGAGACAGTCACTGCGGCTCTCCGCTGGATGGAGAATACGACACACACACACACACCCACACACACACAGACACACACACACACACACATCGTGATTGTAACTGACTCAGAAAGCATGCTGACGAGGGTGAGGATGGGCAGGCTTCATACGGAGTGGCTTGCTTCGCTTCGGAGGTCACGGGTGACAAGCATCGCCTGGATCTTTTCTCCAGGGCATGCAGGTGTGCTTGGAAATGAACAGGCGGACAGATTGGCTGGCTCTGCAGAACTTGTTGGACTATTGATGCATGACAATGGCAGACGTGGTTGCTGCCTTGTGGGAGCACGTGTACACCTCGGAGGAGCAAATGGATTACCATGGTCTGGCAAGAATGAGACAGCGAGGAGTGACGAGGGATCTGGCCGACGCTCGACGCTCAGAGGAAAGGCGAGACGGAATCAGATTGAATCAGATTGCTACTGGTACTATTAGTGTTGGAACTCTTCGTTTATGGGAATGCATCCGAATGCTGTGATGTCGGTTGCTAAATCAATCAATCAATCAATCAATCAATCAATCAATCAATCAATCAGGGGTTACGTGAACCCATTTGTGCAGGCGGTGGATGCAGTTGAAGAGCTGCCAACAGATAGTTGTAGGTTATGGTCTCCAGCCTTCACGACGGTAGGCAGAGGATCTCTTTTTTGGGTAGACTACTGGCTACGGTCATCGACCAGTATGGTCACTGCTAGGAAGGAAAGTAATGGTAAACTACCTTCTTTACAGATGCCAAGAATATCATGTACTGTAGTCTCATCGATAATCAGAGAAACGGCGTAAATGAGTGCTCCATAGGAGCAGCCTTGCCAGGTAGGGGTAGTCATGTGCACCAGGTGACTCCAGACACACCTAGTTATGCAGGTCAAAGGTCAGCGTCACTGGCTTCGGCGTGTATTTGTATACGGTTCACTTCCTCTAGATGCCATCCAAGCTAACGGGCTCTGTCTACCCGTGGGTTTGTTTGTAATTTTCCTAACAATTTTGCCAGGACAGAAGTATTACGGCCTGCTCTTTGCGATTTCCAACTGGGATTTTCATCATGCGCAGCATGCACACGGTACCTCCTGCTTTTCGTCCTTATCCACGATGGCGAGGTATACAATTTCAAATCCCAAGAAATCACGGGGGCCTTGTGATATTATTAGATACCAAAAGTTCTTGAAATATATTTCCATCCCTTTTCAGAGATTGAACCCGGTACCTTCTAAACTTTAGGCGGACAGCCTAACCTCTCAGCCACGACTCCCATTTTCAGTACATGAATTAGGGCGCAAGCCGCCTGCCTGAGAGCTTCGCACAGACCAAGAATTCCGTAGCTTCAGCGATTTCTCCATGGGGTCTCAGGAAAAACGGTGCCTCCCTGGGGTCTCAGGTAAAAACTTTGCCTCCCAGGGGTCTCGGGGAAAAACAAAACCATACCTCCCTGGGGTCTCTAGAAAAACTTTGCCTCCCAGGGGTCTCCGGGAAAAAAAAAAACTGCCTCCTTGGGGTCTCCGGAAAAACTGTGGCTCCCATGGGTTTCCGAAGAAAAAAAATGTTCCTCCCAGGGGTCTCCGGATAATCTGTGCCTCCCAAGGGTCTCCGTAAAAACTGTAGTTCCCGGGAGTCTCAGGAAAAAAACTGTGGTTCCCGGGGGTCCCCTGAAAACCTGCTCTCGAGATCTGAGCAACGACGGTCGAAAACGAACCAACGACCTTCTGGGCGCCCAGGCAGACGGCTTGACCACTTCGTTGTGGAGACCGTCTCATCTTGTCATTTACTCTCAAGCAAGCGAAATGACTTAATAAAGTGTATGTGTCTGTGTGTGAGTCTCTCTCTCTCTCTCTCTCTCTCTCTCTCTCTCTCTCTCTCTCTCTCTCTCTCTCTCTCTCTCTCTCTCTCTCTCTCTGTATGTGTGTGTGTGACGTGTAATTTGAATCTCGTCAGTAGGCGTCCAGTGGTTATGCATGTACCACCTTGTACCGGGAGAGCAAGGCTAAAATCTGTTGTTGAGAGCTCGTTAATACAGGGATAACTGGCCCTTTGCAACCTAACGTTCACTGCATCAGTGTTCGTCTCCAGTCGTCTTGACTTGTCTTACTACTGGATTCAGATGGACACAGGCGAGAGAGTGCGGTCGACGAATTGTGTAACTCTTTCTCACTATAATCCAATTCATCGCGCAAGTAATTCTCCATCCAACTTACTGGATGAAATAAAAGGACATCATTATTCTTGACGGACAACAACAGTGTGTCACGTATGTGTGTGTGGCACGCGCGAGTGTATCTGTGTCTATGATAAGCACGTAAAATCGTGGGAATTGAAAATGCCCTTAACTGAACAAGTTCAACTGGCAAATTCTGTGTAATTCTGAGACGTAATCTGAGACAGCGATATTTCTCCATAAACACGTGGTGATATGACAAAGACGAAATTGTAAATGTGTGAGTGTCACAAGTTTTGTGTGTGGTGACTCTAGTACACTGACGGTATTTTCTCACATTTCTGTCCTTCGGGAGCCGAGGTAAGTGTTGTGGCAAAACGCTTACCTGCTGACACTCTGGTCATGGGTTTCGAATCCCATCGAAGTGGACTTTTAAAACTAAGCTGGACTTCCAGATCAATCCAGCCTTAAATGAGTGTCCGGGCAGTGTTTAGGGAAGTAGAGGCGACCGGCGTCTTATTGAATACGTCACCATTGGGGTGTTGACTGACTTATAAATATATGGGTATAGACCGTATGCCTATTAAGTCTTATAGTGCGTAAAAGGGTCCTTTACTTTATATTTTATTATGTCCTTCACGCCATTCTTTCACTTGTAAGATTGCCTAGAAAAACCACAAACTGACTAATACATGCTAACTGTTTAATGCAAAGTTCTGTACCGGACATGACAGGAATTCGGTCAACACCAGCGTTTCTTCCGTCCTCACTAGTTTCTCCCACGTTTGTAGGGAACTACATTCAGCGATTTAACGTTGTTTAACATATTTTATGTCCTGTTGGACTGCCAGAGTAACTAACAACGATTGCCTGAAAGAGGCTAATGAAACTAGAACATTATATACAACAATAAGAAAGAGACAGACAGCTTTCTTTGGTGATGTTATGAGAAAAGAGGCATTGGAGAACATCGTGTCAACTGGAAAGATTAAGCGGCAGAGAGGCAGAGGCCGACCAAGAGAAATGTGGATGGATTGAGGCAGTGCCATGCATGAATATCAGCAGCAGAGTTGATCCAGAACACCAAAGACCGAGATATGTGGAGAGACATGAATGCCTACGCCAGCTGGCATGGCATTTGAGGATGTCCTATTGACAGAGTTTGTTGTTTTCTCCCCCAACTAATAGAAATCTTAATAGAAATGGAGGTCAGCATGGTCGAATGGATAAGAGCGCTGGTTCATTAACATCCGGTACGCTGATGTCGAGGTAGCGGGTTCAAACTCTACGCCTATCAGTGGGACTAAAATGTTGTCTTTTCGTTCTTAACATGGTGACGTAAATTATCAGTACCTCAGAGATCGGAGTGGGTTCGCCTGATGGCGAGGGACCCTGGTAACGAGGAAAGCTAATCCACATGCAAAAATAAGTGCAGTGCACTAGAAGTAGTCCCACGCGTATGGATTCTCTTTAGTTCACAAAGAGCGAACGAAATAAAAAAAAATACTGCCAAATTTAAATTGGGTTAATTCCCTCTGAATCACTATTACTTAATAATATCCCCTTGAGATAAATATGTTCCACTGTTAATCATGGGAAGATACGTAAACTGGACGTTAAGAGATCCTGTTACATTTAAACGGGTTTTCCATGTCTGTCCGGGTAACAAATGGGTCACTATTTTTATCCAAAATGCTGAACTTGTTAGTCGCTGTAAGATATAACCATCACCCCCTTTCTGTCTGTCTGTCTTTCTGTCTGTCTGTCTTTCTGTCTGTCTGTCTTTCTTTCTTTCTTTCTTTCTTTCTTTCTTTCTTTCTTGCTTTCTTTCTTTCTTTCTTTCTTTCTTTCTTTCCTTCTTTCTTTCCTTCCTTCTTTCTCTCTGTCTTTCTTTTTTTTTCTTTCTTTCTGTTTTTTTGTTGTTGTATAGTAGCAGTAAGAGTCAGGTCTTAGTCAGATATGACTGAGCTACCGTATGACAGTAGACGGTACTACCTGCTTTCTGTCAGCGCCGAATGTTGGGCGGCGCTTACCAAACCCGACACCCCACATTGTGCCAACGGCTTCGGGCGGAAGAGCGCAATTGGGAGGGTACTAGCCTTATCCTGGTGCGAGGAAATGCAACCCAAAGACAAAATAAGTCATGGCAGGGCAGACCAGGCCCTAAGCCTTGGTTGGCAGCTGGTCTAGGATCGAAGCTCCGACAGGCGGACAGTTAGAGCATTGCTTTGCTGATCCGGCAGCTTCTGCATCTTGTCTTGTTCCAGATGTATAGGTGTTAACTTTCCTCTGGAGTGAGCTAGGCAGGCCGAGAGAGGGATCATGCTGCATGGGCAACACATGGTTTCTTTATTTTAGCCCAGGCTTTGTGCTGTGGAGTGCAAAATGGTGGAAATGACCATGTTTTCACATGCACCTACTGTGGGCAAACATTTGCAGCAAGAATTGGCCTTACCAGCCACACTCGCCACCGCCATGGATCGTAGTTATTGCCATATGACAGTTATTTAAGCCTTTTTGAAGCACAATGTACCAAACTATCGTCTGTCAAGACGGAAAGGTGCCAAAACCAAACCAAACAAGTAGCAGTAGTTATTGTTGTATTTGTTGTTGTGGAGGTAGCAGGAGCACTGTAGCCATGGTGCTAGCAATATGTTAATATTTATATCGTAAATGGAAAGGTCTTGCTCGATGTGAAAGCTATAAGCACACAAAATTCTGACACGTCATCTCTAAGTACTGTATTGATTTGCTGAAGAAACAAGTGCACTTCCACACACAAACAGTGTATCTTCTTCGGATGCCTGGTCTGGAGCTGACATTGACGTCATAGCATTCTCGGTCCTCTCTTGTATCAATGGCATTTGTGCTGTTTATATAATAAGTTGCTGTCCATATACATATATTTGTTGTGTCCATCTACTTTCCTTGCCTAATATTTTCAAACGAAAGGTGTATTTGTTTTTAAATATCTCGTCGTTGGCTGATATATCTGAGAGAGAGAGAGAGAGAGCGAGAGAGAGAGAGAGAGAGAGAGAGAGAGAGAGAGAGAGAGTAAGTAAGTTACACATTGATATTAAAACAGTCACAGAAATACGAACCCGATAATTATTTATTATTGCATTTTCGTTGCACATTTATTTCTCAACATAATCTCTACATACGCTGATATTTAGAAAAGTATCAAGAACTTTGTTCACCGTCTCCATATCAATTTATAACGCACTTGCTGAATTTCTTATGTATTTTTGTTAGAAAGAAATATTAACACCCGCAGCTGCAAATACCTGCAAGGTTTCTTTTCAATAGCCTTTAAAACATTATCTCTACTGCCCGAAGGTGATTCAACATTTGATTACTCATTGCAGAACATTCACCACGCAGCCAGCTATATTAACCCCCCCCCCCCCCAACCCTCCCCCAGGTTGTGTTTGGTCAATACAACATTAATACGTAACAGTTACACACTCGTGAAGATTATAAACGAGTTAATTAACTCTGATTTAACAGTTCGAATTATCATATTGGCTGATTTAAATGATATAGAAATGTGTATATGTAACGAAGACAACACACTTGATAAAATGATAAGAGAGACTGTCCGTCTCTACAACATCAGCAGCAACATATGCTGTCTGACCTTTACTGCGGTAGAAAGATGAGATACGTCAGCATTCACAGGTGAACTTAAACTGTAACGTTAGCAAAGCCCACCACTGTTGAAAGAAAAGAAACAACAAACAAGTACCTACAATTAAAAAAAAAAAAAAACAACCTACCCAGTCTCCGTCAAGCATGCATTTGAAATTGCCCTAATTGAACTCAACGTCTAGCGTTTCAATTTCTTCACTTAACATGCTTCTTATTCCTGAATACTGAATGCCATAAAGACCAGGTGCAGTATTTCTTGAACACAACAAAAATTACCGAGGGGGTTTTGATCACTTTCATGATAAACCAAGGTGTTTCATCATATGTCATGCCGCTAGGCATGGATTGTCATGTTTCGCCATCTCACTCGATCACCAGAGTCATGGATCAGCTCAGTGGTCTTGTCTCGACTATGTCACGTGACCAAGCCATCCAGGCATTTACTACTCTGAATTCCCCTTTCATAGCGAATGTCAAAAGCTGACATTGAATCGTCGTTGCATCTTGCTCCTGCTGTACGGTACATTAATATTATATTCACTCCACAACGGTCTGGTTTGTTTGCATGTTCGTTATTCGGTCTTGGAATGTTCAATATCAGGATCAGAGCAACCAAATGTATAAAGGCTGATGTCCATACAGACAAAATCCTCTCTTCTCCTCCTCTGTGAGGGACTATCATCGCCTACACATTTTTGCTTGTATGGTCTCACTGTTTCTTTAAGATGTACTATTAGCAAGCATGCAGGAAATTCGTTTCTATTTATAGATTTAGATTGTCTTTTATCTAACGGCTGTTTATCAAAAGTCTGCTGTCCCACTTTGGTCCTATTTTTCCAAATCTTCTCTGTAAAATTCCTGTTTCATATCTTTCTGAAATATTAAGGTCAAGTTCATTTTATGTTGTGAAGACCGGCATCACTGCACATTGAACATTCCGATGAGTATCGAGTCCTCTGATGCAGCCGTCATCCTAACGCATCTCTCTGTTCACGGTTCACCATGTCCTCTCCACCTACCACACCTTGATGGTGCTGCTGCGTCAGACCTCAGCACGGATACACGAACTCTGCAGCTCCGGTGAGGATCTAGCCTATATCAGACATGTTGATTGCGTGTAGTAGTGAGGATTGATTATCGGTCGCCTCAGTGTTGTCGTGATGGGGAAAGCTGTTTGTAGCACATACTTTGTAATAAAGAGTGAGTTATATCTTCTTCTTCTCCTTTTGTTGCCTTTCACCTCCCAGTGAAGTTTAGGTCCTCAACCAACTTACGCCAAGCCCTTTCTAGACTTGTTCATGATCGGTTGGATTTTGCAGCCAAAGTTTTCTATGAGATGAAGTAGCCAATCTCGCCCCAAACCTCCTTAGCTGCTTATTACGACTTGCATGGTCGATTACAGCGTTGCTAGCTTTATCTTCCCTTATGGGCTCCGATAACACACAGGAAATGTGATACTTTAATAGACATAACAACTAAATAACTGTCTCTGATGTTCGCTGGAAGTTTTTAAAAGAGCTGAGGATTTCAAGGTCGTTTGTCTTGAGCTGTCGACACGCAGTCAACAGGTTCAGATGTGCAGCTGCAAGGTAGTCATATGGTTTGTTTGTCAAGGTATTCATTCCCCGTAGCTTGAACTTACAGCAGCTTCTCTTCACACGATGCTCCAGTCGTAGGACATATTAAGTATTTTAAGTTGAGGTAACAGCTCCACTTGTTATCATAACCCATCCAGCTGGAAGAAGCATCGCCGTTTGGTCTGCAACAGCTTATTAGTCTAGAAGAATTCGGCAATACTCATTACAGATGATACACATCTGATGGCGGTGGTTTGTACTGAGCTACATTTAAAAGAATGGCTGGTTGCTGAACTAGCTGGCTTTGCCTTATGCAGTTATGTGTGTGCAACTACTGGTTTTCTAGTGATTTCCACTTCCATCGGTAATGAACTATAATTTTGGTGGTGAAATGTCGTGTTGGCTTTCTAATAGCAGCTTTATGCGTGTATGCTGTTGGTTTGTCGGGATTACTGTCTGTTCCACTTTTTACACCGGACAGCGAGAAGCATATTGTGTGATATTCACAGGCACAGGATCGGTTCTATGCCATGATGTCATGATGTCTAGCCTCTTCTCTCTTGATCTCGCCCACACACCCACCCCCTCTATTCCATGCCATGATATCAAGATGTCTAGCCTCTTCTCTCTTGATTCCCCCTTCCTCTCTTCCCCTCCAAATCTCCAGTTGTCACGACATACTCCAGCTTTCTTCTTCACATTGTGTGCCCAAAGATTGTTGACTGTCTTCTTCTGTTGCAAGTAGTAAGATCTCGTGAGATAACTTCTTTCGAGATGTCTTCATTGCGCTTTTATCTGTCCATGGCGTTCTCATAATTCTATAAAATATGCTGCAGCTTCCATTTAATTCCTCACTAGTCTGCTAATTAACCATGTTTCACTTCCGTATATCAGGATTAGCTTGATATAGCTCTTAAGAACTTTTTGTTTTGCCTCACTTCGCCTCACAAATATATATTGCACAGAATATTCTTCATTTTTTTGTTTGTTTGTTTGAAATGCTGCTTTAGCTAGGGCTATTCTACATTTCCATCCATCTATCATGTGCCATGCCGGTAAGCGTGGGCGGTCATGTTCTGCCATCTCACTCGATCACCAGAGTCGTGGATCAGCTCCGTGTTTCTGTCTTGACCATGCCACAAGGCCAAGCCATCCAGGTACTTGCTTCTAGATCTTCCCCTTGGTCTGTTCCCCTCGATCTCACCAAGTTCTCCAGATCATTTCTTCTCATAACATGCCCAAAAATTTTTGACTGTCTACGTCTAATGTCTCTAATCAGTTTACGATCTTCATTTGTTTCTTGAAGAACTTGTTCATTGGTCTTTCTGGCTGTCCATGGTATCCTTTGCATTTTCCTCAGAAACCACGTTTCTACAGCCATCAGATGTTTTTCAGCCTGTCTGCTCATTGTCCAAGCTTCACATCCATATAAGAGTATTCTACATTTACCTTCTTTTATACATCTTCCATATAATTCATTGGCACCTTTCCGTCTTGACAGACGATAGTTTGTTACATTGTGCTTCAAAAAAGAATAATAACTCCAACCCATGGCGGTATCGAATATGACTGATAAGGCCAATTCGCACTGTAAATGTTCGCCCACTGTGAATACAATTGAACACATTTTCATTTCCACCATCATACACCATCTTACGTCTCGCACGCTGTGACTTATCTGCAATCATTTTCTCCTTTGTCTTTATTCCATTTCTGATATTTGACCTCCATACAACACGTTCAGCGGCGACTTGCTCCCAGTGTACATTATCAATGCTTGTATCAATCATGTCCCGCTTACACACATCTTTGTATCGTAGTAGAGGCCGACCCTGAGATCTCCTACCCATCTGTAATTCACCAAAAAAGATGTCATTTGGTATTCTGCTATCGTCCATCCTCCTAACGTGTCCTATCCATCTAAGTCTACGAAGACTGAGCATGGAATAAACCGTCACACAACCTGATCTTTCCAATACTTCAGTATTTGTGATTTTGTCTTGCCCCTTAATACCAAGTATTCTTCGCAGACACTGCATATGAAAGCTGTTTAAACGTTTCTCTTGGTGTGAGTAAGTTGACCAGGCTTAATTACCATAAAGAAGAGTACTAAGGACACAGGCTTGTAAGACAAGGACTTTTGTTTTGGCAGTAAGCTTCCTGTTCTCCCAGACTCTTTTTGTTAACCTGTTTCAATTGTACATCTTTCATAAGTTATTATCAAAATACCCAAGTACGTAAGTACGTTGACTTGCTTCAGACTGGTTCCAATCATTTTCACTATTAAAGAAAACAGTTCCTTAATAAGAACATGCTGTGCGTATGTGGAGTGTGAGGATCATCACTTCTGTGTACACCTGAGTGCACGAGGTTAGGTGGCCAGTCTCTCCCTCCTGTAACGAACAACGAGAGCTGACATCGAACCCCTGTCCGACCTCTTGCTTGTGTCATTCTCAGCTTACCGTCATAACCGTTACACCAACGCTGTGTTGCATTTGGCAAGACATATTTTTTCAACGTAATCACCATTACTTCTGTTTTTATTTATTCAGACTAGGACTGAAAGCCGCGGTAGGATAGTGGCCAGTCTGCCGGCCCGGTGCCGTGCGTTCGAACCCAATCAGGGTGGATTCCGAATTACTTTTAAATGTAACATTCGGTGCCAGGTCGACTCAGCCTAAAATGGGTACCAGGAAATATATTAAGAAGCAAAAGCGGCTGGTATAGTACATCATCCACTGAGTGTCGAGTGGTTTATATAAATATATATCCGGCACCACATGCACGATGCTATTTTATTTAAGCCGTGTGAATTTGTCATTTTACTTAATTACAGACTAGGACCTTTGCTTTGACTTTATGTTGCAATAATATCTATCATTTCTTATTATTTTCTCACGACCGTAATTAAATATTATTGAGATTGCTCACTGTGTCAAGAGTCAGCTGATGAAATTAGAGCGCATACAGAATGAAGCTATGCGCGTGATACTGGGATGTATAAGGGACACGCAGCAGTGAGTGTGCGAAACACCCTCCTAGCCTTATCCAAGATTACAGACGGTGCTGCAGGCTAAATCATATCTCCGAGTGACAGCAGACACGGAACACCGCCTGCATGAGTCCCGGGACACAGTTAAGGGCCACAAGCTGATCAGAGGAAAATCATGGAGGGCTCATGCAGAGGACACAATCAGATAATGTGCATGCTTAAGAATATTGGGTGGAGAGGAGTGAGTCAAAATGTCAGTGGAAAAGTCAGACACGTGCAGGGTCATAATAACATTGGATTGGGACTACAGGGATTGGCCGGCAAGACACGTGCAGGGTCATAATAACATTGGATTGGGACTACAGGGATTGGCCGGCAAGACACGTGCAGGGTCATAATAACATTGGATTGGGACTACAGGGATTGGCCGGCAAGACACGTGCAGGGTCATAATAACATTGGATTGGGACTACAGGGATTGGCCGACAGGCTGCACTAAATGGAAGGTGCAACATTTGGTTCACGATAATTCGCGATCAGACATCTATGGATGGCTATGTGCTAAGAGGTTAAAGAAGTGCCTGGGAATTCGTGGCAAAGATTGGTTGGCGGTGTTTTGTGCAGGAGAGCCTGGCATATGATACCGCAACATCTAGTCTGAGAGTGGAGGTGAAAGAAGTCACTGTTGCGTTCCCCTGGCAGGAAGTCAAACAGCACACACATGTTGTGATAGTAAAGGACTCACAAAGCATGATGAGAAAAGTGCAGACAGACATGCTTCGGGCAGCCTGGCAGGCTTCCTTTCGACAAGCAAAAACATAGAGCATTCATTGGATTCTTCCCCCCCCCCTATCCCCCAGGACATGATGTTGTGGTGGGGTCGAGCAGCGGATAAATTGCCTGGACCTGCACCACTTGGTGGGTATTGGTACATGATAAGGCAGATGTGGTCGGGGTCCTTTGTAACCGTATATACAGTGCAGAAGACCAGATGGATCATCACGGCTTGGAGAGAATGGTGCTGCAAGAAGTGACCAGAGGATCTGGCCGAAACTCATAACTCAGAGGAAAGGTAAGATGGGCACATTATGTACCATTAGCATGGGGGACTCTTCGCTGGCTGTTGCAGATGAGGACGGGGCACGAAGGGAATTTCCCGAGTGCTGTGATGGTGGTTCTTGGCTCAACTCGGTTTAACCCACGAACGTCGTATTAAGACAACGAAGCATATACATTTAGTTACAGGGTCGTATGTCTTTCCATTGTCCAAACAAGAGAGCTGCCCACGTGTCACCGACATACGACAAAACAATGACTGCAATGACAGCCACCACAAATGTTTAACTTTCTTCATTGTACAAATCAAGTGAATGGCCTGGAGAGATAACGGATCACTTCTAAACACGCAGAATCCTGGTTTGCACAGCTATGGACAAAAATGACTACGCACAGATCCCGGACCTTCTACACGACAAACATCTGATTCGCAGATACGGTTTTTAATGTGTCTAGACTGAGACTTCAACTAATTGTTCCACAAAGTCAGGCGGGGGTTATCCAACTTGTCCACTTGTTATGCACATGTATCCTAGACAACACAGGCATTTGTTGCCAAACAAAAAAATAGGTATGGACCAAACAAAAATGGATGTCGGAAAATGGAACGTAGGGGTGTATCACAGTGAAGTATTAAAAGTTGTTAATATGGTAGCACACCTGTTGTATTATATATCAAAGCAAAGGATGTTGCATATGGAAAACGCCTGTATTGATATTTTAACTATAGTTTGATTTAAAAGCCCATTGAAGTTACGGAAAGTTAGAATAAGACGATTTATCATCCTATGACACTAAATCAATTAAGAATACATTATTTTTCCTGTCTACTTCGTGCTGCCATATTTATTGAACTTCTTCTTCTTCTTTGCGATCATCCGGAGTGTTTTTTTTTTCCAGATGTGATTGCGGTGTGTCTGTTATGCGCCCTTGGGCCGAAAGCCGTAGGCCAACACATCGACTTTAGCGTGCTTTTTTGACTAGGTAGCATTCCTGGGAGACTCTCACTTTTGCGGTGCCGTCTGCAACCCAGCTGGCCAGGATGGAACGGTCGAAGACAACGGTCATCCCTCAAAGGAAGGCAGGGACAGTCCATAGCATTTTCCGCCATCCAAGGTTGCTTCCATAGTTGCAGGGCCGACACATAGCGCCCTGGTTCTGGGCTAGCCGAGGGAATCGTCACGTCCTGCTTATGGCTGCTTTAAATCCTCACTTCAATATATTGGGCTTTCCTTCACCACGGGCCGTTCCTCCACAAACCAGACAAGTCTGCAGATGGTATCCACTCAGCGAGTTTTCGGACATGTGCTTGTCCTTGCGCCCTTCAGATCTGTTCCAGGCACGGCGGACATTCGGAAAACTACCTAGTCAGAGCTGTTCCGAGCACGAGTTACAAATGGACGAGACGTTTCACTCGGACGTAAAATGCGTAGTGCCAGTTTTTATTTTGCCACCCGTAGGCCAGCACTGCCGGCTTCGGCGGGCATTTTTTAATGAGGTTAGCCTTCCTCGTGTTTTGAGGCACGTTAGACTTATTGTTGTGATGCCGCCCACATCTCAGCTGGTCAGGATAGAACGGTCAACGACAAAATGGTCAACCCTCAAGGGAAGACAGGGACAGATCATGGGCATTCTCTCGCTATCCCAAGGAGGCTTCCATAATTGCAGAGCCGGCACATATTGCTCTGAGACTGGGCTCACCCGAGGAGTTGCCACGTCCTGCCTCATGGCTGCTTTAGTTCCTCACTTCCATATGTTGGGCATCTCGCTTGCCACTGGCCGCTCAAGCACACACCAGGAACGGTCAGACTGTGGGCGACATCCACTCGGTAAGCTTTGCTTTTGACTTCGGACCACGCAATAGGTTCGCTCGCCGTGCGTTCCATTTCGCGTCATTGAGACGTTCTTCCACTTTTGTCTACACTCTCTAAGAGTTAGATACAGACAGTTTGCATAACCATTTCCTTCGACTGGGGGACTTCTGACTTTTTGTGCTCGCTCACGAGGTAGGCTACATGTGCTGCCGGCTCAGCACCTTACCTTCGTGCAGCAGTGAACGAGAAACGGCCTGGCCCTCTCATCCGGGAATCTCTCATATCCCCAGCTGAGAGCCTTCGAACATGTATCAGACCTGAGCATGTAGCTTGCTCAGAATCACGCCTCTATTTTTCGGTAGGTGGGTATCAGCCTGGCTCTCAGATCCGAGGGTTTGTGGCTTAGAGGCGTTCAGCCACAGCCCTCGACAGGGAGCCTTAAGAGTTTTGTCCGGACCAAGAACTTCTGCCTTCGTGCACGTGATTTAAATTTTTGACTGCTATCCTCACAGTCTACCTGCAGGGCAGCAGGTTGTGTCTCTCTTAGTCTGATCCCTATCCCATAAGCTGTCCGATATGTAGTTTTTCATCCATCGACAAGCAAATGGGGTCGATGGGACACGCAAGCTCCCCCACCACGTCAAGGTGGAGACACATCGGGGGAGTATTTATTGAACTTTCATCGTTGGTTTTGAAAATGAAGGTGCATAATGTTTTGACTGTATTGAGATATCTTTAGACATTGTCTTTAGCTGCGCTTGCTGAAGGACAGAATTGTGTCAGAGAGTTTGGCTTAGATCACACAATGCAATACGTGATGTTATAGATAGTTATCATTTAGGCGGAATTGGCCATCGAACTTTCTATATAGCAAAACTACGATATCATTAGAATACTTTAGATAGCCGTAGCATATGTTCACACACACACACACACACAAACGCTCACAACACACACACACACACACACACACACACACACACCACACCTACGATATCGTTAGAGGGACTTTAGATAGTTGTAGTATATGTTCACACACACACGCACCCACGCACGCACACACACACACACACACACAAACTCATTCACACTCATTCTCACAGGCACAAACCCCACAATACACACCCACACATTCGTACGCATACGCATACATTCACACGCGCACACACACACACACACACACATACACACACACACACACACACACACACACACACAAAGGATTCTTAATTTACCTTGAGGAATGTCTGTCTGCCTGTCTGTCTGCATACATAATTGATATTCATACATTTCTTAACCTAAGTGAGCTATCAGAGATTTTATTTCTGTTTCGTTCACTCGCTTTGAACTCTAACATAGTCCACACTCTAGCTAGTATTGATGAATGCACTGAGCTAATTCTATTTTGCATGCGAGTTAGCTTCTCGAGCTATCAAAGTCCCTCTCCATCAGACTTTAACTTTTAGGATCTTGCAGAATATGTGGTAGCCTTCTTGGAAAGAGAATTCGAGAGATATTGATGCAATGCACATTATGCCTGTCTTTCTAAAGCCTTTTCAACATATTCTTTTGCTTGTCTTCAGAGACTCTATCCGCCCTGTAGTTATGTTAGATAGTGTCTCCGTTCTTTTTCTTCTGCCTTTTATCCCCGTGTGGGGCATAATCCATCAACAAAACCACGTCAATTCGTCCTATTGTTGCTATCTTCTGTAGCTCCCTCCATGTTTTCAAAATATTATTCACCCCCATCTGTAATTCTTTTATTCATGTGTTGTTAGGTGTCCCGCTATTTCGTTTCCATCGTTGGTTCCAACATGGTTGGTTGGATTTTGTTGCTGAATTTTCCTTCGTAATGGGGTAGCCAGCCCTAAGCACAGCCCCTCTCCTTCTTCTTTCGTTCGCTTGAAATATGTCTATAACTGCAATGCTGTCTCTTGTATGAATTTAACTGTCTTTTTTCAGTTCACACAGCGGTCCATAGAGTTTATCTTTCATTGTCGTCTCTCTAGGCCAGAAGGCTGCCTAGATATGTTATATTTTGGGCAGTCTTGGAGTATGTGCTCTGCTGTCTGCGTTGCCAATCCACATGTGCACATGGCTGTTTCACCAATCTTGAATTTTGTATACATGTGATTGCGTAATCTATTGCGTCCTGTTATGAGGCGCAGAATAATGACTTGTTCTGGTCTGTCCATAACGTGGTAGTCATCTTGAGCAGGTTTTGGTGGCTTTCTGACTGATTTAATCATTCTTTTCTTTTGGTGGTATGTAACGGGCACATCAGGCTGTTCTTCTTTGGTTCTTTCCTTAGCCAATTGATCAGCTCTATCGTTTCCGGGTACTCCACAGTGGGATGGTATCCACTGTATGGTGACCTTATGCTGACTGCTAAGTTCAGAAAGTAATGTCCTTAGTACTGGCAATTTCCCAGATAGGAGCGCCTCGAGTAGTGATTTTGCATCTGTCAATAGCATCACACGTTGTGTATCATTACTGGTATTTAGTAATTTCTCTGTTGCTGTCTTGATTGCCTCAATTTCAGCCTCAATGTCACATATCACGACATGCCTGGTAGGATGCAGTGTTACTATTCTTTTCTTCCCTTGTGGCCCCGGTAAACACAAGGACCGAACCCTCCTTAGTAGCATTTTACGACATGCATGATAATTCCCGTGATACAATTCTTTGCTTCCTCTTGTAGTCCACTTAATGCACAGGCGGAGCCTCCTTAGTCCTCTCTTACGGGATGCATGATAGGTTACAGTGTTACTATTCTTTGCTTCCCCTTATTGTCCTGGTAACACACGGGAGAGTGTAGTTGTAACTTGTGTGTAACTCGCGGAAAACTGAAAGAAAAGAACACAATAATGGTAAAACATAACGAAATAGAAAATTAATTTGTAAGGAAATAGAGATTTTGATCGTCTGGAGCAAGAAAGAAATATCTTGTAATAGCCACGCTGAGTGGCTAGAATGCCGGATTCTCCTTCTGGAGACCCGGGTTCAAATCCTCGGTAAGGTGTGGAGGTTTTTTTGTTTTTTTTTTATTCTGTCGGGGGCAAAATGAAAACTGTAACTAGCGACAGCACTAGCCAGGCGGCCTTAATTCCTCAGGCTCAAGACCCCATGCCATACACCGCAAGGTACTATGTTGGCAGTAAATGACAGTTGACAGATCCATGTACATGGAAATCTAGTCAATCTAGTGAATAGGACAAGTGTCTTGGAACTGTCGTAACATCTTATGGAAGGTGCTTTGTGGAGATTAGAACAACAATCGCTGTGGCAACGGTTGCCTTTTGCCAGGTGGAAAACATACTGACCAATAAAATCTGTCAACTGCAACGAGTCAAAGTGTTGAACTGCTATATAGAAGCTATACTGTTATATGTATGTAAACTGTGGACAATAAGCAGATAAGCTGAGAAACATCTAGTGGCAGTAGAAGTGTGATTTCTGATGGAAATGCCAGGAAAACTATGGAGAGACAGAAAATCAATGAGGCAGTCCTTCAAGAAACAAATTGATTATAGACATTAGTCGCAGACAGTCGAGATTTTTGAGCACATTATAAGGAGAAATAAACTGAAAACTTAATGACAACTGGCAAGTTTAATGAGAAAAGGGTAAGACGAGAACACGGAGTAAATACTCGGGTGACTTGGCCACAAGGCATATTCGGGATAAGAATACAGACCTGATCCAACACCCTAGTGATCGTGTGAGATGGTGAATCATGTTCGCCCACGATTATCGTTTTTGATGACTATCTTGATGACGATGTTGATAATGATGATGATGATGATGATGATGATGATGATGATGATGTAAGCTGTTCTTGCCTGGGGTGCAGCGATGGCGCAATGACTAGCGTGTGTCTCTGCTGGACCTATAGTAATGTGTTCAAGTACCCTTGGAGACGGGAGGGTTTGGTCCCGTGACCTAGTCTCCCGTATGGACCCAGACACTTCATGTGCAGACTGATCTATACAACACGCTTCGTGGTTTAAAAGGTGCCCATTATATGTGCTTCAGTAGGTCAGCATGGCCGAATTGATAAGAACGCGTTTTCTTAAACATCCGGTGTGCTGATCCCGAGGTAAGGGGTTCAACCCCTACACCAGACAGTTGACTAAAATGTTAACCTGTCGTCCTTGGCTTGGGGGCGTAAATTCCAAGTACCTCTCAAGTCGGAGTGGTTTAGCCAGGTGACGGAGGACACTGATAATAAGGAAAGCTAATCCACTCGCAAAATTCAGTCCATCACTACTAGAAGTAGTATGTATGGACTACGCTTGAGTTCAAAGCGCACATAAAAATTTTTTTAAAATATTTGCTTCTGTGTTTAGGCTGGCATGAAATTACATACTAATGTTAATGTGTCCTGCGACTTGTCTGTGATGTGATAAAGCCATCACTTGTTGTAAGCCTGAATTCACGGAGGAACAGGTGGCAAAATCTTCCCCTCACTTCGCAGGCGACGTGTCCAGGCATCGAACCAGCGTCCGACCGTCTCCATAACATTATCAGCTCAGTTCACTATCAACTTCGTTAACGCGGCCGCTGGAATGGCATTAACCCCTACTGGGTGTATGGCATTCGTGATATTCCTTAACATGCTGAATTGTTCCGGTGCTGCTACTGTCACACACTAGCATATTAAGAAATGACACGGTGTCCAAGAAGATAAACCACACTGACTTTCTAGAAGATCTGACCATGGAAGAAATCTGGCGTATAAACAACATTATCTCGGAAACGGAAATACTCTGGCAATATGAAACGACAAAGTAGTTTCGAGAGAGCAGTAATGTGCGATACAGTTAGTTTCTGGAAGAAAAGACAAGGGCCGACCAGCACGGATATGGACACAGGAGATTGGAGACATCTTGAGTTTGAAAATGAATGATGTAGATGAACTGGAAAAGGATCGAGAATCTTTTCCACAGACCCGTGATGAGAGCCACCGTCTGTAAATAATTAGCTACACGATGGTGGCAGCGTTGTTACTGTGTTTAGAAATTAGCGAGTAATCGTATTTTCCTGTGCGGTCTAGTTTATACATCCTTTAGCTAGGATCTGTGCTCAACTCATTCTTTCATAAGCATCAATCAATCAAACGCCGTCTCCACAATGACGGCTGACTGCCATGGATCTCCAATAATTGCCGTTTCTCGCTTTAGTGGTACAATCTAACAGACATTTTTTCGTCAATCTCTTGATGTCATTCCCCTACTTGTATTCTTGCCGCTCAGAAACAAAGAGAATCACTGTAGCCCAGTGGCTAGCAAGGTCGCCTCCCGACATCGAGGTCATGTAATCGAATCTCCGCCAAGTGGGTTTTTCTCATTGACCTGGGCTCCTGGGTCGACCCAGTCTTAGAGTGAAACCAGGAAATTATCTGGAATTACAGTCGGCAGGCGGGGAGATTTATCTCGATGTTGGTCTATATTTATGTGCTGACCGAGATTTATCTCGATGTTGGTCTACATTTTTGTGCTGACCGAGATTTGCAGTTTGATTGACCACGTCACCTATCGAGTGCCACTGGTCTAAAGAATATCCATTACAGGTGATGAAAAACCTGTCTCTGAATAGAATACACATTGTCATTGGGAAATCCTGATAGAGAGGCCTTACTCTTGTTCTCACAGGGCAAACAAGATAGAGGAGGACCTAAAAACAAACGGAGAAGAGAATTAGGCTCAGAGGTCATAATGTGTGTGGCACATGGAGGAAGCTGCAGGTGATAACTAAAGATAGGACAGCCTGGCCTATAATCCACTGGGAATATTTGGTTAGGACCTATTATTCACTGGGGAATATTTAGTTAGGGTCTATAATCCACAGGTGATATTTGGTTAGGACCTATAAACCGTTGGAAAATATTTGGTTAGGACCTAAAGTCCATTGGTGAATATTTGGTTAGGAACTATAATTCATCGGGGAATATTTGGTTGGGGCCTATAATCCATTTGGGAATATTTGGTAGGGCCTATACTCCGTTGGGGATATTTGGTTAGATTCTATACTCCATTGGGGATATTTGGTTAGGATCCTATAATCCAATGGATAATATTTGGTTAGGACTATTATTCACTGGGAAATAGTTAGTTAGGGTCTATAATCCATCGGGGATATTTGATTAGGACTTATAATCCATTGAAAAATATTTGGTTAGGGCCTATAGTCCATTGGGGAATATTTTTAGGGCCTATAATCTATTGGGGAATATTTGGTAGGGCCTATACTCCATTGGGGATATTTGGGTATATTCTATATTCCATTGGGGATATTTGGTTAGATCCTATAATCCAATGGTTAATATTTGGTTAGGGCCTATAATCCATTGGGGGAATATTTGGTTAGGGCCTATAATCCACTGGGGAATATTTGGTTAGGGCCTAAAATCCATTAGGGAATATTTGGTTAGGGCATATAATCCATTCAGGAATATTTCATTAGGGCCTATAATCCATTGGGGAATATTTTGGTTAGGGCATATAATCCATTGGGGAATATTTGGTTAGGGCCTATAATCCATTGGGGAATATTTGGTTAGGGACTATAATCCATTGGGGAATATTTGGTTAGGGCATATAATCCATTGGGGAATATTTTGGTTAGGGCATATGATTCTCATCTCATCTCATCATGTTCCTCTTGTACCTTGCGGTGTCGAGGTGAAGTATAAACTTCGTGAGAGTGCCCGGTTATGGGCTTCGTATATCGACATTCCCATGGATTCTGTTATTCCCTCAGTCCAACGTTTACGTGGTCGGCCTCTTCCTCTGTTTCCATCTGGTCTGTACATCATTGCTTGTTGTGGCATGCTGTTGACTGGTAGCCTACTTGCATGGCCAAACCATTTGACTTGCTGCTTTCTAATAAAATCTAGAGCAGCTTTAACCCCTACTTTAGTCCTGATTTCTTCATTCTGATCTTATCTCTTCTTGATACGTTGAGTATTCTTCTCAGAAAACCTCATTTCTGTTGTTGTGATTTTTCTTTTCTCTTTTTCTGTCATTGTCCAGGTTTGGCATTGGTAGCAGAGAGTTGGTAGGAAGATTGTGTTGTAAAGTGCTTTCTTAGTAGTTATTGATACATGTTTGTTCTTTAGTATTGGTGCCATTTGTCCAATGAGTTGATTTGCCTTATTGCACCTATTTTCGATCTCGTCTTCTGATCTGCCATTTGATGATATTATACTTCCTAGGTACTTGAAGCTCTTTACTTGTTTCAAGGGATGTTCGTTTAGGTGAATTGTTGCATATGATTCGTTGGGGAATATTTTGGTTAGGGCATATAATCCATTGGGGGAATATTTGGTTAGGTCATATGATTCGTTGGAGAATATTTTGGTTAGGGCAAATAGTCCATTGGGGAATATTTGGTTAGGGCCTATAATCCATTGGGGGAATATTTGGTTAGGGCATATAATCCATTGGGGGAATATTTTGGTTAGGGCAAATAGTCCATTGGGGAATATTTGGTTAGGGCCTATAATCCATTGAGGATACGGGACAGGCGAAAAAGACAATATATTAAGTACGTCTAAAGGCCAATGGGGGTGTCATAAAATAATTATCACAGAGACCTTCATAAACTGCATATTAGTAGCGTAACATACTAGCTGTACATAGGTTTAGCTAAACATTGTGTTTTATTTTATAATAGCGTCATGTGCCAGGCCGATAAGCATGGACGGCTATGCTTCGCCATCTCACACGATCACCAGAGTCGTGGATCAGCTCTGTGTTCTTGTCTCGACTATACCATGTGACCAAGCCAACCAAATATTTACTTCTCTGCCTTCCCCTTGTTCTTTTCCCCTCAATCGTGCTAGTTGTCGCCAAGTTCTCTAGTTTATTTCTTCTCATTATGTCCCTAATAAATTGTGACTGTCTACGTCTATTTAATTACTCTAATCAGTTTACGGTTTTTATTTGCTTCTTTTAGGACTTGCTCGTTGGTTGTTGTTGTTGTTTTTTTTTGTGTCTGTTCAGTGTATTATTTGCATTTTCCAGGAAACCTTATTTCCATCAGATGTTTTTCAACTTGTCTTCTCATTGTCCACTTTTCATATCTATACAAAAGTACTGGTTCTATGTAGCATTTCATCACTTTTATTTATCATCAAATGTATCATTATCACCATCGTCGTCCTTATCATCGTGGATCACTAAAAACACACAGTTAAGGTTTAACTAGCTGCTCCGTAAAGATCTCCATAAAGATTTGTTGTTTTGTTTTTTGTTTTCGTTCACTTGCTTTGAACACTGGTGTAGCCCACCCACAAATTCTATTAGTAGTGAGTGCACAGGGCTGATTTTTGTGCGATGGTTAGCTTTCCTTATTACCAATGTCCCTGGACATCTGCCGAACCCTCTCCAACTTCTGAGATACTTGTAATGTTCGTGCCCAAATCAAGATCGCTGGATAGAGAACACGATACATACACACGTCGTGATTGTAACTGACTCAGAAAGCATGCTGAGGAGGGTGAGGACGGGCAGGCTTCGTGCGGAGTGGTTTGCTTCGCCTCGGAGGTCACGGGTGGCAAGCATCACCTGGATCTTTTCTCCGGGGCATGCCGGTGTGCTGGAAAATGAACAGGCGGACAGATTGGCTGGCTCGGCAAAACCTGGTGGAGTATTGATGCATGACAAAGTAGGCGTGGTTGCGGCCTTGTGTAGCGAAACGCCAGTGGCCCATGTCCTTATGTATTCTGTTATTCTTGGTAAACAAGGGGAACCGGCTTTCGGAAGCTCTCAGTTCTTTATTCGCTCAATTCTCCATGAAAGATGGTTCTTTGGGTTATCTTCATACCACAATCTTTACATGGAGCGAGTATATATTTGTCTTTCCTTTCGGGTAGTCCCGAAGGCGCGCCTTGCGTCAAATGTGCACTGGTGCAGCGGCTGGTCAATTGATGGCCGGGCAAACAAGTACCGTTTGCAAGTTGCAACTTGTCAAAGTTAATTAAAGATAACGACAGAAGTGCAACTACTACTGAGACATTTTGAAAGGTAAACTTGGGTTGTGGGTGGTCCAGACAGACCTGGACTTATAAATGTATTTTGTCTCAAAGGGGAAGATGAATTGGCGAAAAGCCAATCATAACCAATGAAGAGTTGGTTGACCGTTGGCAATCTAAATGGGCGTCTTGTTCTTGGCATAGCCGGGGAAGTGAAACGGAACAATATATCTCCCCAGAGGATTTCATTTGTTCTTGGCGTCAGATGAGCTGTTGCTATCTTTCTGTCTACGGCTTGAATTGGGCATCTGGTCATCTTTCTGTGGAATATCATCATTGGATAGCTATAGTAATCTATGATCTATCTTCTTGAGCCAGAAGAGGCTATACACAGGACTATCTCTTTCGTCTGTTACTCGATAGGATGATGTCGGGAAGATAATGGACTTCTCTATCTCATTGAGAGAACCTGCATTCCTCTAAATCTATGTGTTCTGTGAGGCACTACCGGTACCTTGCGGCGACAGCTCAGACAAGAGCAGCGGCCGGGAGGGGTAGTATCCTCTTTCCTATTCTTGCTGGGAGTGGGGAACTACACTGCGTGCCATACAACCCCAATACTATACTTTTAGTAACGAGGAGAAACACACAGATGTACTTGGCACACCACACCACAGGATCGTAGTTGTGAGAAAGGCAGCGTTTGCAAGTGAGAGGGAAGCATGGAAATGATTGTGCCAAATCATAATAAAGGCTTGGTATGAATGTGGAGAGTGTGTCGTGTGGGCAAAAAGACAACAGGACTTCGTCCAGCTGGAAGTCTCCTCAAGCCCGGACGTGGCCAATCCAGGGGCCACCTGACAGGTCAGGCCCAGTCATTCAGGTATTAAATATAGTGTATTTGTGTGATACATGAGTCAGCCCAGTCGCTCAGGTTTTGTTTGTCATCTCCAGGGTCCTCTTCTATGGGAAGTGACTATGTCTTCTAACGGACATTATCACCAGTGCTTCTAGGCTAACGCCAATATGTCCGACGTGGCCAACTCAAGGTTTGGTGTGCTTAACTCTGAGACAGAGGCAAGGTGCAGGTCTTGAGGCAAGGACATTTTGCATAACTGGTGCATTGCCGGTCTTTTCAACAACATACGCCTGAGAGCAGTTGTTGTATGGAGGGAGCCTAAGAGAGATTTTCTTGCATACCCATTTTATACCAGACATTAAAAGGCACCCATCCATTATCCCTCCACGAACACCTCACCGTATCTGCAACCGTAAAGCTTTTCATAGGTCAGTGAAGACCTGGTGCCGAATTAATTCATGTGGCAATGAACAGAAGTCCTCAACACACCAGTCGCTTGGATTCTACAAAAGCCTGTTGAATCTACAACCAGTTGCTGGAGAAGAAGGAGATTCTGACATCTTTGGTGAGATATGTCTGGACAGATCAGACAGTATCTGAAGCTGGATCTGTGGACTGTGGTGACTGGAGGCTCTCTGTCAAAACTTTACCAGTGTAGTGTCTGTGTAGATCTATCTGTTTATCTGCCTTTATGTGTTCCTGTGCTGTTCTTGATTAGGTTAATAAAATTACTTCCAAGTTGTTCTGACGACTGCCATGTTATTTATGTGTCAGCCAGAAGAACACTGCAGGAAATAGGTCCCTAGGTCGAAAGGAAGCGTGACAGTGAGTCCAGGGAAAACGGAGGAGGGTTGGCAGGTAAAGACCTATCCCAGCCAGGGCTATAGAAGATTAATTAAACATTGTGACCGGGCTATTTGGGACCCTCCACGTAGCTTGTTACAATTTCTGGGGGCCCGTCCGGGATATTTGAAATCCTGGTGGAGTTCTGGCTGATTTAGTGATAGGGGACAGATATCCTTGTTTTCTATCAATAGGTTCTGCCTACCGTGCCTGGCTATTGTCTATACTCTTCCTGACACAGACTGACCGACATACGACGTGTTGTGGTCGTGTAATGTAACTTGTTGTGTAATTGTGAGGAAAATTTTATTGGACAATTACCTCTTCCCTTGCCCTCTGAGTTTAAGATGGCATCAGCTGGGTTTAATGTCGCTGACGTACAGGCTACAGGGCGTGAAATGGGTTATGATGGAGCGGAGTTACAGAAATATGTGCAGGAGGTGGAAAGAGACTACAGACAGGCTGTGCGCGAAGCCAAGAGGATTGAGGCGGAGGCTGAGGTTAAGAGGATGGAGGCTGAGGCTAGGAAGATGGAGGCCGAGCAGGCAGTCAGAGACCATGAGTTCCGTATGAGAGAGTTGGAGCTGAAAGCTCAAACTGCCAAGGAAAGAGACGGTGCAGTGGGAGACGCAGTTCTCCCTGACTCAACAACTTCTGGTGGCGGTCCATACCAGGCAATGAAGTTCCCATTGCTCCCGTTCGATGAACACAAAGATAAGATCGACCAGTATCTTCACAGATTTCGGTCGATGGCTTTGGCTATGGGATTGGAACGAGGGAAATGGAACTTGAAACTCTCACAGGGCCTGAGGGGGACCGCGTACGAGGTCTATTCTAGGTTGCCACCTGGTATGGAGAATGACTATGAAGCTCTGGAGAAAGCACTATTGAAAAGGTTCCAGATGACAGCTCATACTTATCGACAACAGTTCAGAAAGTCGAAGAGAGAGCCAGGAGAGATGTTCGCAGCCTACAGTGTCAGACTGAAGTCTTACCTTTTGAAGTGGATGTCATTAGCTGGATTTGCTAACGACTATGAAAGTTTGGAAGAATTGGTGGTCGTGGACCAAATGAGGAGGATGATGCCTAAGCCATTGCAAACCTTCTTGCTTGAAAATGGGGCAGAAAGGTTAGACATAGTCAACACATTGGCGGAAAGGTATGTGCTAGCTCATGGAGATAATGGGGAATTGTCACAACCCAATCCCCGACCACCAGACACATGGTCTGGAAAGAAGAAGAACCCTAAAACAGCTCACACCAAGAAGGAGGATCCTTTCGATAAAGTTCCTAGTAAGAAACCCTCTGGTAAGAGTCCACCTGGATCTCCTAAAAGAAAGTGGAGTGAAAAGTGGTGCGCCTATTGCAAATCTCCCACACACAATACGGTTGATTGCCGGCGTAAACAGAAAGACTCTCACTATGCTGCTTGTCTTGTAGAAACCGGGGAAGGGTCTCACAAGGAGGTAGAAGGGAGGGATCTTGGGAACAAAGATTTAGAAAAACCACCAGTAGTAGAAACGGTACTTGTGAACGGTCAACCAGTTGAGTGTCTCTACGACACCGGTCTGCAGTTTGAGGCTGTAATTTCATCACACTTAGTGAGTCCAGAGCAGCTAACCGGAGAATCTATTGAGATTCAAACGGCGACAAAGAGTGCGGTAGCGATGTCTCTTCCAATTGCGAAGGTGGACATCAAATCAAAATATGTTACCGGCACTATACAGGCAGCCGTTCTGCTAGATCCTAATCTTCCCAATGATCTTGGGTTGTCGCTACGTCTTTCTAGGGATTCCAACCGAACCCATGTACGTAGGGGCAATGCAAACCAGATCTCAATCGGAGGATGAGCAGACGCCGGCCTTGATCGTGAATCCTTTGCCTGGGGAGTTACGAGCTGCTCAAAGCCAGGATGCTACTTTGCAACCTTGCTTCAACCAGTTGCCAAAAAGTTCTGACCCACCAAGACGGGGTCAGTATTATATGAAGAATCGGTTACTGTACCGGAGAGCCGGAGTGGAGGATCGCCAGCATGGACAGCTGGTAGTTCCTAAGGCTTATCGGGAACAGCTTCTTCATATGGGACACACCATTTCTTTCAGTGGACATATGGGTGTCGGGGCAACTCTCCAGCGCATTTCCTGCCATTACTACTGGCCAGGGATGACTGGAGACGTGCGTAGGTACGTCAAGTCGTGCCCAGAGTGCCAGCGTGTGGCACCAAAACACTGGACAGCTCCGGTAGTCCTGGGAGACATGCCCATTATGAACTCTCCTTTCGAGAGAGTTGCCATCGATCTTGTTGGTCCTCTTCCTAGGACTAGGAAGAGGAATAAGTACATTCTCACGATGGTGGATTGCTGTTCCATGTGGGGTGAGGCGATACCTTTGGCCACAATCGACTCTAAGCGAGTGGCTGATGCACTGATGGAGACCTTTACTAGGTTGGGATTTCCCAACCAGATCCTAACGGACAATGGGTCTCAGTTCTGTGGTAAGCTGATGGAAGAAGTCTTTCGTATCTTCCAGACTAACCACATTCACACAAGCCCATACCACCCTCAGTCTAATGGGCAAGTAGAGAGGTTTAATGGTACCTTGATGACCATGCTTCGGAAGCTGGCTCAAGAGAAACCAGACAGATGGGATGAGTATATCTCAGCCGCCTTGTTCGCCTATCGGGAGGTTCCCCATGGGTCGACCGGGTTGCCACCAGCCACTCTACTATTCGGGAGGCCAATCAAGGGTCCCTTAGAAGCCTTATTGAGATGTTGGACAGAGGAGGAAACTTCTGAAGAAGCTGTATCCTCTTATAAATACGTCGAAGAGTTAAAGAAAAAACTCCAGACGGGTTGGGCTTTGGCAGCTCAGAATCTGAGGGCGGCCAGAAAGAGACACGCGGCCTACTACAATAGAAGGACGAAAGATAGGTCTCTTAAGGTGGGGGATCGGGTTCTGTTGTTACTTCCAGTAGGTTCCAATAAACTCGAGATTGGTTGGCAGGGGCCTTTCCCGGTGGAAAGGGTTGTGTCCCGCACCAACTATGCCATCCGGATCAGGGGGAAATCCAAAATCTTCCACATTAACCTTCTCAAAAAGTTTGAAGAACGATCTGATGGTACTTCTCTCCCACTCATGACTATGGCGGTCGCGATGGAAACTGAATCGGGCGAAGACGCGGATCGGGGTTATCCATTACACCCTGGGGAAACCTATAGGGATGTACATATAAATCCTGATCTGTCGGCTGAAGAAACAGACCGTGTCATCCGGTTGTTAGGAGTCCCATCAGCAAATTCTTACCGATCGGCCAGGGCGGACAGGGTTGGTCGAGTTTGATATGACTCTGACTACCCAAGACCCAGTTCGCCAGAAAATATATCCAGTACCCTTTTCGAAAGAGAAGGCCCTGGAAACTGAAATCCAGAAGCTTCTGGACGATGACATCATCACTCCTTCGACTTCTCCTTATAATGCCGGGGTTGTCTTGTTGAGGAAGCCAAGCGGGGAGCACCGCTTATGTATTGATTACAGGCATTTAAACAGTTGTACGACATTCCAAGTTGAGCCGTTACCAAACACAAATCAACTGTTTGCCAGATTAAATAGGGCAAAGTACTTCTCAAAAATTGATTTAAGCCGGGGATATTATCAGATCCCTGTGAAGCCTGAGGTTCGGCCTATGCTCGCTTTCAGTACTCCGAGCGGCCATTACGAATTTAAGGTGATGCCTTTTGGGCTGAGCAATGCGCCCAGTGTGTTCACACGCATGATGAGAAAGTTATTAGACCCTTTAAGGGATCCTTCTGTTGTCTCGTTTATGGATGATATTCTCATCGCGTCTGACAATCTGAAAGATCACCTGAAATCCTTGGAAAAGATCTTCATAAGATTGAAAGAGGAGGGGTTAACCGCCCGTCCAGCCAAATGCATGATTGGCTATCAATCCTTGGAATTTCTGGGACACACTATTACCCAGGGGGACTGGTACCGGAAGAAAAGAATATTGAGAAGGTCCGTCTCGCACCCCGTCCTAAATCCAAAAAAGATGTTAGGTCTTTCTTGTCTTTGTGTGGGTTTTACCAGAAATTCATTCCGAAGTTCAACGAAATTGCGGCGCCGTTAACTGAGACCCTGAAGAAAGGATCACCAGATCTTATAGTCTGGACCCCGAGCTGTGAAGAAGCTTATGAGAAGCTGAAACAGGCTTTGGTGGATAGGCCAGTCCTGCAACTCCCAAATTTGGAGAAAACGTTTGTTCTGAGAACCGACGCAAGTAACATAGGGATTGGAGCAACTCTGTTGCAGGAAGGGCGAGATAATCCTTCGGTGCTGTGTCCGGTGGCATATGCCAGTCGAAAACTGTTACCCGCCGAACGGAATTACTCCACCGTCGAACGGGAATGTCTAGCTCTAGTGTGGGCGGTACAGAAATTTCAACCTTATCTGTATGGAGTCCAGTTCAAAGTGCAATCCGACCATCAACCTCTGACGTTCTTGGCAACTTCTAAGAAACTGAACGCGAGGTTAATGAGATGGTCATTGCTCCTACAACCGTATCAGTTCACGGTCGAATACATCCCCGGAAGGGAGAATGTGGGAGCAGATTTCCTATCACGGCATCCTATGGTTGAATGTGAGGGTGGGGTCATTCGAACAGAACCACTGACAGTAGAAAGTTCGTAGGGTTCGACTTTCTTAAGAGGGGGCCTATGTAGCGAAACGCCAGTGGCCCATGTCCTTATGTATTCTGTTATTCTTGGTAAACAAGGGGGAACCGGCTTTCGGAAGCTCTCAGTTCTTTATTCGCTCAATTCTCCATGAAAGATGGTTCTTTGGGTTATCTTCATACCACAATCTTTACATGGAGCGAGTATATATTTGTCTTTCCTTTCGGGTAGTCCCGAAGGCGCGCCTTGCGTCAAATGTGCACTGGTGCAGCGGCTGGTCAATTGATGGCCGGGCAAACAAGTACCGTTTGCAAGTTGCAACTTGTCAAAGTTAATTAAAGATAACGACAGAAGTGCAACTACTACTAAGACATTTTGAAAGGTAAACTTGGGTTGTGGGTGGTCCAGACAGACCTGGACTTATAAATGTATTTTGTCTCAAAGGGGAAGATGAATTGGCGAAAAGCCAATCATAACCAATGAAGAGTTGGTTGACCGTTGGCAATCTAAATGGGCGTCTTGTTCTTGGCATAGCCGGGGAAGTGAAACGGAACAATATATCTCCCCAGAGGATTTCATTTGTTCTTGGCGTCAGATGAGCTGTTGCTATCTTTCTGTCTACGGCTTGAATTGGGCATCTGGTCATCTTTCTGTGGAATATCATCATTGGATAGCTATAGTAATCTATGATCTATCTTCTTGAGCCAGAAGAGGCTAGTACACAGGACTATCTCTTTCGTCTGTTACTCGATAGGATGATGTCGGGAAGATAATGGACTTCTCTATCTCATTGAGAGAACCTGCATTCCTCTAAATCTATGTGTTCTGTGAGGCACTACCAGTACCTTGCGGCGACAGCTCAGACAAGAGCAGCGGCCGGGAGGGGTAGTATCCTCTTTCCTATTCTTGCTGGGAGTGGGGAACTACACTGCGTGCCATACATCCCCAATACTATACTTTTTGTAACGAGGAGAAACACACAGAGTAATTGGCACACCACACCACAGGATCGTAGTTGTGAGAAAGGCAGCGTTTGCAAGTGAGAGGGAAGCATGGAAATGATTGTGCCAAATCATAATAAAGGCTTGGTATGAATGTGGAGAGTGTGTCGTGTGGGCAAAAAGACAACAGGACTTCGTCCAGCTGGAAGTCTCCTCAAGCCCGGACGTGGCCAATCCAGGGGCCACCTGACAGGTCAGGCCCAGTCATTCAGGTATTAAATATAGTGTATTTGTGTGATACATGAGTCAGCCCAGTCGCTCAGGTTTTGTTTGTCATCTCCAGGGTCCTCTTCTATGGGAAGTGACTATGTCTTCTAACGGACATTATCACCAGTGCTTCTAGGCTAACGCCAATATGTCCGACGAGGCCAACTCAAGGTTTGGTGTGCTTAACTCTGAGACAGAGGCAAGGTGCAGGTCTTGAGGCAAGGACATTTTGCATGAACTGGTGCATTGCCGGTTTTTTCAACAACATACGCCTGAGAGCAGTTGTTGTATGGAGGGAGCCTAAGAGAGATTTTCTGGCATACCCATTTTATACCAGACATTAAAAGGCACCCATCCATTATCCCTCCACGAACACCTCACCGTATCTGCAACCGTAAAGCTTTTCATAGGTCAGTGAAGACCTGGTGCCGAATTAATTCATGTGGCAATGAACAGAAGTCCTCAACACACCAGTCGCTTGGATTCTACAAAAGCCTGTTGAATCTACAACCAGTTGCTGGAGAAAGAAGGAGATTCTGACATCTTTGGTGAGATATGTCTGGACAGATCAGACAGTATCTGAAGCTGGATCTGTGACTGTGGTGACTGGAGGCTCTCTGTCAAAACTTTACCAGTGTAGTGTCTGTGTAGATCTATATGTTTATCTGCCTTTATGTGTTCCTGTGCTGTTCTTGATTAGGTTAATAAAATTACTTCCAAGTTGTTCTGACGACTGCCATGTTATTTATGTGTCAGCCAGAAGAACACTGCAGGAAATAGGTCCCTAGGTCGAAAGGAAGCGTGACAGTGAGTCCAGGGAAAACGGAGGAGGGTTGGCAGGTAAAGACCTATCCCAGCCAGGGCTATAGAAGATTAATTAAACATTGTGACCGGGCTATTTGGGACCCTCCACGTAGCTTGTTACACCTTGTGGGAGCACGTGTACACCTCGGAGGAGCAAATGGATCACCATGGTCTGGTAAGAATGAGGCAGCGAGGAGTGACGAGGTGATCTGGCCGATGCTCGACGCTCAGAGGAAAGGCGAGACGGACATATAATCAGATTAGTACTGGAACTATTGGTGTTGGAACTCTTCGCTGGCTGCTGAAGATGAGGACGGAGCGCTTATGGGAGTGCCCCAAATGCTGTGATGTCGGTTCCTAAATCCATCAATCAGTCAATCAAGATCGAGAAGTCAATATTTAAGTCCAAATGAACAAGTTTAAAAACTAAATATTTACTGTAATTTTGTGAGGCAGGGCGCACCGTGGTTACATTTTTAAAAAGTACCGAGGCGGCGTCCGAGAGCGCCCTGGCACGACTAAACCACTGCTCAACTCATGATATGTTGTGCTTTATTTTACTGTACCTCAACAACCTAGCGTCATATATTTGTCAGTTATGCTCCTTCCCCTTTTTTCTTTACTTTTGGTTTCCCAGCTATTTATAAATATATCCCTGTGTATTTAAAATAAATGTATTTAGGTCTCAAGTGCCGGGTCTACCCCCATGAGGTTCTGTGTCCCCGTGCGTCATTCCTATGACCACCTCTGCTGTTGATCAAGGCTGGATCAAAGTGCGAAGAGGCCTAGAGGCGATGTTGTGTCTCGTTTTTCCCCACCTCTTTTATTGGAATGCCCGAGTGAATACAATGATAGGCAACTGGTTTGATCTTGACACATTAGTATGCAACTGAAGACATTATGTTTTACAATTGTTAAGGGGCCTTTCGGTGACCTCACTGAAATCGGCAGTGTAAACGGAATAGTGGGACACCTAAACACATGGAGAAGAGAAATGGAAACAGAGAAGAAGTTAACTTAACTTAACTTATAGGGAGGACATGGTTGGAGCAGCAGGAGATAGTAACAGACAAGGCTGCTCGGCCTGGTGTGGTTGAGAGCCATTGTTCCAATAGAGGATAACAGGCACACAAAGAAGAAGGGGGGAGGAGGAGGAGGAGGACGAAGAAGAAGAAGAAGAAGAAGAAGAAGAAGAAGAAGAAGAAGAAGAAGAAGAAGAAGAAGAAGAAGAAGAAGAAGAAGAAGGGGGAGGCGACATGCAGTCAGGAAGGCAGACAGGGAGAGAGGGGGAAGGAAGGAAGGAAGGAAGGAAGGAAGGAAGGAGAATGACATCACACTTGATATTTGTGTCACCATCTTTACCTGTAAAAACAAACCGGACACCTGTACACAGCTAAAGGTGCATATGGCATCAGGCGCTAGGCCTGTATTTTCACGGATCAGTCGGCTCTCAGTGGGGATGTGGTCAGCATCACCCTGGTCGCCTTTACTTCCTCAGACATTTTCTGTTACCATTCTTAGACAAGGTCAACCTGGGAACTCAGGTAAACTTTTAAATAAAATGCATCTAGCCAATAGGCTACCGAGACTTTATACTCGTATGTTATATTGAGAATTTTTCTGAGGCATTTTAGTTCCATTCCTCTCTGGTAACATGTCACCTTCATCATCGTCATCGTTATCATCATCATTGTCATCCTCAGCTTCATCGTCGTCGTCGGCGAAACCATCATCATCATCATCATCATCATCACATATATTCAGAATTTGTCTACGCTATCATCATCATCATCATCATCATCATCTTCATTATCATCATCATCATCATCATCATCATCTTCATCATCATCATCGGCGTCATCATCATTATCATCATCCTCATAGCTATCACCATGTACGAGGTCAGCGTGGCCGAAAGGATAAGAGCGCCCGCACTTAAAACTTCCGGTGCGCTGATGCCAAGGTAGAGGGTTCAACCCCTACACCGGTTAGTTGGACTAAAATATTCACTTCTCGTCCTTGACTTGGAAACGTAAATTACATGTACCTCAGAAGTCGGAGTGGGTTCACCTGATATTGAAAAACATTAGCAACGGAAAGTTAATCCACACGCAAAGTTAAGCCCAGTGCACTAGAAGTAGTAGCATGTATATAGACTACGCTTGAGTTCAAAGCTAGCTACAGCAACAAATCTATATCTATAAAAGGCGATGTGTGTCCGTCCGTTCTTTATGCGTTCGCGAACGGTCCATCCAATTGAGATGAAATTTTCTACACGTCTTCTTTTCATTCCTGTGCAACTTTCTGTCATAGTTTTTTAGTGTAAAATCGGCTACTTACTTACTAAAATTTAATATTTCATTTTTCATTATAATTTCTATATAGCAAGGGGACTTAACTCTAGAAAAGTTATTTCAAGGGGCATAACTTTTAATAACATTTCTATATACTTTATAGTCATATTGTTGCATCGTTTTCAAAGATTTATAAACTCTTTGTCTATAGTTATTTACAGGCATATGAGTTATAATAAATAATGATATAATCTTTAAGGCATTTTCAAAGTTTTCATAAAAATAATGCATAATGCATAACATTGTAACTCATCTTTTTATGCTTAAAGAAGTTATCTACAGTCATGTAGGTGATTAAAAACAGTTTTCATTAAAAATAATGGATGGTGTGTGGAAGGACATTCTTTTAAGTTACTGTGCGCCAGGAGCTGGGCGAAGCCACGCCGGGTCAGATAGATAGACAGACAGACAGACAGATAGTCGGGAACGGGAGCTTATATGACTACTTATATGAATTAAATGAGATGCTCCCCACCAGGGACTGGGTGAAGCCGGGCCGGCTCAGACAGACAGACAGACAGACAGACAGATAGTCGGGAACGGGAGCTTATATGACTACGTATATGAATTAAATGAGATGCTCCCCACCAGGGACTGGGTGAAGCCGGGCCGGGTCAGACAGACAGACAGACAGACAGACAGACAGATAGTCGGGAACGGGAGCTTATATGACTACGTATATGAATTAAATGAGATGCTCCCCACCAGGGACTGGGTGAAGCCGGGCCGGGTCAGACAGACAGACAGACAGACAGACAGATAGTCGGGAACGGGAGCTTATATGACTACTTATATGAATTAAATGAGATGCTCCCCACCAGGGACTGGGTGAAGCCGGGCCGGGTCAGCCAGACAGACAGACAGACAAACAAACAAGCAGACAGACAGACAGACAGACAGACAGACTGATAGATAGATAGATCCCCTCCAGGGACTGGGCGAAGCCGGGCCGGGTCAGCTAGTAAATAAATAAATACTAACTATAATTATGTACCATGCCGGAAAGTGTGGGCGGGGATTGTTGGCCAGATCACCCGTTTCAGATAACGCCTGAGTTCTTGACCCAGTTATGTCACGTGACAAAGCCATCCAAGTATTTACTATTCTTTTGTCCTCCTCTGGATCTTTTCCCATCACGTTTGCTAGTCGTCACGAAATTTTCATTTTTTTTTTATTTTCCCTGATAATATGCCCACCTGATTAAACAAGACTAAACCAATAAATAATCACTAAATTCGTTTAAGTGTTGGACATGAATTATTCAACACATAAAATGTTAGCTATGCGCAAACAACATACGAGTATTTCACAAAATGGTTGTTGTTTCGCTAGCTCCATTGCAGCAGAAATGTCTTGAATCGTCTTGAATAGCCAATCTTCCTCAATATTCAGCTCTTGAAGTATGGATGTATTCGTTCTTTTCTTTATACAAGATATTCTGATAACTCGTCTATAACATGCATATTCAAAGGCATATGGGGTCCTCTCCTATGCGCTGTTCAGCTTGTTTAGTAAGGACCCAGTTCTTACAGGGTATGTTGCAATGGGAAAGATGCAGGCTCTTAAAAATCTAATTTTTATAGTTCTATCTGTCCCACTCCACAATTTATTCAGTTGTTTAGTCTTTGAAGGGCGATAGATATTCGTCTTTCAATTTCTTTCATTGTGTCACCATTGTTGGTAATCAGTGACCCAAGGTATTCGAAATTCTCAACTAGCTCCAAGTTTTCCTCAGTAACATATATTTCTTTCCCCATAATAGTTTTATCTTTGTTTTTGCTATGTTAAGATATAAGTTGTGATTTTCACTGTTCTATTGGGTTGAGATTATTAATTATTATGTTTTCTATACCATTCTGTGATGTAAATAGTACTACTGTATCGTCATCATATCGAATCTCTTGTATTTCATTACCACCGATATTTAGGGAATCATATTACGCCCTGGTTATATCATCTCTGATATTTCTCATTATATTTTTGGCGTATGGGTTAAACAAATAGGGTAACAGCACACAGCCCTGGCGACTAATTGCTTGATGTCAAACCAATCGGATGTCTCGCCATAATATTAGAGAATGTAAATTTCCGTAGAAAATCAACTTGTGGTTGATCGCAATGTCTTGGAAAGACCATATATATTTTTTAAATAAATGTGTAGGTGCTCGACGAGACGTATAGAGAAATCTTCCTCTTCTTCTTGAAATGTGTCTATAAATGCAATGATGTCTCTTGTATGAATTTAGCTGTCTTTTTTAGGTCGCTTATTGATCTATAAAGTTTATCTTCCACTGTTGTTTCTCTAGACCAGAAGGTTTGCCTAGATATGTCGTATTTTGAGCAATCTTGGAGTATGTGATCTGCTGTCTGCGGCACCAATCCACATGTGCACATGGCTGATTCGATAATGTATAGAGATATAAAGACGAAAGAATGAAGAAGATTACAGAAAACACTGGAGAACAGGGGCATGTACTGTAGCACACTAAGTATAAATATTTGCAGAAATTCCACAGCCTACACTTGGCGACGAATCCTGTTTCTGTTTTGCTAGGGAAAATCGTGACATTATGTAACACGTGTTTCAAGGCCTGCTTCTTTCTCCTCTATGACCTGGGCAAATCCAACCAGGGGGATTTACTTAGACTTTGGTCTACATTTATGCACTGACCAAGATTTTCCGCTTTCTGTTAGTTACCACAGAGCCGCTGTAGCATAGCGGTCAGTGAACCCGCTTCCGGGTATAAGATCTGGAGCTCACTTTTTGTTTTTTTGGTGCATATCCTTCACAGGACATCGCTGTCAACACCAGCTAACAAAATGTTCTGAAGCGGGAACTTGCTGTGGATCTGTGATGTGGTGGAGGAACCTTTTACACGTCTCAATGCAAATCGGGCATACAGTGATAGACTCGTGTATTTACAGACCAATCGACTCTCGGTCTGTGATGTTTTAAAAAAAAGGTTTAAAGATGAGGGGATCGATTTCATTCCATATGGCGCGGTCTCGTTCCTCAGGGCGACCTGCCGACAGCGTCACACAAAGCACGAACTTCGTAGCTCCAGCGAAGACCCCCAGTGATCGTGAGTTCAAATTCGCATTGAATGAGTTTTTAAAAAAAAATTGACCTGAGCTCCCAGGTCGATCCCGCCTACGAATGGATACTAGAAAATGTTTTGGGAAGTAAAAGTTCTTGGAAGTTCTGCCGGTGTGGTATTCACATCACCCCTAAGATACAGAATTGTTTATAAAGAATGTGGGTCTAACATCACACGCCCAATTCACATCATCCCTAAGATACCGGATATTCACATCATCCCTAAAATACAGAATGGTTTATAAAGAATGTGGGTCTAACATCACACGCCCAATTCACATCATCCCTAAAATACAGAATGGTTTATAAAGAATGTGGGTCTAACATCACACGCCCAATTCACATCATCCCTAAAATACAGAATGGTTTATAAAGAATGTGGGTCTAACATCACACGCCCAATTCACATCATCCCTAAGATACCGGATATTCACATCATCCCTAAAATACAGAATGGTTTATAAAGAATGTGGGTCTAACATCACAAGCCCAATTCACATCATCCCTAAGATACCGGATATTCACATCATCCCTAAAATACAGAATGGTTTATAAAGATGATGGTCTAACATCACAAGCCCAATTCACATCATCCCTAAGATACAGAATGGTCTATAAAGAATGTGGGTCTAACATCACAAGCCCAAAACGACTCCATTATCATCATCAAGTGCCGTGTCGACTGGCGTGGGCGATCAAGCTTCTCCGGTTGTCACATGACCAGTTTTTTTTTTATCTTCTCATAATGTGGGTAAAACATTGTGACTGCCTTTTTCTGATGTTTGTGATAAGTTGCCTTTGTGTCTTAGACTTCCTTTACTTACCATTTGTGTTTGTCTAGCTGAAGGCCTCTGATACAATAGAGAGTACATACTAGTGAGTATACGCCAAGAGGTTTAATCTCCCACTCCGTGTATGACGTGCTCAAACAGATAGGGATCAAATAAAATGCATGAACGAGGCACAGAAACAACTTTATGAAGCAGCCGAAAAGGTTTCGTGCTTGCTATGGAACTATCGGAACCTGGAGCAGTATGGTTAGAATTTCTGTCTGTGTCTGCAGAGCACTGCAGGGTAACTAACATTGAAACCAACCAATCTCTTATCTAAGATCTAGATCTTGTACTTGTCTCGTGTCGCCTCTATAGCCATCCCCTTCCGACGAGGGTAGTGCATCTGAGAGCGGGACTGTTCGGTGTGGACAATCGCCATTCAGGCTCAGTCGCCATGTCAGGTAAATGTTGGCCGAAGTCCAACCTCCATGTGATGGTGGTAGTCGTCTTGCGAGGACCACACTCCGCAACAGAGACCAGAAGAGGAGTCGTGTAACCCAGAGAAAGAGCCGACTGCCCAGAGTGCAGCTCCATGAGCCATGAAAGGATTACGAAGAAGGAACATGGCAACGAAGACCAACGCCGGCGCAGAAGCGACAGAGGCAATGGCCAGGGAAGAAGCCGACTTCCCACGACTACTGGTGCCAGGATTTGTGTGAGGGCACGAAGCATCGGGTGTACGAGGTTCTCCTCCCCTAGGAAGGGGTAGTTGGGAGCAGACATTTTATGTAAGTATGGGACAATAACAGAACAACTGAAGACAAGGCAAGCACAACGCAAAGATCGAACGTCTCAAACTCACGGCAGGAGAAAGACACTCGGAGTCATGACCCGGGCGGGTCCGCTCCTAGAGAGTGTCAAGAATGTGGGTCTAACATTTTGGGAAGGGGAACAATTTTTGACGATCAGAAGTCTCCTGTCGTGCTTGCTCCATGGCGGAGTTTTTATCACTATTGAAACATGTTTTACTTTGAAAACATCGACAAAAGCATGGGGAACACGGATGTGTCCATTTCCCCAATTTTAATAATCGTGACGACAATCATTCTTGTGTTTACGCAAGTACTGTCACACGGTGGCGATTGGCCAAATTTTCCGCTTTGTAATCCTATTCGTGTTAAAAGTGGACAAAAATAACACCATGAAATCCAAGATCGTGAAATACAGCATTAGTCACACGGCAAATGGTATGCTAGTGTTTCAAAAACCTTGCTTCTTGGCAAATATTTCTTTATTATAAACTTTTCAATGATGTAAGACAGCTCATTCATGATTTTTCTATATAGTTTATATATTCCTAACATCATCATCATCATCATCATCATCATCATCATCATCATCATCATCATCATCATCATCATCAGAGAAGTCGCATGGACGAAAGGCTCTTAAACTTCCGGTGCGCTGGTGTCAATGTAGAGGGTTCTCCGCCTACACCGGTCAGTTGGACGTTGACTTCTCGACCTTGACCTGGGGATGCTAATGACAAGGTAGGGGGTTCTCTTCCTACTCCGGTCAGTTGGCTTCTCGACCTTGACTTTGGGGATGTAAATTACAAGAGCCTCAGAAGTCAGAGTGGATTCTCCTCATAGCGGAGTAGACTGGTAATAGGGAAAGCTAGCCCTCACGAAAAATGTGAACTACGCTAGGGAAAGAAAAGAAATCATCATTATCATGTGTCATGCCGACAAACATGAACGGTCACAGTCGCCTTCTCACAGGGAAACTAACAGGATATAGCAGTAATAACAGGATATGGGCCGAAAGATCGAGGCGGGCCGGTTCTGTGTGTAAACAGTGGACTGAATCGCTGCGGAATTCTGTCCCGCGTAGAGCCACAATCAACTTCGTTCGGAACATACGGGAGTTGAGCAAAATGAACGAGCTGATACATTTGCTGGCTCTGCATCTCCTGCAGATGTCCATGGGTCGTGCAGACGATATTAATACCCTAAGAGAGATGTCGAGAAAGGAGGACTTTGATGTCAGTGAATCCACATTGTTATCCAGAATGAAAGACTCCGGAGTAAGAACTGGCACGGCCAGACACGAGAGGCACACGGGGATAACGATGGGTCTCGTCAACATACTCAGAGCTGGCACTATTAGCCACCGGACGCTGATGCATATGTTGGGGGGAGGATCTCAGCATCTACGGATTCGTCCGAAGTTCAAGGATGAAACCCCAACAGATAACAGATTTCTAGCTAAATGTTATAGTTATAGATAAGTTATTTCCAGGTTTCTTCACAACTATATTTCTATGATCATAGTCATCAAGTGCCATCTCCTCAATGATGGTCGGCTGTCATGAGTCTACCACACCCTTTGCCCTGTGCCTTTACGCTGCAGATACAGTATACGTGGGAGGTAGGGGGCGTAGTAGCGCAGTAGCTAGCACGCCTGCCTGCCGATCTGATGATCATGTGTTCGAATTCACATCGAGGGGGATTTTTAAACTGGACCTAGGCTCCCAGGTCGTAATGCTGCCTCAAAGAGTTACCAGGACATATCGTGGGAAGTCAAATAGTGACCACATCAACTGCCAGTGTTGACTAGAGAACACACATGTGGGGTTAGCACCATATACCCAAGTGGGACTCAAGCGGCATGGCCGAATCACCAATGTAGACCTCATGGTAATTCCACTAAATGAGTTTAAACACAACAGTTAGTCCCATATCCTTTACAGGACGTCGCAGTAAACCCCAGCATTTTTTGGCTGTTTGTAATCTCTTAGCAAGTTTATGTTCACTAGTTTGCCATTGCTGTCTGAACAACCAACACCCACACAATTTTATTTTTTTTTAAATCAACGTAAGCTGGTCTGCTGCGTCTTATAACAGAGCAACGGGACACGAATGCAACTGAACGAACGCAGAGGCCAAGCAGTAGTTACTGTCTAAGTTTATTGCAGGAGACATCTTCTTCTTATCAAAAACGTAACATATTGTATAGATGAAGACCCACGTCCTACTGGCCTAAGATCTTGGTGGTAACTAATACGTTCCCTGCCTCCACGTCAGCGCGTGAGCGTCCCTAGTTACTTAACTACTGGGTGCTCACGCGTGCATCACCTAATAGACCCTTTTCCCTTTGCACGCCATGCCATCTAAGCCCTTTAACAGAGCCACTCTGTTATATTTCCTCCCTACCCTCAACGAGACTTTTCCCCGAAAAGTCTTAACTCAAAACTCACTTAACCTAAATCTACGACCCACGAGTTATGCTTCAAAACCACTATCCGCTAATTCTATATTCCTACCCATCTTACCCCAAATAATCCTATACCAAGCGCTATTCTCCAAACCACACAACTACTTCTTCTTCGTTTCTGTAAAATCACAAGCAACCCGCTTACATGTCTTAAACAACTTTAACATGGCTCAACTCCTAACCACGAAAATCATATACCTCTAACCTGGAACTGACTTTTATTCATTACTCCAAAGTCCTTCTACTCCTACAACTCCACTACTCTACTACTTATGTCTTATAGCCACCCGCTATGACCTCCAACAATTCTTCTACTTCTTCTATTAATTACCGTGAACTTATACTTCTTCTTCATTCACCATCAACATTACACCTTAATTATTTCTTCTATATTTTCCCATCGTAACATTCTACATTACAACATCTCACTTTATAATACACTTCACCAGAAATCCGCCTACATATTTCATATGTGTATATATATGTCCATCAAAATCATTGGTATATAAACAAAAATTGAAGATTATCATGCGTTATGCAACATATCATACTCTCGCGAACATCAACGAAACAACACAGGATAGACAGAGAAATGGTTGGTGCGCACCAAGAAGATAGTAAGCAGTAGTCACATTTATCCTCCCTTGCACTCACAAAACTTTATAAAATAAAGTTTTCAAAAAAAAAAAAAAAGAATCATTAGCGTCCCTAATTAATACTGAAAATACTTACTCCCCAAATACTGTGCTGACATATGTTTAATGCTGACAACCACAGCCCCCTTTTTGAGTTAAACCAATCCAAACATGGCCTTCAATCCATGTGTTTCTATTAACGCTGACTAGCGCAGCACCTATTACAACCCCCACATCCAAGCATGACATTCAATCTATGTGTTTCTATTTACGCAGCACTTATATTTTTCAAATATCTATTAGCCATCTCCCAAACCATTACACAATTGACTCTTTATCAACTTCTACCCCCTAAGCTTATGACACTTACTGCATATTTGTTTCAGTTTACTGAACCCACTTCCAACAAGGCGAATATGTCTCTCTTTATCTGAATGTAGTGTCCTATTACTTTTTCCATTAGACCTAGTCTAAACCAACTTTTTATCAAACTTAATCATAAATAGCAAAATAATAACTGTCTAATAATTATAAGTCAAAACAATTGATCGAATATTAAACAAGGCAATTCAAATGAAAACCACAATCATGAGCAATCCAAATCAAAACATGATATCTCCCCCCCCCCCAACATTTTCTACGCAATGTTTATCCCCCACATACAGAATAAAATGGCAATCATTTTACAGAACCAAGTCAAGGGAAAAACCTCAATCAAAATAATATAACATAATATACATGGTGCATCGAAAAATCGTATTCAATTAAAACCTATTTTTGGACTAATAACCAATTGTCTACTCGCTAAAGAAAAACACAATAAGTCATAACCAGGCTATCTACCCTCTCTAATTACCACATTCATCTGTAATTTACAGCTACTGTATTTCATCAAACACAGTGGTATAAAATGATTTGTCTTCTAACCTCAATACATAGGTTTCACATTTTAAATCATCATTAAATCCACAAAAAAAAATTTCTCTCCTGCTATCTGCAAAATTTCCTATCAATCTATTTGCCATACCTCCACTTCCTCAGTAATGCTAGATTTTTCTCTATAAGTGCCATCTCTATATCAATGTCTTCATTTTCATGACGAGAACTTATAATGTCTTCCTTCATACTACTATTTTCATCAGTGTCTGATTTTTCATCCATTTCTTGTTCTTCTGTATTTACGTTACTAGCTTCCAATTTTTTCCGTTCAATATCCAACCTAATCTGTTTATCCTGATTTCTTAATAACCTTTCTAAAACTGGGATATCTTCGTCACTTGATGAACCTTCCCTAATTCTTTTTTGTCTTTTAATTTCTCTTTCTCTTTGTCTATCTAGTCTCCTTTTCACTGCTTGTCTAGTATTCTTATACGGGGCGTTTACTTCCTCCATAGAGTCAACGCTATCAGGTCTGTAGCTATCATACCCTCGTTTTCCTCACTCATAAAGTTTTTGGTATTGTCTCCGATTGTTCACCCATCACATCATGTAATGGTGGTGTTATTGTTTGTTCTGGTACAAGGACCTTTTCAGGTTCCGGAGGTATCACATATTTAACTCGTCTGACGAGTTGTCCGTCTGAATAAAACCCTTCTGAATAGTTATTATCACTTTTCTTGTCTTCTTCATCTCGTCTCAGGTGTTCCACATGTGAACGTGCCAGGTGCCCCGTGATTTGGTTCTTAATCTTATATGAAACTGGGCCTAATTTTTCTAGAATATAATACCCTGGAACCCAATAACTATCAAATTTTGAATTTCTTCAATGTTTTTTTATAGTAAACTCTATCGCCTACTTTAAATTCTTGAAGTTGTGTGTTTCTATCTGCGTACTTTTTCTGTCTTTCTCTAGCTTTGATTACATTGTTTTTCAACTTTACATGTGCTTTATGCATTTCTTGTAAAATCATTTCCTGAAAATCTTCCCCCATATATTTTCGTCTAGGTTTTAGCAAATTGTCAATTGGCAGTACAGGTTCTCTTCCGTGTAACAAATAAAATGGTGAAAAACCTGTACCCTCATTTTGGTGAGTTCGTATCGCTCCTAATGCAGGTCCCAAGTACAAGTCCCAGTCCCTATCATGTTCTTCTACATTTTTTGCTAGTATAGTGTATAGTGTCCGATGTTGTCTCTCATTTTTCGCATTTGAGGAAGGTCTATAATAAGAAGTTTTTATGTGGACAATATTCAGATCTTGTAGTAATTTCTCAAACTTCTTGTTCACGAATTCTTTTCCATTATCTGTAAGGATTGTCTGGGGACAACTAAATTGTGGTGTATACTCTTGTAGGAAGATGTTGATAATGGAATCAGCACTCTTATCCGGGATAGGATAAACTTCTGGCCACAAACTATAGCAATCCACTATATGTAGTAAATAGATATTCCCCGAGAGTGTTCTAGGGTGAGGACCTGAAATATCCAAGCTTATCTTCTGCATAGGAAACTGAGGGATATCAGTTTCTTGTAAGGGACATTTGATTATTTTCATATTTCTTATCCTACATTTCTCACATGCGTCAACATATTTACAAATACTCTTAAATAAATTTGGCCAGTAATATTTATTCTTGAGAGTTTGGAATAATTTGTCACGACCGAGATGACCATTTTCATCATGATATGCCTTCAAAATTTCAATTTCTAAATGTTTCGGAATGTATTTTCTCAATACGCTATCTTCACTTCTTTCATTCACATAATATAACTGTTTGTCTTCCTGTAATTCTACAAAGTTCTTTTTGAAACTGTTTTCACCTGTTTCTTCAACTTCTGTTTTATTTCTGTTACTTTTGGGTCCATTTCTTGTTCTTCTTTCATATTAAAATGCACAAACCGTGGTTCTTCCGCTATTGGTTCAGAATCTTGTTCTCTCTGTGAACTTCCAAATATTTCTCTATTTAATTTTGCAGAATCTATTATATTTACTTGCCAGTTTCGGTCGTCTATCTCTGGTTCACCCTCATCTTCAGTAGTTTCAGACATCTCTGGATATGGGATTCTGGATAATAAATCAGCGCATGTATTTTCCTTACCTGATATATATATATTCCACTGTTGCGTTATAGCCTTGTAAATTTAGTGCCCACGTTTGTATTTTCCTATTCTGTACTGGAGCTTCTAACAAAGATTTTAATGGCATGTGATCAGTTTTAATAATGAAATTGGCATTATGTAGGTAATAATTCAATTTATGTAAGGCGTAGTGTATAGCATAAGTCTTTTTCCACTGTCGACCATTTCTTCTGCGATCTACTAAGTTTGTGTGAAAGAAAGTAAATCGGTCTCTCTTTCTTAACTCCTCGTATTCCTGAGTTTTCACCGTCTTATGGTTGAGTTAGGCATGCTCCTATGGCATTATCTGAAGCGTCTGTATATAGAATTAATTGTTTGTTTAAATCTGGATGTGCCAATAATGGAACCACTGTTAAACTATTTTTTAGAAAATCAAATGCTCTTTGACAATCCTCATTCCACTTAAATCTTGCATATTTGCAAGTTAGGTTTGTGATGGGTTCCGCGATTTGTGCAAAGTTCGGGATGAACCGTCGATAATACCCACATAACCCGATAAAAGCTCTTACCTCTCTCACGTTGGTCGGGGACGGTAATTCTTTAATGACTTTACTTTGTTTTGATCAGGCTTGATTCCTTCTCTATCAATGATGTAACCCAAGTATTTGGTTTCCGTTTTCAAAAATTCACACTTACTCAATTTCAGTTTAACTTCGTGTAGTCTTAGCCTGTCAAAGACTAATTTTACATGTTTTAGGTGGTCTTGTACGTCTCCTGAAGTATAGATCAAAATGTCATCTATGTATGCCAATGCGAACTTTTGCATCCCTTCTAATACTTGATTAATTAATAACATATAATGAGAAGGAGCTGTCTTGACCCTAAATGGCATACGTAAAAATTCATAAGAACCCACGTGAATACAGAAAGCACTTTTCTTCTGAGCATCTGGCGACATGGGGATGTACCAAAATCCCGACCTAGCATCCAGTGTAGTGAAAAAAGTAGAACCATTAAGTCATCCCAAAATGTCATCAATTACTGGTAATGGAATGCTACATTTTTGGTGATCTTGTTTAGCGCTCTATAGTCGCAGCAGAACCGGTGTGAACCGTCGGCTTTGGTCACAATAACTATCGGAGATGACCACTCTGACTTTGATCTTGTTATTATTCCTGCTTTTAGCATATCCTCGATTGCTTTTTCTACAATTTCTCTATTCCTTAAAGGAGTTCTATATGGTTTCAAACTAATTGGTGGGTGATTTCCAGTGTCTTTTTCCATAGTAACTGTTTTGGTCTTCCCCAGTTCTAAGTCGTTAACCGCAAAAACATCTTGGTTCTCTTTTACTAGTTTTTCTAATATTTCTTATTTCTCTGGTGAAGCTTTTAACTGTGATAATAATTCTTGTTCTCTCTTCAAGAGTGACGTTGTTTTGTCTACTGAATGTATTTGAGATGGATGTTCTCTGAATGCATGGATCAATTCATCATTCTGTACATTTCCAGCTTCCTCTACGTCTATTTCTGATATTGTTTCTTTTAGTGGGAGTTTCTAGATACTTACTTCTTGACATTTCTTCTCTTCCGGTTGTTAATACGGTGTTAGGATTATTTGCTATTTTAGCAATTACACATCCTCAGTATAATTTAATCTCCTTCCCTGTGTTGTTAATAACCATCACTAGAAAACTAAAGTGTTTGTCTAATGTCATTATTCCATCTGGGACCTCTAGACCAGGTTCGTCTATTATTTCTCTTTCCAACTCCGTTATTCTAACTGTTTGTCCTATTGAAAAATACGGATTATTTTTCATTTTTGCCTGTATCAGATTGACAGTTTGTGGTTTTAAGGTCATGGACGTTTTTACTCTGACTATTGCCGATACGTGCATATCTTCCTCCAAATCAACATAGATATTTTGACACTTTAACTTACGTAAATAAAAAAAGTCTTACTCCATTTTTCACTAAGAAATCTCTACCTAAAATCATGTTCCTGTTTAAATCCCTGACTACATGGGAAAAGTGTTTTACATTAATTCCTCCTAATTTGAAATTTATCATTGTTTGACCGACCACCTCTAAATTTTGTCCGGTAACAGAGTGAAGGGTGTCCTGATTCCTGAATATTTTGAAATTCTTTACTATGCGGTATAAAATTGTTTCCTTGATCACGCTGACTTGAGCTCCCGAATCAATCAATGTTCTAATTCTAAATTTTCCTATTTCTATTATGCATGAACTCGGATCCGTCATATTCACTGAGAACTGTTTTATCTCTCTAATTTGAGGCCATTCTCTATATTCTCTTTTTCTCGTGTTCTTGTTATCTGGGTAATTGACGTATTCACTAATTCTTGGGACCTTTTTGTTCCCCCCTCCCCCCCACTGCGGGCCCTATTCAGTAAGTGGGACGCCAGTTTCCCTGACTTCCTGATCCTTGCAAAATTCCTCTGCATGTCTTCAAAATTTCTACTTGTTCTGCTATTAACATTTCTATTCTGTGTATTAACCTGAGCACGTCTGTTGCCGCAAAATTTATAACTGTGTCCCCTCTGTCCACAATTCCAACAGACCATATTTGTACTATCTACTGTCTCTCTTATAGGATTTCTCATCTGTCTTTGTCTATCTTGAGCACCTTCACTTATTTCCCTGCAGTGTCTGTATTTCTCCTCTTCTTCTCCATCCATATCTTGCTTGTCCTATTTCCATAGGTTCCTCCATTCTGTCTTCTCTATTGCTTCCTATTTCTCTTCCTACCCTTAATCTAAATCTCCTTCTCAAACATTCTTCTTGTATGACTATATCCACAGCCTGTGATACTCTTCATGTGCTGTTCAGTGCCTCTTCATAGTCCTCCTGCTCATCCATTTGCAATATTGCCTCACTCCTCAGCCTCCTTTTGTAATTGGCGCTATGTCTTGACGCATGGCTATACTCCCTAACTACCTCTCCAATAACTCTTGCTGTTCCTTCTAACTTTACTAATGGATACATTATTGTCCCTTCTTCTGCCTTTACCTGAGCTTAAAAACCTACCCCCTACTGCATGGGCTGTTCTGTGCTGCACTGTGAACTCTAGATCGAAGGTGTCTATAGGCTGTCATGACTCCCCCTCACTGCCTGACCACACACCTCCTCCGATGTGACCACCTCCATCACCCTGTGACACCTCTGCTGTTTCCTCTCAAATCAGCAATGAAATTCCGGCCTGTTGTCCAATCGGCAACTGTCATCAATCCGCTGAACGCAATGAATGTGCAATGTTCTGATGTGAGGCCACCCCGTACTGCTTGCTGTGATCGTCTTGTCACCTGCAGTTCTAGCTGGATTTTCCCTCATTAGCTTGAATTTCAGTCCATCCGACTTTATTCCATCCACGAATATTCCAACCAGCATTCTTTCTACCTCTTCACCTTGTACATTCTGTCCTAGAAACGCCTCTTCAGCTAGATTAATTAGCCTATCACTATACAACTGAACGCTTTCTCCATTGTCTTGTCTAGACTGTCTCAATACTGAAAATGCGTGTTGGGGATCTGTGATCTCTGCGTATTTATGTGCTAAATCATCTTTAAAATGTTCCCAAGTCTCATCTATTCCTGCTTCTAATTTTCTCCTAATGTGGTCCGACACTGGCGTTACACTTGTCTGGTAAGCAAATTTTTTCTTCTCTTCATCTGTGGCTCCTACCAAAAAAGCGTGTTTTTCGATGGCTACAATCCATTTTTTGAAATACCTTGCCTAACCACTGAATTTCTCAATATCAGTACCTATACTCTGTTGTTTCAAGGCTGTGTCCAACTTAGATATGGCTCTCCCTATCCCATTCAATACCTGCTCCAATGAAACGTCTTGCTGTTCCATTCTAAGTTAATACTATAATACAATATTATAATTTATATGTTAAACTCCACTTCTACAGAAATTTACTTAATTAATTAATTAATTATTGTTTAATACTTTCCTTTGGAAATTGTTCATGCTTCTGTTACGTTAACAGTTCAGTTTCGAGTCTAGATCGTAGGTGTCTTGACATTAGGCTTCATCAACGATCAGAGAGCAGCACGTCTTCGAGAGAAGGTTTCACAAGGATTAGAGAACAGCACTTCTTCGACAGCAAGCCTCACAAGGATCAGTAATGCACGCCTGTGGCTATGGTAAAGCCCCTCGAAGTCAGCAATGAACGACAGCGATCAGCGGCTTTGGTTAGCCTCTCGAAATCAGCAATGAACGACAGCGATCAGCGGCCTTGGTTAGCTTCTCGAAATCAGCAATGAACGACAGCGATCAGCGGCCTTGGTTAGCCTCTCGAAATCAGCAATGAATGACAGCGATCAGAGGGCAGCACTGGCCAGCCCCCTGAAATCAGCAATGAACGACAATGCAGAGCAGCGGCGTTGGTCAGCCTCTCAAAACAAACGACAGTGCAGAGCAGCGGCGTTGGTCAGCCTCTCAAAACAAACGACAGTGCAGAGCAGCGGCGTTGGTCAGCCTCTCAAAACAAACGACAGTGCAGAGCAGCGGCTTTGGTCAACCTCTTGACAGTCACAAAGACTGTATCACTACGATTCAGCCTGAGAAATCACAAACAACAACCCCTGGTCACGGCACCATTTCGTGTCCTATAACAGAGCACCGGGACACGAATGCAACTAAACGAACGCAGAGGCCAAGCAGTAGTTACTGTCTAAGTTTATTGCAGGAGACATCTTCTTCTTATAAAAAACGTAACATATTATATAGATGTAGACCCACGTCCTACTGGCCTGAGATCTTGGTGGTAACTAATACGTTCCCTGCCTCCACGTCAGCGCGTGAGCGTCCCTAGTTACTTAACTACTAGGTGCTCACGCGTGCATCACCTACTAGACACCTTTTCTCTTTGCACGCCATGCTATCTAACCCCTTTAACAGAGCCACTCTGTTATATTTATCGCCCCCTGCCGGTACTGAATGAGTATATGAGGAAGAGACGCTAGCGCTGGGTGGCATGCACACAGAGAAGACCTGGGGATAGTATCATCAGACAGCCCCTTGTCTGGAACCCACAGAGCGAATTAAATAGCGGGAAATCTAAAACCGCTCGATGACAGAATTAAAAACAGAAATGCATAAAATGCAGAGGGCGCGGAGGGACCTGCGGGAGATGCCAAATGATAAAACGGCTCGGCGTCAGTTGGCTGAGCGCATACATCTCAGTGGAGAATAAAGGGCAAGAGAAAAGACGTTATGCACAACACACCTGAAGACGTGAAAAAGGAGCCTTTTTACTTTATTATAACATATGCAGGTTTTTACCAGTCAATCTCCTGGTGTTGTCAGCCCATATGCAACTATTTGTTTCATGTGTGCTTCCTGCACATATCCCCCCTCTCCCCACCTCTCCCAACAAACACACACACACACACACACACACACACACACACACACACCGCGTCACACACAAAACTCCAACTGAACATCATTTAACATGGCGCTGTTATGACCGAAGTACCTTAATTGTCAATAATTGTTTGACCTTGCCCTTATTCAGTGATGCTTTCTTCAACCCCTCGTGTGCGTAGTTAGGTAGGGGACATTTTCACAAATATAACTATGACGAATCAAAACAACAACAACAACAAGTAATAAATGGTGTGGGTCAAAAATAGTAGACCGCACTCTTTAGGTGCTAATGTGACATTAAAACGCCCAGAAAGAAGAGTTGTTGTTGATTATTAATCGCTAAATATAACCTGTAAGGGCTTATCTTGTTCGGATTTAAGCCACGCTGCAAAGTCCAAAGTTGTGAAATAGGCACCACAATACGGGTCTGGTTGTAGAGTCTAATCTTCAATTATAGATAACGAACAGAACTGAATGTAATCTGTTTTGAGAATATTAAGAAATAATCACATTGGCGCATTGATAAATAGGATCATATGAGGATTTCCACCCCTTCTGCTCCTACCCCTCCCCGCCACCATTGGGTAACCAGGATTCAAATGGTTGTTTATAGAAAACATAGTGACGAAGGAAAGTGGCCAAATGTCACCTCATGTCAAGGTCTTGAAATATGAAGCCCTGACCAAACTCGTCACCGCTGCGATGACAAAGGCAAGAGAACGGTCGGGCTAGGGTTCAATGTCAGCTCTCGACGTTCGCTATAAGGACGAAAATTCTGGCCACCTGTTTCACCGTGCAATCAGGTCTATGCAGTTGTACGTTCAGCAGCTTGCCATTTAGTTCTGAACGAGAAATATGTTCCACTGTACAACCTGGCATATTTCTGAATCAACGTTTCAGTCGAATTGACCCCATATTTTGCTAAATGGCGTTACCACCTTCCTGCAGAAAATGAAGGCCAAAGACAGCAGATATAAGATGAGTGCCACATAGATCTGGTTTCTCCTTAATGAATAAATCACCCACACACATACAAACGAGAAGTAAACGGTCATCAAGCAGGTGCCCTCTCCACATTGAAGGTTGGCTGCAATCTCCAACACTGTCAGTCTCTCGCCCTGACTGTAGGTACATTCTGTCAGGCTGATGTTCGTCCATCACTTGGTGTTATCTTCCCACTTGTATCGTTGTCTACCTCTTACTCGCGTGCCCTCAACCTTGCTCTCCAGTATGGTTTTTATAAGAGTATCAAGTCTTTTAACGTGGCCGAAATATTTCACTTGCCTCCTCTTTATTTCTTGCATCAACTCACTTAATTCCCAGTTTTTCTAGAACCTCTGCATTTGATTGTTTTTTGTTTCCATGAAATGCGACATATTTGTCTGTATATCCACATCTCCAGGGCTTCTATGCGACTTTCTAGTTGCTTGTTCAATGTCCAGGCTTCCGCGCCATACAGCAGCGTTGAATATGCGTAAAATTTGACAATTCTCATTTTTAATGCGTTATTAATCTCTCTAGATGTTAATATACAGCTGAAAGATGCTGGTGTTGGCAGCGATATCCTGTAAAGGATGTGCAAAAAAAAAAACGATGTTAATACTGATTTTATGCTGTTGAAAGCATTTTTGTCCATTCATATTTTCCTTTTGATTTCTATTTCAAAACTCACATCACACGTAAGGTTGCGGGCCGGACAGGATAAACATTCAATAAGCCGAAAATTAAAACTTTTTAAAAACATTAACATAAATTAAAACAGAAAAAAAGTTTTAATAATGAAACATCACTGGTATACACATTTTCACTCATATGTCAGTTTGTCGGAGCACGATGTTTGGCATCTGTTCTTGGCTACAAGTTAGTTTATGTTGGGAATACTGTTTTGTGTCATTGAGATTCTTATGATGTACTGCAAGTGTTCATCAGTGAGACGACTCCTGTGTGATGTTTTGTTAATCTTCATCACAGAAAACAGCTGCTCACACTAATATGTGCTACCAAATATGCGCAAGGTTCGAGCCTCATGTAGACGAAGCTGGGGCATCTCTTCAGGAATGAAACGAATGAACTGTGCAGGCCCCACTGTGTCGTTCTTTGCCTTTAGTGCCCCATTACACTGCAGCTCTATTAATTCCATCTGCAAATTTACAGGTGCAGTTTCCACATCTATGGCAAATGGGTTACGAAACAGCTCGATACTACTTTTCTGTGTTTCAAAGTCACTAAAGCGCCGTGCTAACTCGGCGCGAAGTAAGCTAAGTTTTTCAGCAAAGTCTGCATTGGGAAACAACCATAGCGTTGACTTGGTTTAACATTGCCAGGCAACAAAGAAAAGTTAGACAGGTTGCATTGGTGCATTTGTGTCTCCCACAAGCTCAGCTTCACTTAAAATGTCTTCACTGCATCATGTATGTGATAGCGCCAAACCGATGCACCTTGGTGTCTACAATAAACCGATGCACCTTAGTTTGGTCTATCAAAGCCGTTTTTGTCCTGGCCACCACCGGAACTCGGCTTAACAAAGGAATCGGAAGTCAGTTTTGTTTTAGCAGTCCTTTGTGCTGATGAGAGATGCGGGCAGCATGGCCTTCAGTTCAGTGCTGTTCTGGTGTGGGAACAATTCCCTGAGTTGATCTGTGTCAACTAATGTTGTGACAAAACTGAGCGGCTGACTAGTTAGTGTCAGCAGGCCTGGGTTCTTGGTGGGATAGTAAATTGTGTCACAACTTTTGTGTTGAGATTATTGGTATTTGGAACTGACTGATGCTTGGTGATGTAATCTACACTGTTTCACATTGTAAGTGGTGTATGAATAGAAAAAGACTATTTTGTTAAGTGGTACTCTTCAGGGATATAACCAGCAGTTTAGGTTTTGGGGGCAAGGTCTCCAAAGTTGACAAAGTTTTTTTTTTTGTTGATGGTTGTGCTCTATGACCAGGGAATTGTTAGGGCATAGAAGTCTGATGTCATTTTGATGGCTGGTTACGTATAACTGCCATTGGTGTCTTGACTGATTGATGATTATGTTTTTGGATGTGGTAACATGTGACATAGATTTGTTATGCCTATGTCATTTTGATGGCGGTTTGTGTGTAAATTTAAATGAATCCTTGTTTCATTGATGATTATTTTTGGATGAGGTCACAGGTGGCTTTATTTTTTTTTTTGGGCGTTGGTAATTTTGATGATGGTTTATGTGTAGATGTTAACTTGTAAAGAGATAGTTGGGGTAAGGGGATACGATAGTCCATTCCTTTTGACGGGACGTCACAAAAGTAGGGGGTTGGATAATGTGATAGCGCCAAACCGATGCACCTTGGTGTCTACAATAAACCGATGCACCTTAGTTTGGTCTATCAAAGCCGTTTTTGTCCTGGCCACCACCGGAACTCGGCTTAACAAAGGAATCGGAAGTCAGTTTTGTTTTAGCAGTCCTTTGTGCTGATGAGAGATGCGGGCAGCATGGCCTTCAGTTCAGTGCTGTTCTGGTGTGGGAACAATTCCCTCAGTTGATCTGTGTCAACTAATGTTGTGACAAAACTGAGCGACTGACTAGTTAGTGTCAGCAGGCCTGGGTTCTTGGTGGGATAGTAAATTGTGTCACAACTTTTGTGTTTATGTTGCGTCTTGGGGTTTATGTTGTGTAACCTATGTTTTTGTAGTGTCTTATTGTTGTCTGTGCAGTGTGGCTTGTGTCAAAGTTCTTTATTGTGTCAGTCTAACCAGCCATTGTTTGGAACACCTGTGTTGTGGTACTTGGTGTACCCTGTTGTCTTAAGTGTCCTGATTGGTTAGGGGCCACCCTTGGTTGATGTTTGATATATGCAGTTGTCTGTTGTATCTGTAATTGAACATCCCTTATTGAATGCTTTATTCAATGTGTTTGAACACAAATTGTCACCAAAATTTGTAGTTGTTGATAAATAAAGAGCTATTTTTGTACTGTCTTTAATTTGTTTGTTTAGTCTCTTTTAGTTTTTACAACCACTATTTCTACCACAATCTAACACTTTAATCCATTGCCTGGGTCTCAAATATGACAGTTATTGTCCAGAGTTGAGGCCCCTGTCTGAGATCTCGTATATCTTCTTATCTAATTACTATAATCTTTTTTTGTCGGTTGAGGCGGTGTGAGGTTCTCTCTCTTTTCACTATTTTTCTTCTTTGGCCGTAACGAAGTCAGAACTACTCTTTACCTCTTAGCACCGTAGTGAAGGAAGCATCAGTCTTTATGATTGTCTCCCTTTGTCTTTTACCATCGACTACATGTATATCAGTGAAAATGTGATTCCGTCCCTGGAACTGCAGGTTCAAGTCGTTGAGATGAGTGGTTATATCAGACAAAAACGCTAACTCACATTTCCACTTTTTATCACGAAAAACTGTGGAATCTTTTCCTTTACTGTCCATGAATTGACAGATTTCCTCGATCAGCTGGAAAAATCTACTGAGAACTTTTCCCCGACTTAGCCACCGCACCTCTGTATGATAAGGTATGTCACTGAACGCCGACTCTATTTCCTGCGCGCGCGCACACACACACACACACACACACACACACGCACGCACGCACGCACACATACACACATACACAAGACTGAAATTGGCGGTGATTTAAACCTTTGGCTCTGATAAAGTTGACGATTTGTGTTACAATGCTCATTACATCTTCCATGTTGAGGACTTTACCACATAGCGATCCTTGGTGTATTGTCACGAGCGCCATGAGTTAACCAGCTAATAATACCGACGTTTGCGTGGCGTATATTTTCTAGGCCACAACAGTCGTACTAACAGAGTAAACACAGCTGCACAGGTTACATCGTGTCAGCCCATAAACACATTTGGTGGTGAGTGAGAAGGAATGGATACATCGAGTTGGCAGTTCATTAACAGTTAGAATCACATATGATTGTCGGCTTAGGATATGGAATGGTTCCGTTTGTCATCTATACTGCCGGACATCAGACGGAAATGGCTGCTGGGATTGTCACCACGGAACAGAAGATTGACAGTTTATCAACAGGTCGGAAGTGCCCGACTAGGGAGAAAACAGTGCATCTGTCAATTCTTGGTTTCCGGCACATCGAGAGGATTGACGGGGTTATTTGCAACTCTTTGTTGTAACTCGACAGAAACTCGCTGGCTTGTTTGAGAATCTAAACTATTACTGACAACTTTGACAGGACTAAAGCCAGGAAAATGGATTCTTGACAAGGGATGATCTGCCACGGTGCCACCGGTGTGGGGGCATAAAGGATAACGTCACGTGGCCAACTTTGGTAGTTTGCCATATAAACCCGAGTTGGGATCAACTAAGGGGGACTTGAAAAATGCTCTAGTCAGAGTGCCAGGGCACTGCAGTGCTTAGTGGAAATAATATCTACCGTGTGTTAATTAGTGACTTAATTTTGCACGTGCCTATAATGGCAGATGTAGATATGATTGATAGGACTGCAGTAGTGCCATTTAAGGTATAACCTATTATAATATATTCGTTATAATTACTTTGGGCAGTAGCCTTGTTAAACTATAGTGTGATGATTAGCACTGTTAGTGGAAACTAGTTAGAGTAGAATAGTGATATTAACTCTGCTAGTTAAGAATAGATTAGTGAAGTGTTGATAAGCTTTACTAGTTGAGAATTGAGTAATGAGGGATAATTGGGATCTTCCCGTAGGTGTCCCTGGTGGGCGGGGTTCCGCATTCTGTTTGCTGATTTTTTCTTTGTCATAGCCTGATTCGGCTCTAGGTGGGTAGCTAATCTGCTCTATGACTAAGTCTAGTTAGCTAAAGATCATTAAGCAAGGTGATAGGCTTACACTCAGCCGAAAGGATCAGTAACTAGTACTATCACCAGATGTGTTGTTTCTATCCTAGGTTCCCTACCAGATCCAAGGAAACTCAACAAGTTTTTGGGAAAAAATCCAATCCCATTCGGAAGAACACCAGTTCAACAATCAATAAAGTTGCATACAGAACGTAACTAAAGCTAGAAGGAAGTTGATTCACCAAAGAGAGTGATGCGTACTGATGCACCACACAGCATCAGACAGTAGTAACTAAATGAGAACAGTCTAATAGTTACCTAGTGTTATATAATCTCGTGTAATAGAACACAAGACATTATACGTGAGGCTAGATAGACACGAGTGAGGATCAATCACATTAACAATTAACATTAATGACGGTGTACACACTACAAAGGACTTGTGCAGTTTTTTTTAAGGAACGATAGGAACGGACATTGTGTAGGGTGCAACCGGTCCATGATTAACTGTTAATACCACCGGTGTCTATTTCGGATGTTCATGAAATTGGATTACCAGAGGTCTACAGAGGCAAAGCAGTATCCGGCAAGATGGTTTCGGCAACGGGTGAGAAGTACATGTTCTGACGTACCGTGCTGTGGTCTATCTTTGCTGGGATCAGCTGACTGGGTTGCTGTCTGAGAGTCAGAGTCTACACACTTTATAGACACGTCACACATTTTCTTCACATACACGTCTCATATACGTTACACTTTTATTTTAATAAATTACTCTTTATTAATTTCTAGAAGCAAGAGTTGTGGAGTATGTTGCGTTGGGGAAGTATGAGAAGGGGGCATAGTACGACAGTGTGAGAGTGATAGGAAAAGGTGTCCATAGGCTGATGGAGTGTGTTGGACGGAAGCTGGTGGATTCTCCAGAATATTGAGAGGAAAAAAATATTATAATGTGGGTGTCGACTCTCTTCACTCCAGGGACGACACTGTAAAGGAGGACACGACATGTATGATGCAGTGATATGCTATCAATTCACCAGTACAGTTCTCCTGCATCTTTAACCGCATCCTTCCAACCAGTCCACTTTCTTCGCCATACATCGCCAGTGCTCTATATGTTGTCTGTCCAACGAGTTTGTCCCAAGGCAGGTTCATGTTGGTTAAACTTTAACATCCATCCATCCATCATGTGCCATGCCGGTAAGCGTGGGCGGTCATGTTCTGACATCTCACTCGATCACCAGAGTCGTGGATCAGCTCCATGTTTCTGTCTCGACTATGCCACAAAGCCAAGCCATCCAGGTACTTGCTTCTAGGTCTTAGTCTAAACTTTAACATACGTTGTCAAAAATTTCTTTTCCTGTCGTTGTCCCATGCATGGATTTCATGTCCAATATTTCTTCTGTAACATTCAAACTGGAATCCACTCCACGGATGAAGATGGCCAGCTGTGCAGTATCAGTCACCGACAGCAAAGGAGAATGCAACAAAGTCTTTGCCTTTTTCGATCAGCTGTGTTTTCACATCAGTGGCCATCTCACAAACCCGATCAACAACCGTATTTCTGCTAAGGCTTACCTTTGCAAACATCTGCTTTTTGTCTGAAAACAAGACATCACACACTTTCATCATGCAGCTCTTCAGATGGTGGTGGTGGTGGTGGTGGTGGCGGCGGCGGCGGCGGCGGTTGCGAACAACACTTTAATCAACTATGGTGTAAATATCAATCGTTTAAAATGTTTCTTCAGCTAGATAGTGGAGTGTGATGTCAAAAGTACCTCCGAGGTAAAGAATAGATCATTGCATTTGATGACGTTTTAAAATGAGACAAGTCATGTCAACACAAAAACATATTCCTTGTCACAAGCAAACTAATCGGCTTATTGGTGTACTGATCAAGGATCAGAAAATGAAAACCATCTCATGCAATACGTCACTATCATTGAATGTAAGAAAGAGAATATGAAGTGCTGTATAGAATCTGTTTTGCAGTATGACAGTAAATCATGGAATATAAATGAAAAAATTAGGAAGAAACAGGAAACAACAGTAATGTGGTTCCTGGACGACTGTTGCGAATTCTTTGGACTGCCAGATTAGCTAACAACAACTGCCTAAAAGAGGCTAATGAAACTACAACATTATATCCAACAATAAAAATGAGAAAAACAGCTTTCTTTGGTCATGTGATGAGAAGAGGGGCTTTGGAGAACATCGTGACAACTCGAAAGATCACGGGGAAGAGAGGCAGGGACCGACCAAGAGAAATGATGTTGGATGAACTGAGACGGTAGCATAGGGGAATATCATCAGTAGAGTTTATCCAGAACACCAAAAACCGAAATCTGTGGAGAGACCTGAACGCCTGGCATGGCACATAATGATGATGACGTCCATCTTAAATGTCCAAAAATGATAGGTGCTTTTGAAGGTAGCATGTCAATTCTTTCGTTTATGCGGATCTGCGCATGAACTTGGACATAGATCAACATAATCTTCCGAAAGTTTGAGATCCCAGCAAATGGTTGCTACTCATGCCATTACCGGCTTTGTGGTGAACGGGTTAAAAATTCAACTCGTAATCCCGCATACCGCGTGTAGACACAGCTGCGGGTGATTTGGAAGCAGACCACCTTGCGTTGGTCCCATCCAAAGGTATGAGTGCCGGTTGTTCAGAAAGCAATGGCAAACTACTGAACGTAAACTTACCACGAAATCACAAACAGCCAAAAAAAACAAAATGCTGGGGCTCACTGAGATGTCCTGTAAATGATATGCAACTAACTTTTAACTCATGCCAATTTCATTCATTCCGAACTTTGCGAAGCAGGAACTGTGCGTCAGACTTCACTCTTACAACTGGAAGTTAGATATGAACCGTTCTTTTCTGTAATGACTCTGCCTCTCACATTAAAGGGGAACCCCAATCTAATGTGTGTGTTTTTGTGTGGCAACAATGGCGTCATTAACCCTAAATCATCTAGTATGTCATTTCATATCAGGCTGTTCATTCTGATATGTCACGTCATGTCTGGTTGTTCAGTCTGGTATGTCATGTCATGTCAGGTTGCTCATTCTGATATGTCACGTTGTTCATTCTGGTATGTCACGTCCTGCTATCTTGTTAGGTATGGTATGTCACGTCCTGCTGTCTTGTTCGGTATGGTATGTCACATCATGGCGTGTACTTCAGTCTGGTATGTCACGTCATGACGTGTAGGTCAACCTGGTACGTCACGTCATGTCGTGTTGTTCAGTCTAGTATGTCACGTCATGCCAGGTTTTTCAGTCTGGTTTGTCACGTCATGTCTGGTTATTCAGTCTGGTATTTCATACCTTGTCGGGTTATTCAGTCTAAATACTGACATGTCATGTTTGAGGTTATTCAGTCTGGTGTTTCATGTCTTGTTGGGTTATTCAGCCCGAAGACTGGTATGTCGTGTTTGAAGTTATTCAGTCTGGTATTTCATGCCTTGTCGGGTTATTCAGTCTAAATACTGACATGTCATGTTTGAGGTTATTCAGTCTGGTGTTTCATGTCTTGTCGGGTTATTCAGCCCGAAGACTGGTATGTCATGTTTGAGGTTATTCAGTCTGGTATTTCATGTCTTGTCGGGTTATTCAGCCCGAAGACTGATATGTCATGTTTGAGGTGTTTCGGTCTGGTATGTCAATTTGAGGTTATTCAATCTGCCATGTCATATTTTAAGTTATTCTTTTTCATCTTCTTTCGTTCACTTGAAATTTGTCTCTAACTGCCATGTTGTCTCTTGTATGAATTTAACTGTCTTTTTTAGTTCACTCAGCGGTCCATAGAGTTTATCTTCCACTGTTGTCTCTCTAGACTAGAAGGTTTGCCTAGATATGTTGTATTTTGGGCAGTCTTAGAGTATGTGCTCTGCTGTCTGCGACGCCAATCCACATGTGCACATGGCTGATTCACAAATCTTGAATATTGCATACATGTGGTAGCGTAATCTATTGTGTCCTGTTCTGAGGCGCAGAATAATGACTTCAACTTGTTTCTGTTCTGTCGTCTTGAGTAGGTTTTGGTGGCTTTCTGACTGATTTCTTTTTCGTTCACTCGCTTTGAATCCAAGCATAGTCCACACACATTTTACACCTTCTAGTGCTCTGGGCTGATTTGTGTGTGTGGATTCAGCTTTCCCCATTACCGTGTCCCTCGCCATCAGGTGAATCCCCTCTGACTTCAGAGGTACGTATAATTTACGCCCCAGGTCAATGACGAGAAGTCAACATTTTATTCCAGTTGACCAACTGTGGTCTGTTGGTCTGTCCATAACGTGGTTGAATCCCGCTACCTCGGTATCAGCACATCGGAAGTTTAAGAGTGATCGCTCTTAACCATTCGGCCACGCTGAATTCCATTGCTTCTGATAAATCTGTTGATTTCGTCACTGGATATGTCGTGCCGGGAGCGTGGAAAAGAGGTAGACCACATCAATGATGAATTCAAGATGTGATAGACAACTTACACATGACAGCAACATAGGCCGGACATCCGACTTATGATAGAGACATTTTGACAGATGGTTGTGGGGGTAACAGTCTGCACAGCACAAGCCACTAGATCAGGGGTGGCCAACCTTTTCAGCTGGCGGGCCAAATTTCAGAAATAATATTTTCTGCCGGGCCACGCATGTAATTTTTTTTGTGTTTGTTAATTAAAGTAAACAAGCAAGCGTGCTACAGCCTCGACCACGGCATCGCTTCCCGGGCCACGGGCCGCAACATGACGTCCGGCGGGCCGCATGCGGCCCGCGGGCCTCGTGTTGGCCACCCCTGCACTAGATGATGATGATGGCAAATGAGTGTCCCGCATTTCTCAGTAGAAACTCAGCCTCTAGAATGCGTGTACAGTGTCCATCTCCTTTGATATGCAGTGGGAGTTTGCCTTCATCGAACTGAGGCTGTGACTGTATTTCCCATACTACCCCTTCATCACGTCTTAAAGCTTTATGGGTATATACTATATGGTGCAGGTTCGGGGGAGCGGAGGATTGATCTTGAGGATGTGTACACACATAGACCGGGTGATATCAAAGGTTTGGCTGCGATGCGGGTGATGGCGGCGGCAAACTGTGAGCAGCGCCATATATGTCTCCTGTACGAGGGTCTGGTCCTTTTTGTTTTTGGAGTATGCCATGGCGATCCTGACTATCAGCCGTAAGCAGATGGAAATAATAGAAAGGATACAGAATGAAGCTATGCGTATTATTATTCTTGGATGTACAACAGATACGGCATGCAGGGCGATGCGCTACCCTCTTGATTTTCCAACCATTGGGGACAGAATACAAATTTGCAGAGCACGTGCCTACCTCAGAGTCAACGCAAACACACAACATCCACTGCACAGAGAAATCAAGAAGGTAAAGGGCGGCAGGTTAAAAAGAGGAAAGTCATGGATGGGTCAAGCCGAAGACATTCTTCAACAGGCGTGTTCACTTGAGGACTTAAAACCTGGCAAGGAATGGGTACGAATGCCAACATATTTATGTACGTCCTTGTCAGGTTGCATCCAACTAGACAGAAAAAGCAAACAAGAAAATCCGGCTGTCGTGGAGACTAACTAACTAACTAAGCATCTGTCCGAGTGGCAAGAACGCAGGGCTCCCATTCAGGAAACCCGGGTTCGAATCCTCGGTAAGGTGGCGGATTTTTGTCTCTGTCGGGGGAGGAAAAAAAAAAAGTTTGCGGCGACTGCACTAGCCAAGTGGACTTAATTCTCCAGGCTCAAGATCATTATAGAGGGAGGCGTACCTTCTTTGATGTTTAACCAATGATCAGATATAAAAGTTAAAACCACCCCGATACCCACTCATCTGTGTATGCCAGGCAAAGAATATCCGAAATATGCCAGGCAAGGAATATCCGAAATATGCCAGGCAAGGAGTCATGCAATTATTTATTTATGGTTTCGGTGTTTAACTGATTCACACTACACCACAAGATAATATAGGGTGCACTTTTAATGACTGTGGGGTTTTTGAAAATATTGCCTTTCCAAGTTTTATATTCACTCTCTGTGGAGTTCATGCAACATAAAAGGTAAATACGAAACTTGGAACGGCAAATATTTTCAAAAACCACACAGTCATTAAAAATACACCCTGTATAAAGAATAATGACAGAATGATTTATTTTGATAGTTAGTCGACAGATCATCCTCATTGCACATCGAACCATTCAGTCCATAAGTGCTCGGATCCCTCCTCCGCAAATCCAGCAGCATATAGCGGCTAACGACACCAGTTTTGCGTTGGTTTACTAATCTTCTTTGGCTTCCTGCGCAGTGTTCTTGTTTGGCCACACCTCTTTTAACTTGCTGTTCTCGCAGCCTGACCATGATTATATTATTGTAGACTCAGCCATCGCTTGGTTCTCGTAAACGACTTCTTCTCGTAGAGCATTCAGAATGTCAGCCTGGTCCATGGCTCGTACGCCTTCCACAGTAGCCTTACCTGCGAGCTTGTCAGCCCGCTCATTTCCTCGTACACCCGCATGTCCTGGCACGATAATAAAACTAATCTTTACCAGCCGAGACCGCTCCAGAGACAGCAACCACTCTCTTCGGACCCACCCCATCTCTATCTTCCTGAGCATACCCATTGAGTCACTAAGGACACATGCCCGATTGAATGTCTGTGTCTCGAGCCATATTGCTTTACTTACTGCCATGACTTCCATAGTCAGGCTACTTGTGGTCAAAGCAAAAGCGCCAGAATCTTCCTTCACAATATTTCCTCCGGCCTGAGCCATAAAAGCCCATGAACTTCTCACTCCTCGAACGACAGATCTATCCGAGAATGACAGAATGATGACGGGCACTAGTTACATCTTTGAATATACCAATGAGCACTGGATGGGTGATATGGTAAATATCAGACCGGCCGGGTCGACCTGAGTACCCACATCATTAAAAAAAAAAAACCCCGCCACAGTGAGGAATCGAACACAGAACTACTGGGTAGTTAAGCATGCATGCTAGTCACCTTGCTCCAGCATCTCCAGTCATTGTGAGAAAACTGGTTATGCATGCTAATGGATGAGGTTGCCTTGTTGTTGGGTACACTAGTATCTGTCTCATGGTACAGTGTTGTGTTCATTATTATTCTTGTCTTGTAGAATGCTCACTTAGTGCACATGCTTTCTTGATAAACAAACTTACTTTCGATCTTTTTTTCCTTTCATTTTTACTTGTCTTATCTATTTGTTTGCTGACACAGTACCAAACAAACATTTTCTTTCTTTCTTTCTTTCCTACCTTTCTTTCTTTCTTACCTTTATTTTTCTACCTTTCTTTCTTCCCTACCTTCTTTCTTTCTTTCCTACCTTTTTTCTTTCTTTCTTTCTTTCTTTCTTGAGGAAAGCTGAACTCTCCTGTGGTTTTCATTTACCATAGCAAGACCCCCAAAATACATAAACATCCACTATAAACACAGAACAAACAACCTGAATTAAACTTTTATTATTATTTCAACAAATGAATTATATAAATGGACAGCATAACAAGCACACTATATTTTCAAGTTCACCAATAAACATATAAAACCAACACTTCACATTGACTGTTGCATGATCAGCAAAGCAGACAGCAACACAGCAACACTATAGTGTAATTTCATAGCTAAGCGAGATACGTTGCTGTCTTTGAGCCACTAATTTGAATATTTGTCTGCAGCATGCTTTTGAAATCGTAAAGTCAGATCTCAAAGAATGAATGGTCAGCCACTTCAGGAATCTTTACAAAATTCACATCTTCTTCTGAACGTCATATACCAATGGAGCATAAGCTCTCAACCAACTCACATCAAGACTTTTGTAAACTTGTTCATGATTGGTTGGATTTTGCAGTTAAAGTTTTCTAGGTATGAAGAAACCATCTTACATCAACCCTCTTTTGTTGCCTTTTATGACATGCATGATTGTTACAGTTTTATATTCTTTGCTTGCCTTAGGGGTCTCAATAACATATGAGTGACATAAAATTCATATTTTAACTGATAATTCAAAACAAACAATTTTTTTCCACACTTTACATATATGTTGAGTCTGTATTGTAGCATATTAATGTATTCATTTTATATTTACCAATAGCTGATAGCCTAAATGTAAAATACAAAATAATTTCTAAAAACGCAATAAAATATATGATTTTTGAGCATATATAATTATGGATTATGTATTATTCTATAACAAAACAATTATGGATTCCTGTTTTGAAACAAGTCAAACTAGAAGGATACTGGTAAATTTAAAAAACCAAAAAAAAATAATAGTTTCCAAAAACGCAGAAAAAAATATAATTGTTGAGCTTATATTATTATGGATTTGTTATTCCTGTTTTGAAATAAACCAAGCTGCCCAAAAATCATTTTCTGAAATCCCAAGTAAAAAAGCAGATCAAAAACAAAATTTTAATATAAAAACACAATATAAAAGCATTTTTAAAAGACATTGGCTGCTGTTGAACTGATACTAGAGCTAAAATGAAACATAAAACTTGCCTAAGAAGTATAGTGAAAAGAAAAACACGCACAGATACAGGTGAACGTTTCTAACAAAATCTTAATCAATGAACAAGAAACACAAAACAAGAAAACAAACCAAACACAAGAATGCTTAACTCAAGATCTGAAAGTAGTCTGATCAACACAAATACTAGAAACAGAAAACCGGAGTGTGTTACTTTTATGTTTCTTGACTATAGTCTTGATACATTAAAAATAAAAACAGAATCGTAATAACTTGTGTATACACAGAATAGAAGGGCCAAAAACAGTATGACAGAATCATGGATGTACAGTTTATGAAGAACACTAAAGAAATTTCAGTGAATGAAGAGTTGAGAACAAGATCATAATCACCATGCATCAGGTCCTTTACGGAACATCGATCTCATCATGGCCCAACAAAAAGTATGTCGGTCTCTTGCCGTCTCTCCTAATTCATGTACACTGATACTCAAGGCAACTGCAATGGCCTGTGTCCATCTACGCAGTGGTCAATCCCTGTCTCTACTTACAGGAACCATGCTTCCATCATGTTCTTTTCATACAGTTGTGACATGCCAAAGTATAGATTTCATGACATGACACTGTTTATCAGCCAGTTTTCTTCCCTGTTCAGTCATGTAAAATTTCATCTGTTTCTTCACAGTTCAGTACTTGTAGAATGTCAACTATTCCTTCCCTGTTCAGTACTTGTAGAATGTCATCTATTTCTTCACTGTTCTGTACTTGTAGAATGTCATCTATTCCTTCCCTGTTCAGTACTTGTAGAATATCATCTATTTCTTCACTGTTCTGTACTTGTAGAATTTCATCTATTCCTTCCCTGTTCAGTACTTGTAGAATGTCATCTATTCCTTCCCTGTTCAGTACTTGTAGAATGTCATCTATTTCTTTTATGTTCAGTACTTGTAGAATGCCATCTATTTCTTTTATGTTCAGTACTTGTAGAATGCCATCTATTTCTTTTATGTTCAGTACTTGTAGAATGTCAGCTATTTCTTGCCTGTTTAGTACTTGTAGAATGTCATCTATTTCTTCACTGTTCTGTACTTGTAGAATGCCATCTCTTCCTTCACTGTTCAGTACTTGTAGAATGTTATCTATTTCTTCCCTGTTCTGTACTTGTAGAATGTCATCTATTTCTTCACTGTTCAGTACTTGTCGAATGTCATCTCTTTCTTTTATGTTCAGTACTTGTAGAATGCCATCTATTTCTTTTATGTTCAGTACTTGTAGAATGTCATCTCTTTCTTTTATGTTCAGTACTTGTAGAATGTCATCTATTTCTTTTAGGTTCAGTACTTGTCGAATGTCATCTATTTCTTCACTGTTCAATACTTGTAGAATGCCATCTATTTCTTTTATGTTCAGTACTTGCAGAATGTCATCTATTTCTTCTAGGTTCAGTACTTGTAAAATGTCATCTCTTTCTTTTATGTTCAGTACTTGTCGAATGTCATCTATTTCTTCACTGTTCAATACTTGTAGAATGCCATCTATTTCTTTTATGTTCAGTACTTGTAGAATGTCATCTATTTCTTTTATGTTCAGTACTTGTAGAATGTCATCTGTTTCTTCCCTGTTCAGTACTTGTAGAATGTCATCTGTTTCTTCACTGTTCAGTAATTGTTGAATGTCATCTGTTTCTTCCCTGTTCAGTACTTGTAAAATGTCATCTGTTTCTTCCCTATTCAGTACTTGTAGAATGTCATCTATTTCTTTCCTGTTCAGTACTTGTAGAATGTCATGTCTTTCTTTTATGTTCAGTACTTCTAGAATGTCATCTCTTTCTTTTATGTTCAGTACTTGTAGAATGTCATCTATTTCTTTCATGTTCAGTACTTGTAGAATGTCATGTATTTCTTTTAAGTTCAGTACTTCTAGAATGTCATGTCTTTCTTTTATGTTCAGTACTTGTAGAATGTCATCTATTTCTTTCATGTTCAGTACTTGTAGAATGTCAGCTATTTCTTCACAGTTCAGTACTTGTAGAATGTCAACTATTCCTTCCCTGTTCAGTACTTGTAGAATGTCATCTATTTCTTCACTGTTCTGTACTTGTAGAATGTCATCTATTCCTTCCCTGTTCAGTACTTGTAGAATATCATCTATTTCTTCACTGTTCTGTACTTGTAGAATGTCATATATTCCTTCCCTGTTCAGTACTTGTAGAATGTCATCTATTCCTTCCCTGTTCAGTACTTGTAGAATGTCATCTATTTCTTTTATGTTCAGTACTTGTAGAATACCATCTATTTCTTTTATGTTCAGTACTTGTAGAATGTCAGCTATTTCTTGCCTGTTTAGTACTTGTAGAATGTCATCTATTTCTTCACTGTTCTGTACTTGTAGAATGCCATCTCTTCCTTCACTGTTCAGTACTTGTAGAATGTCACCTATTTCTTCCCTGTTCTGTACTTGTAGAATGTCATCTATTTCTTCACTGTTCTGTACTTGTAGAATGCCATCTCTTCCTTCACTGTTCAGTACTTGTAGATTGTCATCTATTTCTTCACTGTTCTGTACTTGTAGAATGCCATCTCTTCCTTCACTGTTCAGTACTTGTAGAATGTCATCTATTTTTTCCCTGTTCAGTACTTGTAGAATGCCATCTATTTCTTCACTGTTCAGTACTTGTCGAATGTCATCTCTTTCTTTTATGTTCAGTACTTGTAGAATGCCATCTATTTCTTTTATGTTCAGTACTTGTAGAATGTCAGCTATTTCTTGCCTGTTTAGTACTTGTAGAATGTCATCTATTTCTTCACTGTTCTGTACTTGTAGAATGCCATCTCTTCCTTCACTGTTCAGTACTTGTAGAATGTTATCTATTTCTTCCCTGTTCTGTACTTGTAGAATGTCATCTATTTCTTCACTGTTCTGTACTTGTAGAATGCCATCTCTTCCTGAACTGTTCAGTACTTTTAGAATGTCATCTATTTCTTCACTGTTCTGTACTTGTAGAATGCCATCTCTTCCTTCATTGTTCAGTACTTGTAGAATGTCATCTATTTCTTCCCTGTTCAGTACTTGTAGAATGCCATCTATTTCTTCACTGTTCAGTACTTGTCGAATGTCATCTCTTTCTTTTATGTTCAGTACTTGTAGAATGCCATCTATTTCTTTTATGTTCAGTACTTGTAGAATGTCATCTCTTTCTTTTATGTTCAGTACTTGTAGAATGTCATCTATTTCTTTTAGGTTCAGTACTTGTCGAATGTCATCTATTTCTTCACTGTTCAATACTTGTAGAATGCCATCTATTTCTTTTATGTTCAGTACTTGCAGAATGTCATCTATTTCTTTTAGGTTCAGTACTTGTAAAATGTCATCTCTTTCTTTTATGTTCAGTACTTGTCGAATGTCATCTATTTCTTCACTGTTCAATACTTGTAGAATGCCATCTATTTCTTTTATGTTCAGTACTTGTAGAATGTCATCTATTTCTTTTATGTTCAGTACTTGTAGAATGTCATCTGTTTCTTCCCTGTTCAGTACTTGTAGAATGTCATCTGTTTCTTCACTGTTCAGTAATTGTTGAATGTCATCTGTTTCTTCCCTGTTCAGTACTTGTAAAATGTCATCTGTTTCTTCCCTATTCAGTACTTGTAGAATGTCATCTATTTCTTTCCTGTTCAGTACTTGTAGAATGTCATGTCTTTCTTTTATGTTCAGTACTTCTAGAATGTCATCTCTTTCTTTTATGTTCAGTACTTGTAGAATGTCATCTATTTCTTTCATGTTCAGTACTTGTAGAATGTCTTGTCTTTCTTTTATGTTCAGTACTTCTAGAATGTCATGTTTTTCTTTTATGTTCAGTACTTGTAGAATGTCATCTATTTCTTTCATGTTCAGTACTTGTAGAATGTCAGCTATTTCTTCACAGTTCAGTACTTGTAGAATGTCAACTATTCCTTCCCTGTTCAGTACTTGTAGAATGTCATCTATTTCTTCACTGTTCTGTACTTGTAGAATGTCATCTATTCCTTCCCTGTTCAGTACTTGTAGAATATCATCTATTTCTTCACTGTTCTGTACTTGTAGAATGTCATCTATTCCTTCCCTGTTCAGTACTTGTAGAATGTCATCTATTCCTTCCCTGTTCAGTACTTGTAGAATGTCATCTATTTCTTTTATGTTCAGTACTTGTAGAATACCATCTATTTCTTTTATGTTCAGTACTTGTAGAATGTCAGCTATTTCTTGCCTGTTTAGTACTTGTAGAATGTCATCTATTTCTTCACTGTTCTGTACTTGTAGAATGCCATCTCTTCCTTCACTGTTCAGTACTTGTAGAATGTCACCTATTTCTTCCCTGTTCTGTACTTGTAGAATGTCATCTATTTCTTCACTGTTCTGTACTTGTAGAATGCCATCTCTTCCTTCACTGTTCAGTACTTGTAGATTGTCATCTATTTCTTCACTGTTCTGTACTTGTAGAATGCCATCTCTTCCTTCACTGTTCAGTACTTGTAGAATGTCATCTATTTTTTCCCTGTTCAGTACTTGTAGAATGCCATCTATTTCTTCACTGTTCAGTACTTGTCGAATGTCATCTCTTTCTTTTATGTTCAGTACTTGTAGAATGTCATCTATTTCTTTTATGTTCAGTACTTGTAGAATGTCATCTCTTTCTTTTATGTTCAGTACTTGTAGAATGTCATCTATTTCTTTTAGGTTCAGTACTTGTCGAATGTCATCTATTTCTTCACTGTTCAATACTTGTAGAATGCCATCTATTTATTTTATGTTCAGTACTTGCAGAATGTCATCTATTTCTTTTAGGTTCAGTACTTGTAGAATGTCATCTCTTTCTTTTATGTTCAGTACTTGTCGAATGTCATCTATTTCTTCACTGTTCAATACTTGTAGAATACCATCTATTTCTTTTATGTTCAGTACTTGTAGAATGTCATCTATTTCTTTTATGTTCAGTACTTGTAGAATGTCATCTGTTTCTTCCTTGTTCAGTACTTGTAGAATGTCATCTGTTTCTTCACTGTTCAGTAATTGTTGAATGTCATCTGTTTCTTCCCTGTTCAGTACTTGTAGAATGTCATCTGTTTCTTCCCTATTCAGTACTTGTAGAATGGCATCTATTTCTTTCCTGTTCAGTACTTGTAGTATGTCATGTCTTTCTTTTATGTTCAGTACTTCTAGAATGTCATCTCTTTCTTTTATGTTCAGTACTTGTAGAATGTCATCTATTTCTTTCATGTTCAGTACTTGTAGAATGTCATGTCTTTCTTTTATGTTCAGTACTTCTAGAATGTCATGTCTTTCTTTTATGTTCAGTACTTGTAGAATGTCATCTATTTCTTTCATGTTCAGTACTTGTAGAATGTCATGTCTTTCTTTTATGTTCAGTACTTGTAGAATGTCATCTACTTCTTTCATGTTCAGTACTTGTAGAATGTCATCTCTTTCTTTTATGTTCAGTACTTGTAGAATGTCATCTATTTCTTCACTGTTCAGTAATTGTCGAATGTCATCTATTTCTTCACTGCTCAGTACTTGTCGATTGTCATCTTTTTCTTCCCTGTTCAGTACTTGTAGAATGTCATCTCTTTCTTTTATATTCAGTACTTGTAGAATGTCATCTCTTCCTTCACTGTTCAGTACTTGTAGAATGTCATCTATTTCTTCACTGTTCAGTACTTGTAGAATGCCATCTATTTCTTTTATGTTCAGTACTTGTAGAATGCCATCTATTTCTTTTATGTTCAGTACTTGTAGAATGTCATCTCTTTCTTTTATGTTCAGTACTTGTAGAATGTCATCTATTTCTTCACTGTTCAGTAATTGTTGAATGTCATCTATTTCTTCACTGCTCAGTACTTGTCGATTGTCATATTTTTCTTCCCTGTTCAGTACTTGTAGAATGTCATCTCTTCCTTCACTGTTCAGTACTTGTAGAATGTCATCTATTTCTTTTATGTTCAGTACTTGTAGAATGTCATCTATTTCTTCACTGTTCATTACTTGTAGAATGCCATCTATTTCTTTTATGTTCAGTACTTGTAGAATGTCATCTCTTTCTTTTATATTCAGTACTTGTAGAATGTCATCTCTTCCTTCACTGTTCAGTACTTGTAGAATGTCATCCATTTCTTCACTGTTCAGTACTTGTAGAATGTCATCTATTTCTTTTATGTTCAGTACTTGTAAAATGTCATCTATTTCTTCCCTGTTCAGTACTTGTAGAATGTCAACTATTCCTTCCCTGTTCAGTACTTGTAGAATGTCATCTATTTCTTCCCTGTTCAGTATTTGTAGAATGTCATCTATTTCTTTCCTGTTCAGTACTTGTAGAATGTCATGTCTTTCTTTTATGTTCAGTACTTGTAGAATGTCATCTATTTCTTCACTGTTCAGTACTTGTAGAATGCCATCCATTTCTTTTATGTTCAGTACTTGTAGAATGTCATCTATTTCTTTAGCATAGCCTACGATGGGCAACGTTGTAATATTCGGTTGTGATAATTTGGCGTGTCCAGCGTATGCCGCATGGTTACACACCCGCTTCACACGCCAGTGATCCGGGGCTTGTTTCCGGATCCAGTCAGGGATATGCACTACTGACGAGCTCAAACGAGAGCGAAACTCGAGTATAGTGCTTCCATATTAACGTGAATAGGCCTTGGGTTCATACCAGAATACGATCAGCATTGCAAGTAGTGGGTTGTGCTCAATATTTATATTTCTTTTATGTTCAGTACTTGTAGAATGCCATCCGTTTCCTTTATGTTCAGTACTTGTAGAATTTCATCTATTTCTTCACTGTTCAGTACTTGTAGAATGTCATCTATTTCTTTTATGTTCAGTACTTGTAGAATGTCATCTATTTCTTCCCTGTTCAGTACTTGTAGAATGTCAGCTGTTTCTTCCTTGTTTAGTACTTGTAGAATGTCATCTATTTCTTCCCTGTTCAGTACTTGTAGAATGTCATCTGTTTCTTCCCTGTTTAGTATGTGTAGAATGTCATACAGTTCTTATTCTCAGCCCACCATGTTCTGAGAACTTTTCTGTAATACAAAAGCCCCAGTTTTTGTCTTTAGTGCTTGTGAAATTGACCATGACTCGCATCCATATGTTGCCACAGGAAAGATTATATTCTCATAAATGTAATTGTAACTTATAACAAGTCATACATGATATGTTAATTACACATTAACATGAACTCACTCCTTAAAGATAACACAATTTATAAGTAAAGAAAATAAAACAAATGTTGTTTACTAATACAAATGAATTTAATGGGTCATTTGCCGTAACAAATATTGTTTACCATTTTAGAGTATGAATAACAGAAATACATAGAAACACAACAGAACAAAATGAAATATCAGCATTTTAAACAGTGCTTGTTCAGCCATTAGAAAAATGAAACACTACACTAGTTGTCATGGTACTATTTGGGAAAGTCACCAATTTAGATAACTGATCAGGGTAGAATAGATGTACAAATGAGCAAATGCAGATTTTGTGAAAACTAAGTGTGATGTAATGGAAAAACTCAGATAAAGATATCCTGTGATACACATATAGACATTTGTTTGTTTCTTATTAAAATGACAGAACAACAAGCAAACACGTTAGTGATAAGAAGTGATGCTAAACAGCTTAACAAATAATATTGGAGAAACCAGAATAAAAACAAATTTACAAAAATTATCATGATCAATCATTATGAAAAATCCAAACAAATAATGATATAGAGAAACTATAATGTAACAACCTAGCAAATAATGGTGTTGAGAAACCATAAAGAAAATAAAAATCTAGCACATTATGACAAAGAGAAGCCATAAATAAAAACCTGCAAAACAATGGTGAAGATAAACCATTAAGGAGAACCTAGCAAATATTGGAAGCCATAATGAAAAAACCTAGCAAATAATGCTGACGAAATATGGCAATAATTATATAAACAATTATGATAATCAATAGATGATCGTAAAATTAATTTTAAATGGGAGAAATTCTTGCAACAAAAGACTTGCAGAGACAGAAGAAAATAAATAAACATAATTATTATAACTGACCACAAGGATCTACACTATGTATCATTCACGTTTAAGTTCAGAAACACCAAATTCTTCATAGTAAAAAGAGAAGTAGAATGTCAAATCAAAATGTAGTCACAAAAGATATGCAACACTCCACCTCCTCCTTTAAAAGAGGCATGCAAAACAAGAAAGAATCAGAATTGAGTGATCTTTATGGAAAGCAATAAACATGCTACTGGCAACCTAACAGTGGAAGAGCATATGTGAAAATAAGTGTAGATGGGCAGCACTTTCTGCATCAAGTTCTATTCAGAGAAAAGGGTGGAAGGCTAAACAGAGGCAAATCATAGATGGGTCGGGCAGAAGATGTTGTCAGGCAGGTCTGCAGTCTTACCAATATCAACCTCGGCAGGGAATAGTGCCTGTGCCTCCAGAGCTTAACTGCACCTTAACCTGCATTGTCACTCTTGCCAGGAGGTGCATGGGCACGCATGGCATGCTCAGTGGGCCGAACTACAGAAGAGGCCAGTGGTGCCCATTCTATGACTACCAGCTGCATGACAATGGGGCTAAAGGCTGTGACACTGGCTTTTTTATGCTTGGAATCACATAATGATTGATACCCATGTTTGTGTACTGAGTGATTCAATGAGCATGATTTGAAAGGTCGAGGCAGGTTCTGTACACAATTAGTGGATTGAATCATTGTGGAGATCTGCTATTCATAGAGTCATCTTCATCTGTGTCCCGGACATGTGAGTGTTGAGGGAAATGGACGAGCTGATACACCTGCTGGTTCTGCAGTCATTGCAGAAGGCCAGTCTATGGATCGTGCCAATATTATTAATGCCCTTAGAGAGATGTGGAGAGAGGAGGACTTTGATGCCAGTGAATCCACATCGACTTGGGAGTAAGAACTGGCAAGGCCAGACATGAGAAGCACATCAGAAGAATGACAGGGATCTTGTCAACCAACACAAAAGTGGCACTTTTAGTCTCTGGATGGTGATGCAAATGTTTTGGGGGAAGATCTGAGCACCTATGAATATGTCCGGAGTGCAAGGATAATACTCCAACAGATAACTAACTGACCAAGTAACTAGATAACTAACTAATGAAGAGCAATGAGCGACACTATATATTACTGAGAACAATGTATGGTAAACAATGAAGAAAGTCCTTGTAATAAATGCAAAACAAGTAATGAATCAAAAAATGCTAACAAAGTAGCCAAGCATAAAGGCAAATTGGAAGGCAATCCAAAAACTATAAATATTAAGCCTTCATATAATTATATCACAGAATAACCAGGCAAGGTGATCAGATAAACTCCCTTCCTCACTATCTTTCTAGAAAATCTGAACAACATCAGTTTGCATAGCTGAGTCAACACTTGAGCCTTTATTCTTTTCTGCTGCCTTTCATTCCCCAGTGGAGCACAGGCCTTCAACCAACACAAGCCCTTTGTAGACTTGTTCATGACTGGCTACAATTTAAAGTTAAAGTTTTCTATGGGATGAGGTAGCCAGTCTCAGACCAAACCTCCTTAATCACCTCCTGTGACATGCTTGGTAAGTAAGAGTATTAATATTTCCTGCCCCCTTATGGGCCCTGCTTGCTTGCTGATCCTGTGGTCATGGGTTTGAACTCAAATCAAGGCTCATTTTTTTTTAAAAATCAACACGGGATACCAAGCCAACCCAGTTTAAAATTGGTACCAGGAAATGCCTTGTGAAGTTATTGCGGATATGGATCACATCATCCCTTGAGTGCTGATTGGTCTATAAAAATATGGGGCTAGCACCATATATCTCATATCCCTCGAGGTGCATTACACGTGGTGTCCTGTATTTTCAGTGATTATGAGCACTGGTAACACACAGTAATGAGAAAAAATCCTACAACTACTAGAGACTGATCCCACGACAACAGTATTGACAAGTAAGCACACTAACCTACATATCACAATGGCTCCTTAGAAAGCACCAATAACACTCTAAACTCAACATGTAATTAAGGACATATAAAAATGCATCTAGGTATCAATAAACCCAGAGCAAAGAAACACAATATAACAGTTTTTAACAGGATAACAATTTATTGTAAAATAAACCTTATACGGTTTTTCAACTGTCATTTTTCATTCAACAAATGTTACTATGAATATACGTGTTTCTATTTGTGATCATCACTTTTTCTGTACATAATGTTGTACTAACATTTGTTAGTATGATTACTTTTAGTCACTATTGCTGTATAATTTGCAGTATAATGTTTCTACATGCCAGTCTGTTTTGTTTTACTAATGAATATGATGCATTTGTCCAGTTTACACCATAACAGAATAACATTTAGCAATACTATACAATAAACACACACTAACTACTAAAGCAAATAGCCACAGTTGTACATAAACACAATAATCAAGCTAACATTTGTAAGTATCAGTAACAAAACCTGGCTGTGATGCAGTAAAGAGATACAAAAATAAACTATAATAAACTTCTTCAAAACATGGTGACATTAATGCAGTAATTTGTGAAGGGCACAAGATGAGTATTATAATACATTTTGTGCAAAGATGAACAGATGTCAGATCAGGTGAAATACTGCAAGTGAAGTGGGCAGGTTACTGGTAATACTGGGTTTTCACAAACACTCCTCTAAGCATCAGAGACCCATAGCCTTCTATACTTAAAAACAAATAAGTTATCATTGCAGCGCCTAGCCCCACTGCTATCGTATGTTAGTGGGGTTTGGATCAGGGCTGAAGAAATAAAGGCCAAATAAAGGCGATGAATTAGCAGTCTTGGTTGACCATCTCATGCAGTCACCAAAGTCTTGGATCAGGTATAAGTTCTTGTCCTGATTACGCTGGGTAGAGGAGTATTCCCTATTAAAGGAGAATAAAGTGCCTCCTTCCTTCCATTAGCCTAAGTGAAACAAATAGGCAAGGTGGAGTACCTGTTTAGCTCTCCAACCAGGATAATGTGAAAATATATGAGCAAGTGCTGGATTGAGTATGAGAGCAGCCAACAGAGATGATAGTTCATGGTTATGGTCTCAAGTTTGTGACGGTAGGGCAGAGGACCTCTTTATAGAGACAATGGCTGTGGTCGCTGATCTATATGGTTACTGCCAAGAAGGAATACAATGGCAGACTACCTTCGTTAGAGATGCCTAGACAATCATGATTCGTCAATTCATATAATATCAAATAAGCAGTGTAAATAGGTGCTCAATAGGATCAGCCTAATCCAGGCAAAGAAAGGCATGTGCAGTGTTCAGGCTTAAGATAATTTATTCCACCTTCAATAAATAAAAATTGCAGGCCTTACAGAGGATTTAAGCCCAGGTCACCTGATGTGTGAGACTGGTATCATAATCTCTCTGACACCTTCCCCTACATTTTCCTCTACTCATCTTAAGTAATGTTTTTAAAGCTTTCACACATTTTGAGGGACTGTACAGTCTTCAATTAAAGCTTTCAAACATTTGAGGGACTGTATAGCTTTTGATTAAAGCTTTCATATATTTTGAAAGATTTTGTAGTCTTCATTAAAGCTTTGTGTCTATTATGATATGCCAAACAAAAAAGCAAAACAAATGGGCTCTTAATAGAAGGTCAGATAAAAATAAATAATTGAGAGAAATGTTGGTATTAAAATAAGAAGATACATTATCTGGCGCCTAGGGAAAACAACAAGAATACAGATAGAAACATACACATTGATATCATTTTCAAACAGGCAAGTACCCTGGTCAGATTTTCAATGAAGGCACATTTTGTTAGAATCATAATCTTGATATATGTAGGCATTAAAGCAAGGATTTCTTTAACATGACCTGAGCTCCCAGGTCAACCCAACCTAAAAAGGTTACCAAGAACTGCCCTGAGAAGTAAATGCAGCCGGCATCATACTGACCACATCACCCATTAGCTGCTGATTGGTCTACATAATATGAGGCTAACAACAGATACCCAATATGCCTCAGGGTGTGGAAAATTGTATTTTTATTGCCCATTTGGCACTCGATGGGAAATGTAATAAGTATCACTCAGAACATGTTTACTTCCCAAGGACATTTCCTAGTATCCATTTTAAGGCTGGATCGACCTGTGAATAAAAGTTGATTTTAAAATAAATCCCCGCCTTGATGAGGAATCAAAGATGTGAATATTTGGCTAAAAGGCAAACATTCTAGCCATTGCACTATCATAGCTGAAGTTGTTACTTTAAAGTAATAAATGACCGGAAGAGAACAATTTTAGATAATAACTTTGACAGAAGGAGATTAAGTAATAAATGTCTAAGACAGAATCAAAATGAATGATGAGGCCAGGTGTTAATACACTTATTGATGACAGAACAAACTAAATATATTAAAATAAATAAAAAATTTATAAACAGTTAGAGAAATTAAAATATACATATGATCTATAAATAGCTGCCATAATTATATAACAGATGCACACATGATAACATGAAACTGCAAATAACTGTGGTGAACTGGAATAAACAGCAGACTTACCAAGAAGTCACAAATGAATTAATAAGAGATGTTTTTGCATTCTGTACAATACAGGTAAAGCAATTATTTTACATGAATGCACCCTACAGAACTGAAAGTCATGTATCACAAAAGTCATAGCAAACATGATCTGAGTTTTTACAAATTCTTCATGAACACAGTACATTATAAAACACCGGAAATGATCTGTTTAGTTTTCAGTATAAAAATATTATAATATGGCTATCGAGCCACAAAAATTCTGGCTATCCTGGTTTCAAAGAGAAGGTGTGTTCTTAATGGTATTTGGGGATTGATATTTACAAGGACTCGAATCAGGAGACTAATATTTAATGATCAATAAATCCAAAGGATCTATAAGGAGTCAGTATTTACATGAGTTAATATCAGGAGGCAAGTATTTGGTCAGCTGTGTTATCATAGTAGCTTGGTGGTCACCTGCCGACCCAGTGGTCAAGGGTCAGAATCCACGTCAGGGCAGATTTTAAAATTGATATGGCCTTTGGGGAATAAAGTCGGCCTTCATGATACTGATCACATCGAGCTCCTACTGGTCTATAAAAATATGGGTCTAGCGGCGATGTGCATTACCTGATTAAGGTGTCAACAAAGGGTCCTTTATTTACTTTATTTGATAATCGACATTTCCAAGTATAGGAAAGCTAATATTTGAGGATCCGTATTTTCAAGTATTTATATTGAAAAGCCAATAGATTTTATTGGGAGTCAGTATTTCTGTGAGTTAATACTGGGATCAGCACCTGATGATCAATATTCCCAAGCATTCACATAAGACGACCAAAATTTGGGGATCAACAATTCCAAGTATTCTTCTCAAAATGCCAATATTACGGGGTTCCAAGCATTTATATCGAGAATATCAGCCGGTAACATTCATGAGAACCTTTTTTTTGGTTCTAGTTATAAAATATACCACTTATAGCCATGTATAACATCATCAATATAGCTTTGAAAATACTTGAAAATATCTAGCTCACAAGTTTCAACAAGGCTTGGTTGTACTGGTGACCTCAAAAGTGACTCCAAACATTCCTAATACACTATCCAGATAAAGACAATATTTCAGAGAAACCTGATGAAGTTCAGACCACTTGAATGTGAATGCTGTGTATATTAACCAATCTTTTTATGGGTAGGTAGATCACATTACATTGGACATGAATGCATGCCAAAGTAAAACACACTGACCTCTGACGACATATCTAGGTTTAACACACTTCCTCGGAAGAGGAATGAAGAAGCAGAACAAATCTTTTAACAGTTAAAAAATATATTGGCAGTTAAAAAAAATCGTAAAGAGCAGACTGCAATGGCAATTTCCCTGGCAAAATTTAAAACTGCAAATAAATCTACCTAAAATAGATTATTCACAATATGTGAATTAGGGTGTCTGGAGTGGGCTGGGCTTTAACTAGGGTTTGAAACTGCCCATAACATGCCATAACCTCAGTGGAGATGATCCCCCATTTACTTTCTTGGTAATGGGAGAAGTCAGTCCGTCCAACTGTAACATGATAGTAAAACTCAAAGTGCGAGAACAATCATGCATCAACATGGAAAAACTCATAGATCCTTAAAAGAGTTCATGGCTTTTTTTTCCCTACACCAAACTTATCTATACAATACTGATATGTCAGATGCTTTTTGATCATATTCTCTCTTTTTCTGTTGTACTTGGCCATGAAAAATTTAGAATCCGGACTTATTGTTACGTGCCCATTATTTACTTCTTCACTGAAAAAGACAAATACATTACAACACCTATCCAGGTATCTTTTTCTACATGTAACACCATTAGTATTTGGAACTTCTATAGTGAAGTTAAGATTCTTCTGACCTGACAGCGTTGTGAAATTTGCTCCTCGGTTCACGTTTCGAACATCAACCAGTGACAATCTAATGTAGATTTTTTCTGGGTTGATATCTTTATGTATAAGAACTTGAACCAGCCGACCTTGCACAACTGAGGAGTATAAAAGATTAACAATGGAAAGTTATCATAGTAATGAGAAATACATTCAAAAGGTAGCCAAAACATCCTGTGTGAAAGTCATCATGGCATATCAGAAATATGGTTCTGATCTCTCTGTTTTTGTAACCAAATGGTACTTGATGAGTGATATAGTTAGTATCATATAGCCACCTTATGAGTCGACTCATGAACCATGTGGTCATGAAACAAAGTCCACCTTGTTGGGAAGCTAGGTTTCATGTTAGATATTTGTAACCAAATTTCTCAATTCCATTTTGCCCTAGTTATACTTTTTAAATATTCCCGTTAGAGCCATGATTAACATTAATATATTTTAACAGTATATGAAGTCTCAGGAGTGATGAAACTCTAGTCCAAACATAGGACAATCCTCATCTCTTCAAGAGTTAATCTGCATATGTGTTTTATTGTCCCATCAGTTGATTAACAAATAATTAGCTGCTTAGCAAATGTACTATTCACAGATTACCAAATGCACCACTTAATGTGCAGAAAACATACCACACATTGATCAGAAATGTACACCCATTTAGCAAATGTACCAACCACATTATTATTTATTTATTAGCACATCTACCACCAACTTATTAGGAAATGCACCACTCAATGATTAGCAAATGTACTACTACCCACTGATTAGCAAAACATATCACCCATTGACCAGAAAATGTCCATTATGTTTAGTGTATCAGTATGCCAATCAAAAACACAATAAAAAGAAGACAACAAACATTATGGCTTACCATTTTTACTTTCACATGCATATCTGATGGCACCATCAAAGTGTATTAAGGCCATGTTGTTGCACAACTGTTGTACATCAGGCTGCCTTTTCTCAACAAAGTTTTGAGGAACAATCTGAAAAGCAGAGTACAGCGTGTCAACTTTCTGTTAAATGCAAGCATTGTACGCATGAATTGCTCAGTCTTAATCATTGCACATATTTGATAATTTTGTTAACCTTCAATTTAAGCCGCCATGTTGGTGGTCATTAAGTCTAATCCTGCCACTACGAGAAACTGACAGCTATGTTGATAAGTGTACACATTATTCACTGTCATGTACTGTGTATAGTACCTTGCAGTGTAGGACAAGGGGGTCTTGAGGATGTAAGGCCGCCTGGCTAGTGCAGTCGCCACAAACTGTGCAGGTTAGGTTTTCTTTTTACCCCCGACAGAAAAATATCCTTACCTTATCGAGGATTCGAACCCAGGTTTCCCAGAGGAGAACCCAGCATTCCTAGCCACTCTGCCAGATGCTCACAACAATGCATTATTTACCATAGTAGTGGGAGGTGCAGGAGTGCAGTAGCTAGCATGCTTCAGTGTTGTAGCCATGCATTCAAATCTCCCTTGAGGTGAGATCTCTTGACCTGGACTTCCAGGTTGACCTAACCCAAGAATGGTACCAGGAAATTGTCAGGAAAGTAAAGAGAGAAATTTCGGAAGACTGTTCTAGGGGGAATGTTCCACATAAGACAAGCCATGGGATGATGATGATCTATTGTATGGTCTTCACTGGTCCCTCAGAACTGGTCTCGCCCACTGGGTTTCATTTATAATAAAAACAAATTGTAATTTACATAGAATTTATAAACGGACACTCTACACATTAAACCCTAAAAAGGTAATGGTGACATATATTGTTGATGCTACTATAGATTTGTTACCATGGGTTCCTGTCATAACTGTATTTCCAGTTCAGTTGCTTTGCTGGAATCATACATGTGGATTTCATGAAACCTGTGTCCATTCCACAACAAGGATACAGATGAGTACTTTTATATTTATATTTTCATGTAGTTGTATTGGTGTAGTATTGAAGAAGGTTGGCTACTAAAGACAATACAACAAAGAAAATTAAAATATTTTGGTCACTTCAAACATCATGAAACTTTGGAGAGAACAATAATGGAGGGGTATATGCCCGAGAAGACGAAGGCCAAAGAGAAGATGGGTGCAGGATGTGACAGATGATCTCCAGATGGGTGTGTCGGACTTGGGACATCTTGCTTATGACTGAGAGGTTTTCTGAAAGGTTGTTATAGGAGCGAAGTTCTGCAAAGGATATACTACTGAATGAATGAATGAATGAATGAATCTGTGTATGTATTTTTGTTTCTGTGCTGATGAAGGCTTTGGCCGCAACATCCAATTTGTTACTTTTGATCATGTTTTAGTTAAGCTTACTGTCTACTTCTCATTTTTTGGTGATTCATTCATTGTAGTCTTTGTGATGTAAACATAAAAGTATGTAGTGTGCATTTATTGTTTCTCTGCAGGATCTCAAACTAACCTATTAGTTACATGTATGATTTTACCTTGTTATGTTGGCATTTGGAATGCCTATTATCAAACAACTCTCTGTCTCCACAGCACCTGCTGTTCCCAGATCTAGAATACGGAAACAGCCCTCCACAGCACCTTGTAGTCGTAGAATTGATGCCTGATGTCCCACAGCATTCAGTGCTTTCATGACGAACATGTACGGTGCCACTACAACACACTTGAGTTATAGCATGGTACCGCTTGTTGCCACAGGCATCCATGCAGGGATTTTGTGAATCCCCAGACCTGTACACCTTAGAGTCCTTTAAGCAGCAACTGAAAAATAGAAGTTATCATCTGAATGTATTTATGACAAATAGAATGTATTATTGTCAGGTTATTCTGAATGGGAATTTCCTGAGTGCTGTGATGCTGGTTCTTGACTTGACTCAACTCAATTCACCAGATATATTTTTTTGTTCGCTCGTTTTGAACTCAAGTGTAGTCCACACATGTGCTAGTACTTCTAGTGCACTGAACTGATTGTTGCGTGTAGATTAACTTTCCCTATTACCAGTGTCCCTCGTCATCAGGCGAACCCACTCTGATTTCTGAGGCACTTGTAATTTACATCCCCAATTCAAAGATGAGAAGTCAAAATTTTAGTCTCACTGACCAGTGTTAGGGTTGAACCCGCTACCTCAGCATCAGCAAACCGGAAGTTTAAGAACCATTGCTCTTATCCATTCAGCCATACCAGATATACTGATGTTCATGCTGTTTCAGCACTGAAGAGGGCTTTCATCTCTTGAAGTGGATTGATGTGGAGACTGTGCTTGCAAACTGGTACAGTTGTTCTTGGGACACTATCTCTACTGTGAATTTGTTGCAGAACTCTCTCTCCTTCCCCTCTCAGAGTTCAGAAAACAGCAGTGTGTCAGTGCAAGACTGGTACTGGAACTTCTCATCTGTGGAGAGGCATGTGAGCATGTGACCAGGTCATGATTCTGCCAGCACATACGGGCTGGCTGGGATCAGTCCCAGGTTGGTCATGATTCTACCAGCACATACGGGCTGGCTGGGATCAGTCCCAGGTTGGTCATGATTCTGTCAGCACATACGGGCTGGCTGGGATCAGTCCCAGGTTGGTCATGATTCTGCCAGCACATACGGGCTGGCTGGGATCAGTCCCAGGTTGGTCATGATTCTGCCAGCACATACGGGCTGGCTGGGATCAGTCCCAGGTTGGTCATGATTCTGCCAGCACATACGGGCTGGCTGGGATCAGTCCCAGGTTGGTCATGATTCTGCCAGCACATACAGGCTGGCTGGGATCAGTCCCAGGTTGGTCATGATTCTGCCAGCACATACGGGCTGGCTGGGGTCAGTCCCAGGTTGGTCATGTTTCTGTCACTGGTGTCAGGTATTTCATCGTCAGCAGGCTACAACCCAATGCATCTGAAGGACACATTCAGATTGATGATTTGAATGGAGATTTTTTAAATATGTTTTGTGATCTACTAATAATAAACTTATTCTTAGAAAGATAATGTGATGGTTTTCTCTTGCTATCCACATCCACATGGTCGGTGACATCTATGTCTGACAGAAATTTCAGGCAACCGCTTTTGTTTCTCATGTAATTACAACTAAGTTAAACTCATAAGACTAAAACTGCTATAATAATAAATATATATATAAAGACAACATTGCCAACTGGATAATAGTGCTCGCTCAGAAACTTCCGCCTACGGCAAAGTGGTCGGATCATTTCCTTAACTGGTCAATTAATTGTACTTAAACGTTTACATCTCGTTCAGAAAACAATGGCAAACTACTTAATATAATACTGCCAAGTAAAACAACTTGGGGTTATGGTTGATCGTAATATTCTGCAAAGGACACATAACATTTAAAAAAAAAAAAACATCCCATATAAGATCACTTTCAACACTGGTAAGAAGTAGAACAATTTTGCCATGTGTCCATGTTAGGAAATAAAAACAATGCAAATATAATAATTTTATAAGGCTATTGTTTCTATGCACTATACATATGAGCAGTTCTAATAATAGAATCAGGAAGTCCATCTGGATTTTAAAAAGATTGACATTCACCATCATCATCATCATCTTCAACTTCTGCCATCAAGCGTCGTGGGGAGGAATAATTTGCGCTCCAGCGCCCGATGGGCGGCTCTGGATAGTGTTATTCTGTGTGATTGTACAATGTCTTTGATGTTGCCAATCCATTTTCTTCTTGGGCGTCCTCTTGGTCTCGTCATATATGATCTTTGATGTAAGGCCAGTGATGGTAGTTGATGTTGTTGCATTCTAATGACATGGCCAAACCATTAATCTTCTGTCTTTCAATAAATGTGGCACAAGGTGTTGATCTGTCTAATAACATCATTTCTTACTCAGTCTCGGATTGTTAAGTTGACAGAGTTGACAGCTCTCCTCTGGCATATCTCATAGGTGTTGATTTTGCGAAAGTGTGATTTGGACACAGTCCAAGTTTGAATTGGTAGCATAGGGTTGGTGACATTGCTGAGGCAAATTCATTTTATCCTAAGATGCATGTATTCTTAGTGCACTTCCTGCCATGCCCGACAAGTATTTAGCACTTGGCATCATTTTCACTTTTTTTCAAGTAATTTTTAATGCTTCAATGTTAGGCATATTGTTTCACTTTTGTTGAAATCAGCAAGTCTCATGTTATGGTAGCGAAACATCTTGACCGATTGTTAAATCACATAGTCACTCTGTAAACAACCAGAAGCATTTATAACATTCTTATTTGCTACACTTGTAAGGTCAAAAATATTCCAACAGCTGAAAACTTCACATTTTCATTCTATTTTGAGTTTCCTAGCTACAGTGCACAAATCTCGAGATTTTTCAGTTTTTTGTTGTTGTTGTTTTCATTTTTCATGTTTCCACAAACTGTCCTTCCCAGGCATTTCACATTTTCAAGAGACACAACAGCCTTTAACTATCATAAACATGAGTCATATAACATCACAATACAGATTTAAACCTACCTTCCCTCAGTTGGTGGTATGTTGCTAACCTCATTATCACAACATTGCTGTGATATGCTTTTGTAGGGCTTTGTACCACAACAATGGTTGTAACCTAAACTCCTATTCTCCACTCTACCGTTGCAGCAAATCTGAGTTGTTGGATAATAATAATTGGACCTGCTGCATGGTTCTGCTTCTGGCGGTACAATCATGACCTCCTGATCAACACAATACTCATTTTTTCTTGAATTGTAAGTTGTTCCATTATGAGTTCGCGAATTGTAGCAACATTCATCGTCATCAGCATGTCTTTTATCGCAGCGCTTGATTTCATCACAACACAACTGATTATCTGTAACCCCTTCTCCATTGCAGCAGACCACATGTTTAGGTATAATGCTAATACGATCACCTATAAAATTAGAAACAGAACAATGGTAAGAATTCTGAAGTTATGCATCTAGTATGTTCAAAATCTCAAAGAATATGATTGCATCCTAATGCTTATCTGTCTGAATATAGGCTTAGCTAAAATTGTTAGCATATGAGGAGAAATACATTTGAAAACTTAGAAACAAATGGCAAAATTGATGAGAAAAGAGGAAGGGAAAAGCAAAGAGATAAACACCTGGATGACTTGACCTCACGGCATAATCGGGGCAAGACCACGGATGTGATCCAAGACTCTCCTTATCATGTGAGATGGCGAACTATGGCTGTCCACGATTATAAGCATGACACACGATGATGATGAAAATCATGACTGACTAAACACTAGAAGTATTTTTATTACTCTGGTACAGAGATTCTCAGATAGTTGAGTTTCTGGACCTATTTACATCCCTAAAAATGAATGAGTCCCCCCTCACATCCCAGTGTGCTTTTGTTTACATGGCCTTTATTATCATCATTAGGAACAATACAGTAGAATTACAGAGAATAGTAATCAAGAAATGAACACATATCTAATTACACCCTAACCATGAACATTTAAAGAAACATGAATAAACAATAAAGAGGTTTTACTAATCAAAACTATGACACTACATATCATATAGTCTTTACAAGCATTCAATAATAATTTATGAGCAAGGGGTCGGATTGTTGGCAGTCCTCACACTGTGAGAAACTTCGACGTGTGGGCATGTGAATGTGCGTGTTTGTGAGGGGGAAAATAAGTGGAGGAGGGGGGGGGGGGGGGGGATTTTTTGGAGCCTGGTTCTGCTGCACCATTTGCAGTTTTGCATCATATGGCCCTTGGTAAATTAGGTAATGGAGCATTGTTGTGGTGCCTCCTTTCCCTTGATGCCCCAAGCTTGCAGTAAGTTTGCTTAATGGTTAATCCAGCCCTGGGTGCACAAATAAGTATGGCACACTCTTTATGAAAAAGGAATGAAGAAGAAAGATGGTTATGAATGCAGATACAGATAATGGAATTAGAGATACACAAGAAAACATATATTACTTGCTGATTTGATTTCATGATAAACTGAACATGATAACTTACCTATTAAACTCAAAATGATAACTTACCTATACAAAGGAAAAATATAACTTACCTATGCAACACTGGTCACTGCTGTCATTATAGCTTCGAACATCCCCACAGCATCTCTCATTGACTCCATCAATGTATTCATAACCACAGCGTATCATCCCTGGCATCTTCTCTAGAACTGTTCCATTATGGCAGTCTTGGTGAGTGCTGTTATACCAGCCTATGAAACAACATCCACATTTGTATTCACAACTGAAATACCATAAGCAAATATTATACATATTTACTTACAAATAAGACTACACTAGCATAATGCAATCACCGATGTGGACAATATCAAACAAGAATAAGGTCAATAAATACAGTACACACAGGTAAGTTGACACTGATGCCAGAAAGAACATTTCTTCCTCTTTTACTCTTATCCAATATTTTTTTTGTTTTGGACATAATTGTGTCATACCTGTTTATAGCGGAGATGTGATATTTGCACCTTTCGGCTGACATCTCTGATTTCATCCTGGCATTTATGAATTTTTTTTTCTGCTTTCGCTCACTTTGAACTCAAGTGTAGTCCACACGTGCTACTACTTTCTAGAGCACTGAACTGATGTTTGCATGTGGATTAGTTTCCCTATTACCAGTGGCCCTCGGCAACAAGCTCTCTGACTTCAGAGGCGCTTGTAATTTACGTCCCCCAGTCAAGGACAAGAAGTCAACATTTTAGTCCAACTGACCGGTGTAGGTGTTGAACCTGCTACCTCCATTACTACTTATCCATTCAGCCATGCTGACCTCCGTGCCTGACATTTATTGACTCAGTGTTTCGCAGAACATTCCAGAGTTGTGACATCATCTTCTCCTTTCACCAACAGGTGGTTTCCCCCAACAGAACCGTCCAGAACAGCCAAATTCCCTGTTAGTCAGCCCTCTAGAGAAGGCAAGGGCAAACCATGGGTTTTTCCCACCATTCAAAGAGTTTTCTGTAAATAATGAGCCAACACAAGATGCTCATTCAAGGAGGTTTCTGTAAATAATTAGCCAACACAAGATGCTCATTCAAAGAGGTTTCTGTAAATAATGAGTCAACACAAGACACTCTGGTACTGAACTCACACAAGGAATCGTCACAACCTGTACATGGCTGCTTAGCTTCACTTTCAGATATCAAGTCTCCCATTCATCACAGGTTGCACCTTTGGAGACGAGAAGGATGCAGCTGTTAGCTTTGGGACTTGGTTGACCCCCATACAATGAGTGGTCACATCAGACTATTCACAAATGAATTTGCTAGCCCAGCAATTTTTAATTTCACTGACATTGAAATGCTTTTTCCACCTACATATTATGGTGCATTCAGTGTAGTAGATAAGGGACTGTCGAGATCTTTCCTTAAATGTTTAGAAACCTGAATATAAAATAAGGTTGTCTCTTGTAGCACCAATATTCCAGTTAGTAGAAAACATGTGTTGGACAACCAAGGGCAGTTATTTAACACAGCAGTTCTTGTTCCAGAGTGCACATGATAAAATAAATCAGACACAGTGCCACAAAGAACAAAGTCAGACGTATAGATGGAGAATATAATAGAAACAAAGCAATAATTAAACTGATGACAAAAGAAAAGGGAAAAGGATATGTGATGTAGTGAAATAACTTGTGCTTCAAAGAAAACTGGCAGAAGATAAAGACAAAAGGTAAGCATTCATTAAATGGCATACATTTCATGCTGTGGCATACCTATACACTGTGTGGCATACTTTACACACCATATGGATACCTTACACTCACTGTGTGGCACACCTTACATTGTGTGTGGCACACCTTACATTGTGTGTGGCATATCTTACATTGTGTGTGGCATACCTTACATTGTGTGTGGCATACCTTACACTGTGTGTGGCATACCTTACACTGTGTGTGGCATACCTTACACTGTGTGTGGCATACCTTACATTGTGTGTGGCATACCTTACAGTGTGGCATACCTTGCACTGTGTGTGGCATACCTTGCATTGTGTGTGGCATACCTTGCATTGTGTGTGGCATACCTTACACTGTGTGTGGCATACCTTACATTGTGTGTGGCATACCTTACATTGTGGCATACCTTACATTGTGTGTGGCATACCTTACATTGTGTGTGGCATACCTTACATTGTGTGTGGCATACCTTACAGTGTGGCATACCTTACATTGTGTGTGGCATACCTTACATTGTGTGTGGCATACCTTACATTGTGTGTGGCATACCTTACATGGGTGTGGCATACTTACTTGTGTGTGGCATACCTTACCATTGTGTGTGGCATACCTTACATTGTGTGTGGCATACCTTACATTGTGTGTGGCATACCTTACACTGTGTGGCATACCTTACATTGGCATACCTTAAACTGTGTGGCATACCTTACATTGTGTGTGGCATACCTTACATTGTGTGTGGCATACCTTACATTGTGTGTGGCATACCTTACATTGTGTGTGGCATACCTTACACTGTGTGTGGCATACCTTACACTGTGTGTGGCATACCTTACAGTGTGGCATACCTTACACTGTGTGTGGCATACCTTACACTGTGTGTGGCATACCTTACATTGTGGCATACCTTACACTGTGTGTGGCATACCTTACATTGTGTGTGGCATACCTTACACTGTGTGTGGCATACCTTACATTGTGTGTGGCATACCTTACACTGTGTGTGGCATACCTTACACTGTGTGTGGCATACCTTACACTGTGTGTGGCATACCTTACATTGTGTGTGGCATACCTTACAGTGTGGCATACCTTACATTGTGTGGCATCATATCTTACATTGTGTGTGGCATATCTTACACTGTGTGTGGCATACCTTACACTGTGTGTGGCATACCTTACACTGTGTGTGGCATACCTTACAGTGTGTGTGGCATACCTTACAGTGTGTGTGGCATACCTTACACTGTGTGGTATACCTTACACACCATGTGGCATACATTACACTGTCTGTGACATAGCTTACACTGTGTGTGTAATACCTTACACTGTGTGGGGCATACCTAACATTGTGTGTGGCACACCTTACACTGTGTGTGGCATACCTAACATTGTGTGGCATACCTTACACTCAGTGCAGCATACCTTGCACTCAGTGTGGCACAAATTACACACTGTTTGGTGTACCTCACACACCGCCTGTTCTAACACTCACACAATGCTTGATGAAGATTCATAACTAGCAAACTGGATTCTTCTAATTTTCATTCCCACAAGACTTTTCCTTAATTGTCATCATATTAAACAAAATTTGCCTTCTCAACTTCCTATAAAGTAAACCTTTTATGAATCAAAATAAGATTAGTGTATTACAACAACACCATTGATGGAGTTGCAAAGCCATCACCGCTTCACAAGCATACACTGCTCAGTTACTCGACACATACTTCTCAACCCACTCAACAGGACATATAACTCACTTACCATCACCACAGCAATGGACAGTAGTCTCATTTGGAATTATATGAGTTCTGAAAGCTCTTCCTCTTGCCCTGCAACATTTGTTCTTGGTTTTATCATAGACAATACTGTCACAGCATTCACGATGTTGATTCTCTACTGCTGAATTTGTGGGGTCCCTTTCTGGCACAGAGTTAAGCACCCCTGTTGTAAAGATATTGCAGTAAAAACACACAAGATGTAGAAATTCACTGGCTAAAACAAAAAGTAAGGAAGTGCATTCCATCAATTCTACAAATACAATAAACCATCTAGTTATAATATCTCAAACTGTGGTTGTACAGTGGTTGGTGTATTAAACATGACCACCTTGTGGTCTCAGGTTCTAATCCTCCTTCGGTTGACTCATTCTGTGACCACATGGCTCTGGAGTCAACCCAGCTGAAGTCAAGGACGAGAAGTCAACATTGTAGTCCAACTGACCGGTGTAGGGGTTGAACTCTGGATGTTTAAGAACGAGTGTTAGTATCCATTCAACCATGCTGCCATGCTCCAGACACAGCAATGAGAAATGGAGCCCTAATCCCACATCTTGATCATGTGACCTTCAGAAAGTTTCTGAATTTGACTCATTGTTTTTATATAAATGAATATTGTCACAAGAAAAGAGAGGTTGAAGGTAACTATGGCAGATAAAGCCATGGAGATGTGAAGTATTAGATCTTCACATATACTAATTACAGCATTATGAAATGGGATAACTAGCAACTTCACTCGGTGCTAAGTAAACTCCACCGCAATAACATTTTAAAAAATTGTCGCAATGCAACAAGTCATGTATATTATGATACATTTGTGAATACAAAAATGTGAGTATGACACATCTGACAACAATGCAATGCATTTTTTAAAACAGCTGTTCCATTAGAAAACTGAGACTATGAATAAAAGTTTACATTGCAAAGAATAGTCTAAACTACATGCACATTTCAACAAAAGATAAATGACACTTATTCAGCAATATTTTAATAAGAGTTCTAATGGAATAATTAAAATGATTAACACGGAATGTACATCAAACAAACTAGAATAAGTGAATATAAGAGTAAAACATATTTTGTTAAAACAGAAAAATGAAACTTACCACTGCAGCAACTATTTATCCTTGTATCATATGTGGAGTTACTGCAATAATCCTCATACAACTTCACAATTCTGGGAGGCTTGTAATTTTTCAAGCACTTGTGATCATATTTTTGATAAACTGTGCTGCCACAACAGGCAAAGGGAGAGTTGATGGGAAATGGTGAATCACCGCAGCAAAAGTGTGTCTTTCTGTTGATCACATTTACCCCACAGCACTGTAGGAAATCTCTTTCCAAAACTGACAAAAGAAATAAGAAAGAATTATGATACATTTATAAACGTAACAGTTTACTGGAATCACAGCTAACAATCATAAATAAATATTTGTATGCAGATGTGGTGAAGGGGTTATGCACGCAGTTCGTAATCCCACATGCCCACGTTTGAAACAGTTGTGTTGGTTTTTTTATGAAATGGTTTGGGTGCCAGTTGTTCAGAAAGTAATGGCAAACTACTGAATGAAAACTTGCCCAGGAATCACAAACAGCCAAAAAATGCTGGGGTTGACTGCTACGTCCTGTAAAGGACATGCAACTAAAAATATATGCAGATATCATCATAATGAGAAATATCTACTGACAACAAACATGTGGTTTCTAGGAAAATGCAAATATTACCACTGACAGACAGAAAAGTGACTCAAATAGTCACTCAGGAAACAAATAAGAAACTAAAACTGACTGACTAGAGAAATTAGACACAGACAGTCACAATTTTTGGCACACACAATGATGATAAATAAACTAGAAAACTTAGTGACAACTGACAAACTTTGATGGGAAGAGAGCCAGGGGAAGACAAAGAGATGATTACCAGGATGGCTTGACCACATGGCATAATCAGGACAAGAACACAGACCAGGTCCAAGACTGGTGGTCATGTGAGATGGTGAACAATGACCAGCCTCCCCTACTGGCATGGAAGATGACCATTATTATCCTTGGCATCAAAATGCCAAAACATCATTTCTACCATAAGACAGAAATTTACTAGCTCTGTGGCGAAGGGGTTAGGGATGCAATTCATAATCCCGCATACCATGTTCGAAACACAGCTGCAGCTGATTTGGCAGCAGACCACCTTGCATTGGTTTTCATACAATGGTATGAGTGCCGGTCATTCAGAAAGCAATGGCAAACTAATGATTGCAAAGAAATCACAAACAGCCAAAAAAATGCTAGGGTTGACTGCAACGTCCTGTAAAATGATTTGTAACTGACTTAATCATAAGGTACTTCTATACACCAGGGGTGGTTTGTTGGCTTGTTAAGAAGCACTTTTAATGCACACATGACAAACTCAATAGGTGCTCTAATCTCCTTTCGAAGATCACACAAGGAGAGTAACAACTCATCACACAAGCTTCAAATGCACTGACGAGGTTCATCAGAACCGTACATATTATAATTACTCTTTTGTAGGCAAGTTTTCTAACTGTCATATTTCCAGGGCTGTGGCCTGGTTTTCTACCCCAAAGCAGAAGAAAGGCCATGAACAATAGAATGAAAACTGAGATTGTATCAAATACTCTTTGTATAATTATTAATACTGTATGTTTATAGTTTGTTATGAAAACAGTGTTCACATTTCATTTATATATTTGTTTACTGGAAATCTGACCTAACTAGTCATAATAGTATCCAGCGAAATTGTTAAATTGTTATAGATAAAACCTTTAAATTAAATTTATATTATCATTCTCATGATTAACAACAGCTTGCATCTTCACAACAGTATAACATGATGTGATAATACAAAGCCTCAAACAATGGTAACAATTCCATCAAAACACTATAAGGATACTATCTTGTTTAACAGATTCAGTGCCAAACAAACTGTAGGTTGGGACCAAACAGAAATGGATGATGGTAAATGTGAAGTAGTAGTGTTTCACAGTTATGACTTAAAAGTTGTTAATATGGTAGCAGACATGTTGTATTATTAGGCAATGATAACATGTTGGTGATATGTAAGCCCATGGCAGATATGGGAAGTCGCTCAATCATCCCATGGCACTTAATTTCAAATCGTTATATGACTATGTCAGTAAACAAAGACATACATCTACATCTCCCTTTGTATGTAATTGCCATGTCCCAAAGTAGGAACAGAAATAGAATATAGTTACAAGAATTATGCTAACTAGCAAGACAAGCTAGGAGCGGGTTAAATATAGCTGACTGGATAAAGACAGTTCAGCAGAATCAAAACAACTCATGGATTCTCGTCGTAGTCACTGAAGTTAGTGACGCAAAGCGACTAAGGATTCATTAGGCGCGGAGACAGCTAACTAGACACAGCACCCCGTTTCTTTTATATCAGTAATTTGTGAAATTACTGACGTATTCAAGTTGCGAACTTACAACATACAGACGAACGTAGATCTTCATCTAAGAGCGACACATCAGCATGTACCCAGTTTACAACGAATTATCCTAATGAGACTGTAAATGATTATCAACCCAACACGTCAGCAAACTATAAGTACGTTGCTAAGTGACTTTAGGTTAACTCACCCATGACGTTGCTAGAACTGTAAAGGATACTAAAGACAGTACCAGTGTGATTGACATAAACAGAGAAGACATTGAAAGTAATTAACTGAGAGTCAGTCAGCTGGCTAGCGGAAAACGACGGACTTCCTTGTCCACAGAAAGTGTACGAAAGGAAGGTCGGCGGCTGAAGTCTGACATATGTTCGTTTGAATAAACTCTGCTATGGGCTGCATTAGCGTGTTTGTCGAGTATCTATTGAGTGTTGGCTCTCACTAGAGTGGGAGTGCCATGGTGAAAGATCTATGATACGAGCCGCATCACCGAATACCCCTTGTTACATCGTGGCAGACATGACTGTATGTTATTAAACAAAGACATACATCTACATCTCCCTTCACATGTAATCACATGCTAAAAAAAGACCATCACTATTATCATGGTCCAGCATACAGAAATTAATTAAAAATCCAGAAAACTTACTTTGTGTATGATTAAGCACAACAACATGTGTGTTTTGACAACATAAACTGCTGAGTTTGTCCACTGTTTTATTGCCACAGCAGACATGTTCTCGACAGAATTCATTATCACTAGAGCAGTGTTTTGTTGATACACTTTCTTCTTGCGGATGATAACGATCAACAACCTGACCTCCACAGCACAAATGTGTACTTATAAAATATGTAGTCTTCTCCGCTGAAAATAATAGAACATTAATAAACTTCAGAGGCTAAAGAAACTACAAGATTTACATATATGATATCTGTATTTATTAAAAGGTCTGTGCTATACAGTAGTTAGTAAACAATAGAATAGCCCTATGATCATCCTTCAGTAAAGGAGCAACTTTTCTCCAACCTAACAATAAAATTTCCTCCAGATTGGAAATGGTGAAATTTTCTATCCCAGGAAAGGTGAATTTGTTCCCTCCCAGCAAAGCTAAAATGTGTTCCATAACAATAAAGATAAAATAATTGCCCCAACAATAAAGGTAAAATTTGTTCCATTAAAGTAAAGATAAAATGCGTTCTTAACCAGTAAAGGGGAAATCTGTTTCCAAACCAGTAAAGGTAAAATGTGTTCTCAATCAGTAAAGATAACAATGTTTTCCCAACAGTAAAGATAATATTTGTTCCATTAAAGTAAAGGTAAAAGTTTCCAAACCAGTAAAGGTGAAATGTTCCCAACCAATAAAGGTGAAATTGTTCCGAACTAGTAAAGGTAAAATTTGCTCCCAATCACCAACAGTGAATTTCTTTTCCAAACACTAAAGGCATTATATTTTATTTTTCATCAGTAAAGGTGCCATTTTTTCCCCCACCAGCATATTTGTAATTTGGACAGCAATGGTGGAATTTTCCCCCAAGAAGTATACGTAAAATATTTTCCCAAAAAGTATATGTGGAATATTTTCCCAGAATGTATATGTGGAATATTTTCCAAGGATGTATATGTGGAATATTTTCCCAAGCGGAATATGTATAATATTTTACCAAGATGTGTGGAATATTTTCCCAAGATCCATCCATCCATCATGTGCCATGCCGGCAAGCATGGGAGGTCATGTTCTGCCATCTCACTCGATCACCAGAGTCATGGATCAGCTCTGTGTTCCTGTCTCGACCATGCCATGTGGTCAAGCCATCCAGGTATTTACTTCTCTGTCTTCCCCTTGGTCTCTTCCCTTCGATCTTGCCGGTCGTCACCAAGTTCTCCAAGTCATTTCTTCTCATAACATGCCCAAACAATTTTGACTGTCTACGGTTAATGTCTCTAATCAGTTTACGATCTTCATTTGTTTCTTGAAGAACTTGTTCATTGTTTTTCTGTCTGTCCATGGTATTCTTTGCATTTTCCTCAGAAACCAAGATGGATATGTGGAATAATTTTCTAACCAGTGGTTGATTCTGCTTCATAAAATAATTACTCAAGGTAAAAAAAATAAAAAGGCAGCCAGCGTGATATTCACCAGATTTCAATTATGAGCTACCTCATCTCAGAAAATATAGGCCTACTACCAAATCCTTATTTTGCCATAACGTACATACAATAAGAATTGTGTAATACTAAAGTAATCCTAAACATTTAACAAACTCTTGAAATTATTGATTTGTGATATTTATTCAGGTAATTTAACTGAACCTGATTCTCTTCTTCTTCTCCTGTTTCTTCTTCATTTCATTTTCTCGCTTTGAACTCAAGCATAGTTTGCACATGTGCTACTACTAGTAAATACACTGGACTGTTTTTGCGGGAGGGTTAGCTTGCCCTATTATCAGTGTCCCTTGCCAACAGGCAACCATGATAGATACTGCCATACCACAGCTCATGAATTCATGCAGTGTTAGCTAATAAAATGTATGAAAGAAACCTACCACAGCAAGCCTGGTCTCTCACACGTCTCTTGACCTCTCCATCACAACAGATGTTGAATTTATTATTGTATGGTTCAATGCCGGTTTTACCAAAGCAAAGGCGACTATTATAGCCTGTGGTTTTAAAATAAAAAAAAAACTTGTTAAAACAGGCAGGTATATTACAATGAAGTCTATACAAGAGACAACATTGCAGATTTAGACACATTTCAAGTAAACAAAAGAAGAAGTCATGTAGACTGTAAAAAAGATGTTACATAATGAAGGAATGAAAGAACGAACAAACTTTATTTTCAAAAGGTTTAGAACTGGGCACGCAGACCTGTCTGACATTCTGCCCTTCTTAGCTCTCTGCTCTCATACATTACTTCATTCATAAATCATTTATGAAACTAATGGGAGTCTCTGTAGTGAAGTGGTCAAGCCGTCTGCCTTGTACTCTGAAGGTTGTGGGTTCGATTGCGGGCTGTGTCCTTTGGTTCACGAGTGCATTCTTCTTGGAGACTCCTGGGGGTAATCGCCGGAGCCACAAAGTTCATGCTTTGTGTGACACATTTCGGTAGGTCATCCTGCCGAAAGAGACCGAGTCATATGGGATCAAGCTCGAGGCAATGGAGCAGATCCTCTCGATTTTAAGACTTTTGTGACTTTTTTTAATGAAACCAATCTCAGACAAAAAATAACAACAACAGAAATAATATGACATTCTACTAGATATGAACATCTACAAAAACTGGCTCTTCAAAAGTGCCATGCCTCGGAAGGCACTCAGTGGAGAGAGACCAAGCTAGATGGGATTACACCTGGGGCAATGAAGTGGATCTCTTACTTTCTAACCCCTGTTTAAATGTTGTGGCATGTTGGGCATGGTGGCATAACAATCTGAGTAGCTAGTTTGTTTTACAAATAGAAATGAGAAATGGACACCCATCAGTATCAGACATTCCACAAGATGTGATCACTGAAGAAAACTAGCTCTTAAACTGAACCATGTCTCGTAAACTGAAATATTTTGGTCATATTAAATATCACAGTGGCTTGGAAAGAACAAAGATGGAAGACATGGCTCCAGGGATAATAGGCAGGGGCTGACCAACAAGACGATGGACATGAGACAGTACAGAAACCTTGGGCTTTGGGCAGGAGAAATGGCAAGAGATTGAGAAGCATTATGGTAAGCTATGATAAGAAAGATCTTCTGTAAAGGACCTACTACATAACAATGATCAACCACTTGTCACTCCACCAATCAATCTAGCACCTTCTCCATTTGTCATCTTCGCTCTGATACCCTGATTACTGCCAGTTGCTAAATCCTTCTTCAGTTCCTCACTGCTCATGACATTATTCACTGATTGAGTGCCATGGGATGATAAATCATCTTAAGCGACTTCGTGTATCTTCCATAAGCTTATATATCACCAAAATGTTGTCATTGCATATCTGTTACCATATTAATAACTTTTAAGTCACAACTGTGTCATACCCCTACTCCCCATTTTCCGTCCATTTTTGTTTGGTCCAAATTGACTTTTTGTTTGGCACAGAATCTGTTAAAAAGAAATAGTGTAGGTCTTGTCCTTATATTTCCCCATGGTTACTGTGTTAGAAAAGTGTTTTTCAAACAAGCAAATGTTGAAGTGTATTTTCAACTAATGAACATTATGTTTTATGTGACTGTTACTCAAAGAAACAAAACTGTGAGAAGACAACATCCAGTAAAACATTAGAAATGCAACAAGGAAGCTGGTCATGGCACAACATTATGTTGTGATGTGGATATATAAAGGTCGGACACCTCATTCTCCTATGGTTTAACTGTCATGATAATTATCTTTACCTTACATCAGAATACATGATACTGATAATGGTCAGACCTGTGTGGCGACCTTCTAATCCACTCACAAGAAAAAAGAAAACAATCTGAATCAAATATCCTCACAGCAAACACCACAGCCGAACTTCGAATTAAGTGGCAAATGACATGGCGTTGGATAACAGATTCTAACAAATGTTATTTTAATTTTTGAATTTGTTATTTCTATCTTATTTTTGCAAAATGTTGCATTCAACTACATTTGTATGGTCTAACAAAATGCTGGGTTTGGATTAGTGTTTGTAGTGTTAATAAGTAACGAATCGGGATTTTGTAATAAAAAGTTCAAGGAAATGTCTCTAAGCAGTTAATTTACATAGTTGAAAACAAATTCTTATTTTGAACAAATACATAAACAGGACCTTGGTGACAACAAAAGAAATGGCTGCAGTCAGCATCATACAACTCAACCACCTGCGTCAGGGTTAGCAAACCAGAGCTGACCAAGACCCAACTGCATTGTCAAATGGTGGTCTTAGGTGCAGGCTACAATACGGATAGCGTAGGGATCAATGAGTGAAGACAAACCCATATTAAAAATATGCCTAGTTGAACTTAGATGTGTCTGCCAAAAGGTGCAAATACTGCAGTCATGATGTAATGGGCATAAAACAAACATTATCCTTTTCAATCATGAGGAAGAAGAATAAACAATTATAAATTTCTACTCCTCTTACGATCTATGCAACATCCAACACAATTACTAAGCTATCCCCTCTGTAAATCCCACATATAAATATAATGATATATACAGATCACAGATACCACCAACTCAATATTACAGCCACTTTAACAATTGTAGTAAGTGAGGTTGGTTGTTGCTTTCCTTTAAAGTATTTAACCACAACATAAACTTTATTTAAATGAATGTTATATGTTATTTAGTCAGAAAGCTGGTGTAAAGTTTCTGAACTTGTCACTAATTACATTCCAGTATTCCAGTTACCAGAGTTATGTGACCTGTTCATACCTCATACACATATTTTTTAGAATGGAAAGCTAATGTAACTAGTAGTTTGTGATAGCCACCTTTGCCAGCAATGTTCTGCAGTCAAGAGTAGTGTAGTAGGTACTTTGCACTACTCAGATGCAGATTTGACCTTATTCTGGGAAATACTTAATGTAATGCCTTGAACTACTTCTATAATTCTGTCTTTTCCACACTGTTTGAATTGTGCCTTCTCTATGGCTAGGAGGTGCGATTGCCCGATTGGGAACTTCCCTTCATAGAGTTGTAACTATGAAGGTGTTTTCTATATTTATATTCTCCATACATTTGAGGACAACTTAATGACACTTTTAAAAAAAAAAACATTAATAATTAGTAATAATCGTACTCAAGAAAAAAGTAATAAAGCTTTGAAGTAAACAATTTTAAAAAAAATGAAACTTAGTCTGAAATTCTGGCACTCTTGTCTTTATTCTTAATTGTTCGTTTTCATGAAATAATAATTATTATTAATAACGATTTTAGACGAGTTAAACTTTAAAAACCTTTCTTAATGTATTCTTTGTATTTATGTGGTAAATTACAATTACTACAAAATAAATATTGTACAGTTAATATAATTATTAAATGTGCCGTACTTGAGTGACTTTGGGTGACCATAATTCCAAACAAAAAAAGTGTGGATATTAAACAAATTGACAAATCCATTATATATAACTGCAAAATATATATATCTTTCTGTCTGTAACCGAAGATGAACACCAAACAACTGTGTAATAATTCAAACATTACTTAATATTATATATAGTATTCTCGATGAACAGGATCTGTCCTCTGAAATATGGCTGACGACAAATTTAACATCCTATATGCTGGAAATTCCCCCTTGTTTTTGTCGGTAATAGTAACCAAAGCGCAAAGTTTATTACAAATCTTGGAGATGGGGAAAAAAACAAACAGGGTCACCCACCTAAGAAATTGACGTAATGTAAATATGTGATTTTCCCCAAGACATGTAAAATTGTTAAATCTCAACACTTTCCCCACTGGAGTATTTTATTTGTTGAGATTCAGCTAAGCCTATGACGATAAGTAAGGAAATTTTCCGAAAATATGAATCAGTAATGTAGTAATAACTGGTAATCAGTTATGCAAACATAAATGGCTCGGGGTTAACTGTGGTAAAGCTGTGGGAATGCACAGCATAATAGTAATAGTGGAAATATGAAGTATAGGAGGTCGGCTATGGTTATAGGGCCTACTAATTAATAGTAATAATACTTTACTACTGTTGAATACGAAAACAAACAGATCACAAGAGATTAGCATGACCGAAGGGATAAGAGCGCTCGCCCTTAAACATCCGGTGTGCTGATGCCGAGATAGAGGGTTCAACCCCTTAACCGGTCAGTTGGACTAAAACGTTGACTTCTCGTCCGTGACTTGAGGACGTACATTACAACTACCTCTGAAGTAGGAGTGGCTTCGCCTGATGGCTAGGGACACTGACAATTTTTTTCCCGCATGTCCTTTACAGGACATCGCTGTCAACACCAGCATCATTCAGCTGTATGTTGATTTCTTGGCAAGATTACGCTAAGTAGTTTGCCATTGCTTTCTGAGCGGCCGGCTCACATACCCCGTAAGTTACCGACGCGATTCGAACCACTGCTGATTCTCACCGTCGTCACGTTACCTACGAGAGTATACGAGATTACGGAGAAAAGTCGCTAACCTCTTGACCAAGAAGCCGGCCTGGTAATACTAGGGAAAGTTAATTAATCCACATGCAAAAATCAATTTAGCGCACTATGAGTATTAGTATTACTATTAGCACGTGTATGAAACTACATTTGAGTTCAAGCGAGCGAACGTTTAAAAAAAAAAGGAAATTACGGTAACAAACTTGCATCAGTAATAAAAAAGGGAGGCATGTTTCAGAAATGCACAGTTTAATAAGCTGCCCTTCTGCGCATTTTCCCCTTTTATGTTTTGCATTTGACAAGGATAAACTATACTATAAAATATCATATCGTAGCCAACATAAAACATCACCATCAACACTCACAGGCTTGTCCTGCGCAGAACTTTCCCCCTAGAACAGTCTTTCATATGATATGTTCCTCTATCTTAATCCAGATATCTTACCCCTGTTGTTTTCATGTGTAAGTTATCTTCAAAATTTCTAAAATATGCCCCCCCCCCCTTTATTTTTCTTCGTCTCCTCTGTACACGTTCCTCCGTGTTGATCTTTTTTCAGACATTCATGTCTTTATACATGCGCAAAATATGTAATTATATTTCCTTCTGATCCCTATTTCTTTCCTCTACTTCTATAAGCGTCAAACAATACGTGTGTGTTTATTTATGATCTGTCTTCGCATATTAATAGCTGACAATATTCGTCATTTAGTGTTAATATTAATTAAGACAGACTGCGATATATGTGATATATATGCAATTAAAAGACAGAGACAAATACTGCGTTCTTTGGTCACATAATGAGCAGAGATTGGAAAACATCGTGAGGACTGGTAAAAGTAAACGATACAAGAGGCAGAGACAGATCGACAAAAATGATGCTGGCTGGACCAAGATAATGTCATGTCCACTATCATCAACAGAGCTGATTCAGAAAACCAAGGACCGAAATCTATACAGAGACACGAACGTCTCCTTTAGTTGGCAGGGCACATGATGATGATGTGATCTATGATGAAAATTAACTCCTCGCACAGATGAGCTAGAGAGGAAACGCTTTTCGCAAGTAGCTAACGACTGTTTAGTAATACTAATAGGATATCCTCAGGAGGCAAGCAGGATAATTCAAAGTGTTTTGCTAGGTCGAGATGGATCACAAGGCTGGTAAGTTCTCAGAAATTTAACACCGTGTTTAGAATGCGTGAACTCTATTTAATTATGCCGGGGATTCTATGGTATATTATTAGTAGTAGTTGTGAATTAATAAAGTAATTTTATTTTACCCCTACTAACCGGTTATCGATAACAGTATAAACACTAACAGTTAACAGCTGCGTTAATAAATAACTAAAATAAGCAATGTTTTGAAATTGGGAGACTTTATAAGCAAACGTTTGCTAGTAATGTACGGACATTATACGCAAACGGCTTGTCACGTGACGTTTAATACCGCCGTGGATTGGCTTAAGAAGACTGTTAATTCTCCCTTCTTGTCTTCTTTTGTTTGCAAGTTCTTTTTATTCAAACCCGAACCGAACCCCATCTTCATCACTTCATCTACATCTACATACTTCATCTACATACATACTACTAGTTTATTCCATTAAACTTTAATGTTCATATTCTAATGAATGACTAGATACGGTACTTCTTAACGTTGAATTGCATACGCGCGAGATGAAAGTAAGTAAGCCTGTAGATGACACTAGTTGTCCTACCTCAAGTGAACCAAGTCGACAGACCTCCACTTTGCAACTGAAGTTCTAGTCAACATTTGTTTTTATGAACACCGATGCGAGGGTTCAAAGGTGATAAAGTTCACACAGGGTTAAATTTACATATCAAGTGACCATAGTTAATCGGCTTAATCCTAATTGTTTGTTGAATACTCTTGACTGTTTGACTCGTCTGTGTGTTACTTTTTTTCGCTTAATCCTTTACAGCAGTGTTTCTCAACCTTTTTTGTGCTATGCCCCACCTAAGCCTTTCTAAACTTCTTATGCCCCCCCCCCCCCCCCAACATATGCATCATTTTTAATATTCAAAAATTGAAATGTTCACTAAAGAAACTTGAATTTTTCTTTTTTTTTAGAAGGGCTCAAGGTTCCCAGTGGGGCCAGAGCGACTCCCCCAGCCCAGGTCCTGCGTCCCTGTGTGTTGGTTGTGTTGGGTGAATTTTTTTTTTTTGATCCTAGCCAAAGGACCGATAGGGTTTAGGAAGAAATCGCTAGGAAATTATTGAGCAAACATAGTAAGTACATTTTCAAAACATATAATGGAGAACTGAAATTCAAGTACAAAATAATTTTAATGAAAGATTGTTCTATATTATTAGTAATTATTTAAATTTAGTGAGATCCTTGCGCTTAATGCTTGCTGCAAAGAGGTTTTATGTCAGGTTCCAATTTAGTTACTTCAGTCTCAAGTCTCCCCGTTTTTTTTAATATCCAGCCGATTTCTTCCATTTTCGAATTGCCCCCCTTAACAATCGAATTGCCCCCCCCCCTGTGGGGCGTGGGCCCCACGTTGGGAAACACTGCTTTACAGGATACTGCAGTCAACACCAGCATTTTTCAGCTGCTGTTGCTGTCGTGGCAAGTTTTACGTTCAGTAGTTTGCCATTGCTTTCTGAACAACCGGCTCACATACCTCTGTAAGTAACCAGCGTGACGCGATCCACTACCGGCTGTGTTTCGTGCGTGAGTATATGGGATTACGATCAACGTCCTTAACTCCTCCACCAGGGAGACCGGCTACGTGTTGCTGGCACCTATAAATAGTTATACTGTCTACCATGCTTGACGTAGGAGGCGTCTAAGGTAGGGTGCCATATGACTGACTGCCTCACCCAGTGTAAAACTGAAAACTCAAAGAGGCTGTCGTGATTTATTTGAGAATCTAGGCTCCATTGGAAGATGAAAAGAAGGGGAAGAATATTATTTGTCGTTTTTACTTTGTTTTATATTGTCCATCAACTCTAATATTACACCTGTCATCTATTTCTTGCTCGCCTTCTTTTCAGTAACATAATTTGCTTATTTGATAGATGTCGTTCTTTTGAATTTCCCTTTGTTTGTCTCTTCCTCCATCTGTCCATACAACTGGAGAGAGGAAGGTGGGGGTGGAAGATAATAATGACAGGATGTGCAATTGTTTGGGTACCCATCGACAAGGGTATTTGAACTCACCGATAAGGGTATATGAACTCAGTTTAAAAAAAAAAAAAAAAAGCCGGCGTGGAATCGAACCCCAGTCTCCCGCGTGACCGTCAGAGATACTAACCACTACCGAAGACACTATGATATAACCTCAAACATGGATAATGTAGTCAAATGTAGGTCACGTGACCAGCCGTTTGTGAATAGGTCACGTGACCAGCCGTTCGCGAATAATGTCCCTACATTATTAACAAATGTTTGCTTATAATCACTCTGTTTGAAATTTACTTATTTTTTTTTTTTATTTAATGAAAACAATCTGCTGGGAGAAACATACATAATGTAATCCAACAGCACTTTATTTATGTCTCTGTGTCAGTTATGAACAGATATAATTATTAATAATGTTATTTATTTGGATTTTTCCGTTCAGCTTTGATATTATTTATTATTAATATAAAATAAATATTGTGAAAATTCAAATAAATAAATAGTGGCAAATTATATTACAAGTAATGAAATATGTCAAATTAAAAAGTGTAGACTTGACGAAATACAGAATTGTGTAATATGACTAGTCTAGCATATCATAAGCTTACTTATTAGTACTTTCTCTACCTTTCTCCCAGTGGAACATCAATCAATCAGGTGCTGTCTCCATAATGAAGGTTGGCTGCAATGAAATGGATCTCCAACACTCTCTGCCTCTCACCCTGACTATATTCTATCACGCTGATGTTCATCCATCGCTTGATGTTATTTTCCTTCTTGTATAGTTGTCTACCTCTTGCTCGCTTACCCTCAACCTTGCCCTCCGGTATGGTTTTTAAAAGAGTTTCATGTCTTTTAATGTGGCTGAAATATTTAATTTGCCTCCTCTTTATTTCTTTCATCAACTCTCTCTTCATCCCAGTTTTTCTAGAATCTCTGCATTTGATTGTTTATGTCTCCATGAAATATGGCGTATTTGTATGTATATCCACATCTCCAGGGCCTCTATTCAACTTTCTAGTCACTTGTTCAGTGTCTAAGCGTCTGCGCCATACAGTAGCATTGAATATGCATAGCATTTTACAATTCTTATTTTTAATGTGTTGTTAATCTCTCTAGATGTTAATACTTATTGCATGCTGTTGAAAGCATTTTTGGCCATTCCTATTCTCTTTGATTTCTGTTTCACTTCTGCCATTATATGTCCAAGATAGAAGAAACTGTTACTTGTTCTATTATCTGCCCGTTTACTGTGATGTTCATTGATGACCTTTCCTTTCCACTGCTAATTATCATAGTTTTTGTTTTTTGGATGTTAATATCTGAGCCACATTCTGCACTATGTCTGTTTTTACTTGTTCCACTGGGTCTTGTAACTCTTGCTCACTTTCTGCTAGTAACACGGTATCGTCAGCATACCTAAGATTGTTTATGATTTTTCCATTGATGTTAGGTCCAGGCAGTTGAGCCTATTTAAAAATTCTTTCTGTGTATAGGTTGAAGAGGCTTGGAGACAGCACACATCCCTGCCATACTCCTCTTTTTATCTCTATAGGCAACGAATAGTTACTTCTGCATCTAATAGACGCCACTTGTTCCCAGTATAAGTTACTATTAAGTGTGATGTCCTTTCTGTCTACTCCTATATCTTGAAGGCATATAATTAGTCATTCATGTTCTACTCTATCAAAAGCTTTCTTGTAGTCTATGAAACAAACATATATACTTTTATGAACTTCTATATATTTTTCAATTAACATCCTCAAACAGATAATTGCTTCTCTGGTGCCGCTGTTTTTTCGGAACCCAAATTGTTCTTCAGCTTCTTCCTCATCTACTTTATGTTGAATTCTTTCTTGTATGACCTGGAACATAAGTCAAATAATATATGCCCTCAACGAACTCACCGAGCCAACCCCTTTGTCTTTGTGCACTTGATTAACAGTTAGTTGAATTTTGCAGCTAGTTTCTCTGGGATAATGCTAAGGTAGCCAATCTCATGCCAGCCTCTTTAGTTTAGTTGCCTCTTACTACAGCTTGGCATGCATTTAAGGTTACAATGTTACTATTCTTAGGTCCCCTTAAGGGCCTCTGATAACAGTTACTAACACATAGTCATATGTGGCTATGACTAATTTAAATTCAGTGTTACCTCACTCATGTCTCAATTGTCAGTTACAAGTGAAGACATATTTTTTGTGTGAAATGTGTCAAGAGTTGCACAATAGACGATTTGAGGGGAAAAAATGGTGCTGCCATTTGGTCAACTTATGTCAGTAACCACATCCCCAGTATATTATTGCTTGCTCAGCTGGTCTGGCGCATTCCAGAACAAAAGTACAACATTTTGGACCCAAGTGTGTGTTGCGCGCATGAAAAATCCCTTGGCAGTTGACAATAAAAAATAGTAATCCCGCTGCCCATGCATGTGTTTTCAGCATTCATGACATTGAAATCTGGCTCTAATTAATCATGCGTGGAGTCATAGATGGAATAACATCTGATGGGAGATGCCTTGAAGAGATTAGAACAAGAATCGCCATGGCAAAAGTAGCCTTTAGCAAGATGAAAAACATACTGACCAATAAAAAGATGTCAATTGAAACGAGAAAAAGAGTGTTGAGATACTACATAGAACCTGTACTCTTATATGGATGTGAAGCTTGGACAATGAGCAGTCAGGCTGAAAAACATCTGATGGCTGTAGAAATGTGGTTTCTGAGGAAAATGCAAAGAATACCATGGACAGCCAGAAAGACCAATGAACAAGTTCTTCAAGAAACAAATGAAGATCGTAAACTGATTAGAGACATTAGACGTAGACAGTCACAATTTTTTGGGCATGTTATGAGAAGAAATGATCTGGAGAACTTGATGACAACTGGTAAGATCGAGGGGAACAGACCAAGGGGAAGACCTAGAAGCAAGTACCTGGATGGCTTGGCCTTGTGGCATGGTCGAGACAGAAACACGGAGCTGATCCACGACTCTGGTGATCGAGTGAGATGGCAGAACATGACCGCCCATGCTTACCGGCATGGTACATGATGGATGGAGTCATAGATAGGCCAATAGTTTTGATTACGAAAGCAATCAGTTTAGCTTGTGTAATTGGCATTGTGTTTCTCCTTGAATATTTCTGTGCCTGAACAGAGAATTTCCACAAAATATAGCTATTAATTTTGCTGTGGCCAAATAGGCCAGAGTTTTCTTATACATATTTCTCTCTAAGCATGGAGTTTGTCTGTTGACAGTGAGATACTCAAAAACTCCATGGAGTGCACCATACCAACCTAGGCCTAATGGCAACTGTGTGCAGTGCTGGATCAACCTGGTAACATCCAAAGATGTCCCTGTAAAACTCTATTACCGGTTTTGAACACCCTTGCAGGTTTCTGGGTATGAAGAGAAGGAGAGATCTGTAATAGTCTCCGTGGAGATGGTACTTGGGTATCAAGTCCAGAGAGGTCTCTACACCAGCTTCACCCCAGTAGATGCAAAACCTTTTTAGAGCCCAGAAAACCGGTATGCCAATGCTTTGAATTCGGTCTTCTAGAGGATTAACAACCAGCCATCCTATATATATAAAAGAAATGATGAGATATGAGGAGGCTTCAAATGAAAACCTTAAATGTTTTTATTATAGGTGTAATATATTCTAAAAAGTAAAGAACAGGTGTATCATTTTTCAGTGTAGTCATCACTGCATTCCATGCAAGTCCTCCGGCGCTGATAAAGTAGAAAAAAATTCTCTGGGGTCACTACTCGGTGTGCCTGATCTGGTCGTGAACAGTCTATCACAAAAATCACCTGTTTTGGAACTTCCTACTCCACTCATACACTTGCTGGACTGACAGGCATGCATCACCATACTGGACCTTCATTTGCAGATGAATTACTATAGGTTTCACCCCTTCATTGATCAAAAAATGGATAACAGAACACTGCTGCTCTTTGGTGCATGTCAAAAGTGGGGCGGCCATATTTAAACTGTCCTTATAACATTACTGTGGTCGTCTGCACCATGACGTCAAATGTGTAACACTCTCGACATCCTTAACAACAATATTGACAGGTTACAAGATAGTGGCATAGTTATTGTAATTTCTATCACACTTTTAAGGTTTTCATTTAAAGCCATATGTACATGATATAGAGTTATTTCTCATGTTGTTATCTCAGTGATCTTATAAGCTGTATTTTTCTTGTTCATGTTTTATTTAATCACTAGAAAGTCTTTCGACTTTTTTTTTTCCTCATGTTGTTATCTCAGTGATCTTTTAAGCTGTATTTTTCTTGTTCTTTATTTTTTTATCACTAGAAAATACCCTGAGTCTGTCCTGGCACGACACAGCGTGGGTTCCCCATTTGAACCAAAGTAATATCTTGGATTACTTTTCTGAGAGGTCTAATCCATTCTATGATAGGACATGTAATAATGAGACCATTAAGATGCAGCGGCTCAGTCCTGACCAGATGTTGTAAGTATCTGTTTTAGAGTTAACAGCAGTAAATTAATAACTTACATGCCAATAAAGCATATTTCTAACATGATGATTGGTCCATATTTTCTATAATGTGACATTATGTAGGATGTTGTCTTTTGCGAGTAAATCTCGTTCTTACCCAGACAGATCAAATGCAGTTTTTGGCATAGCAACTGGAAAGTACTGTAGTACTACCATGATTCCAAAGCTGCTGCTGCTGGAAATCAGAAAATATTCATTCTTATAGTAATTTTTACTGATGCACTGTCTGTTCGCCGGCTCTGTGGCGAAGGTTACGAATGCATACTGCGTTTGAAACACAGCTGCAGGCGATTTGGAAGCAGACCACCTTCATTTGGTTTTCACACAATGGTATTAGTGTCAGTCTTTCAGAATACAATGGCAAACTACTAAATGTAAACTTGCCTAGAAATCACAATCGGCCAAACAATGGGGTTGACTGTGACGTGCTGTAAAGGATATGCAACTAACTGTCTGTTCTCCAAGTACTCAAATCCATTAAGAACTACAAGATCTAAGATATGTTGACAATGCAGAACTATTCGGCATTGGATCCCATCACATTGCAGTATACTAGAATATGGGAGACCGACAAACTGGCCAAAGAAGCTGTTGGAATACAACAATAAGATATTCTATTACTTATTTACCAAAAGTAAAATGTAATACGGAAAGTCATCTGTTCAACCACAGGACTATTATCTGTTGAACAGTATTGGGCAGGTCACTATCTGTAGACTCAGAACAGAGCATCACAGATTCACTAGCCACGAGTACACAAAGCCTCAAGATGCAAGTCCGATTAAAACACAAATTATGACAGGTCGATGCATGGAGAAATACATGCAGATACAGTAAAATGTTTATGCCAGTCTTTATCAATTGAATAACAAAAACGAAACACTCAAAATATTTGAGGTGAGTTAAGAACCGACATCACTGCACTCAGGACATTCCCATAAGTGCTCCATCCCTTCGTTCAACAGCCAGCAAGAGTCATACTACTAATTCGTTCCCACCGCTATCTGATTAAATGTTCTCCTGGTCTTCCCTCTCAGTTTTGAGATTCTTCTAGAACCCCTGTCGATCCCCCGCAATCTCATTCTTTCCACATATGGGTTCTCATTCTGTTCCTCCGCCTTCTCCACCTGGTCCCACAAGCGCACGACCACCTCCCCCTAGTCCATAGGCAAACTACCACCAAGAGGTGCATTCCCTGCTAGCCTGTCAGCCTGTTCATTCCCCCGTACCTCCGCATGGCCAGGGCAAAATATCCACACAATTCTCACTTAAAATATTCTCAAACTAATAACACAAAGGAATACTTACTTGGATGGTCTTCAGTGGGGAGACAAAATGGAAGTATCGAACATGGACAGGAAAAGAAAATAAAACAAAAAATTTGATTTATGCTGTAAATAGATAGCTAGAGAGGCGAGAAAACACATATATAACTTAACAAAACATAGAAAGTCACCATAGGGGAACAGACTGGCTGAAGGGTAAATCTGAAAACATTGATAGGAAACAGAACAGTGACCGGCTGATTTACTAAATAAAATAAGAGCAAATTAACATCAGGACATTGTTTTTAAATGTATGGCTTATGCATTCAACCCCAGCTCCTATTGGATGTTTGTGATTTATTAGGCAATTTTGCATTTATTAGTTTCTCATTGCTGTTTGAACGGGAAGTAAACATTTCAGTCCAACAGAGCAGCATGTGGAACGGACCCACCTTGCCATTGTCAGAAGAGAAAGGTTAATCATGTTAAACCTCTCTGTCACGTCGACCTTCATCAGGACATACGCCATGAAAAACCAAAAGGCATAGATTAACTGCAGTAAAAATATACTTTTGTGCTTTCATGTGTAATTGAAGATTTTATTTTGACATTAGGTAATTGCGACAAATGTAATTCTCCTAAATAATTGTTCTCTTTCTGCAGAAACATGACAGGGCTTGAATACTCCCTTTTACACGCCCAAGAGCCAATCTTGTATGTTATCCGCAAGCAGTATCGTCACTCAGCAACTCAAGGTGCTTTTTGTATTTATGTTTAGCATAAACAAAGTTATTCAAATTGAATATCAGGGTTCTTTTATGTTTTGATATCTGCATATGTATAATTTGTCATGCTAGATTGGTTACCACTTGGGTACAAATGAACTTGTATATGTTTGCTTATTTGCATTAATTCTTCTTCTTCTTCTTTTCGTTCATCCGGAGTGTTTTTTCAGATGTGATTGCGGTGTGTCTGTTATGCGCCCTTGGGCCGAAACCCGCAGGCCAACACATCGACTTTAGCGTGCTTTTTTGACCAGGTAGCATTCCTGGGAGACTCTCACTTTTGTGGTGCCATCTACAACCATGCTGGCCAAGTTAGAACGGTCGAAGACAACGGTCATCCCTCAAAGGAAGGCAGGGACAGTCCATAGCATTTTCCGCCATCCAAGGTTGCTTCCATAGTTGCAGGGCCGACACATAACGCCCTGGATCTGGGCTCACCGAGGGAATCGTCACGTCCTGCTCATGGCTGCTTTAAATCCTCACTTCAATATATTGGTCATTTCGTTTGCCCCGGGCCATTTCCGCACAAACCAGACAGGTTTGCAGACGTTATCCACTCAGCGAGTTTTCGGACATGTGCTTATCGTTGCGCCCGTCAGAGCTGTTCCAGGCACGACGGACATTCGGAAAAATACCTAGTCAGAGCTGTTCCGAACAAGAGCGGCATTCGGAAACTAGGTAGTCAGAGCTGTTCCTAGCACGAGAGACATTCGGACGAGACATTTCACTCGGACGTAATTGCGTAGTGTCAATTTTTAGTTTGCCACCCGTAGGACGACACTTCCGACTTCAGCGGGCATTTTTTAATGAGGTTAGCCTTCCTCGGGTTTCGAGACTCTTGTTTCGGCTTCCACACAGCAAGCTTTCGCTTCGGGCTGCCACGTAATGGATTCGCAAGTCAGGCGTTCCATTTCGTGTCAACGAGACAATTTTCCACCTTTGACTACACTCACTCCATGAGTGTGGTTACAGACTATCGGACGTCTGCGAGACGTGCGACTGAGGTGTTTTTCCACCTTTTGTACTCGCTCACGAGGCAGGCTACATGTGCTGCCGGCTCAGCACCTTACCTCCGTGCGTCTGTGGGCGAGTAACGGTCAGGCCCTTTCATCCGGGGATACCTCATATCCCCCAGCTAAGAGCCATCGAACGAATCTGCGCCGAGCATGTAGTGTTCTCAGCACATCATCACAATTTTGATGTAGGTTTGTGTCGGCCAGGCTCTCGCTTCCGAGAGTTTATGGCTTAGAGACGTTCAGCCATACACCTCGGATGGGAGCCTTAGAGGTTATGTCCGGACTGAGACTTAGGGATCGTTTGCCTGATTTTGACTGCTATCCTCAGTCTTACCTGCAGAGCAGCAGGTTGTGTCTCTCTTAGTCTGGTCCCTATCCCACGAGCCGTCCGATATGTAGTTTTCACCCATCGGCAAGCACATGGGGTCGATGGGACACGCAAGCTCCCCCACCACGGCAAGGTGGAGACACATCGGGGGAGCGCATTCATTCATTTAATGCAAGTGGATTGGCTATTGCATTGTTACTTTTTATCACATACAGGAGAACTGTTGTATATTTTACTTGTTGCTTGCCAGTGGAATAGAAGTGGAGAGTTACATAATGTAATTAATTGCATGCATTCAAAAAGCAAGTGAACTGTTACATGCCTTATCTTTCAGTGACACCCCTGGCAGATTACTACATTATTGCAGGCGTAGTTTATCAGGGTCCTGATTTGTGTACAGTGGTCAACTCCAGGCTGGTAAGGAACATTCATGTGTTCTTATAACCTAAATAACATGAAGCTTTTCGTTTTTTTTTAATGTGACTGAATAGCAGATAAAAAATTTAGCTTTCTGGTTTATAAGAAGGCCCAGAAAAAAATATGAATAATGTTAAAGGATATTACTGAAACATGGTCCCATTATGTAAATTCTATGTGAGTACCCAAAGAGAAGAACTGTTAGTTACACATTCTAATACTGGCCAAAGAGAGGAAGAGATTTCCCCATCATCTCGTCTGTTGTTGGTATCTGGGTCCCATTATGTAAATTCTATGTGAGTACCCAAAGAGAAGAACTGTTAGTTACACATTCTAATACTGGCCAAAGAGAGGAAGAGATTTCCCCATCATCTCGTCTGTTGTTGTTATCTGGGTATCCCTTTATTTCTGAATGGCTATTAAAGTCTGCAACTATTACAGTTTGTATCATTTATTTCCATGCTTGAAAGTGTTAGATATTTATTTGTAGGGTTGTATAGATTATAAATTCTGATTTTCATTTTATTAATTAACCCCTGTGGTTTCAGTATAGTTGTTAGAGTTGACAGAGACATCACTGCTTGGTATTGAGTTTCATTTAATATTAGAATTCCTCCCTTGTGTTCTTTGCCATAGAAACTTTCTGAAACTCCTTCGGCGTTCAACTTTAGCATTTTGGGTGTCCAAGGTGTTTGATCAGTAGCTTTCTGTGTGTGCCGTGAATCTACAGAACAGGAGAAGGCGACCACCAGTTGTATTGGGTGGACTCCTTTGAATTGAGATGGGACACTATCAACACCTGGTGGGACTCCACAATATTAGCACCATTCCAATATCTTTACAAGATAGCAGGTTTGTGTTTCACTTTGTCTGGTCCCTATTCCTTGACCTTTCTAATATGGGAGATCCAACTGGTAACTATGTTAATATTTTTATAGCTTTTGGGATCATTATAACATTGAATTCCCTCTGACACTGAACAGTTAGTCGCCAGATCATCCCCATTGCACATCGAACCATTCAGTCCATAAATGGATCCCCTCCTCAGTAAGTCCCGCAGCGTGTAGTGGCTCACGACACCAGTTCTGTGTTGGTTTATTACTCTTCTTTGGCTTCCTGTATAGTGTTCTTGTTTGGCCATGCCCCTTCTGACTTGCTGTTCTCGCAGCACGACCATGGTTGTAGATTCCCAGTCATCGCTTGGTTCTTGTAAATGACTTACTTCTCGTAGAGCATTCAGAATGTCAGCCTGGTCCATGGCTCATCCGCCTTCCACAGTAGCCCTACTTGTAAGCCTGTCAGCCCGCTCATTCCCTTGTACACCCACATGCGCATGCCCTGGCACAAAGATGAAACTAATCTTTGCCAGCCGAGACCGCTCCAGAGACAGCAGCCACTCTCTTCGGACCCACCCCATCTCTATCATCCTGAGCATACTCATTAAGTCACTTAGGAAACATGCCCCATTGAATGTCTGTGTCTCGAACCATGTTATTGCCTTACTTACTGCCATGACTTCCATAGTCAGGTTGCTTGTGGTCAAAGCAAAGGTCAAAGCTTGTGGTAAAGGCCCATGAACTTCTCACTCCTCGGACGACCGACCCATCCATGTAAATGACGGCATCATCCTCTAATGAATTCTCGAAGATCAGAGCCTGTACTTCCACACCAGTTGGATTTTCTTGTCTGCATTTCCTGTCTAGTTGGATGTACACTGAAAAGGGTGTACTTGTACCCACTCCTCACCAGGTTCTAAGTCCTCAAGTGAACACACCTGTTGAAAAATATCTTCGATTTGACCCATCCAAAGGGTCGACTTTCCTCTTTTTAACCTCCTGCCCTTTACCTTCTTAATCTCGCTGTGCAGTGGATGTTGTGTTTGCGTTGACTCTGAGATAGGTACATGCTTGGCAGAACTGTATTCTGTCCCTCATGGTTGGAAAATCAAGAAGGTATCGAATCGCCCTGAATGCTGTATCTCTTGTACATCCAAGAATAATGCGCATTGCTTCGTTCTGTATCCTTTCTATCTGCTTATGGCTGAGAGTCAGGATCGCCATCGCATACTCCAAAACAGAAAGGACCAGACCCTTATAAAGAAGGCATACATGGTGCTACTCACAGTTTGCTGCGGCCATTATCCGCATCGCAGCCAAACCCCCGCTTGGTCTTTGTTATCACCTGGTCTACATGCTCAGTATAAGCTAGGCTTCGATCAAAATAAATCCCCAGGTAATTCATCGCCTGCGTTCTTTCCACAGTCTCTGAACCCAGATTTTACAGTTGGCGTTGGCGTGTTGACAATATGGTTATTCAAAGAGAACCATGTCACTGTTGCATTTGTTGTATTGACCATTTCCCCAGCTTCAACACACCAAGTACTTATGCGATTGAGTTCGGTTTGTAGTTCCACACCAACCTGATCTCTATCCTTACCCTGACAATACACTAAAACATCGTCTGCATACGACAATGTCCTCCCCGGTCATATGATTTGCTCGCTGATGATTCTCACAGTGTAGGTGTTGAACAGCACCGAAGATAATGGTGATCCCTGTGGTAGGCTAGGATATATTGTTGTTAGCTCTGAAGGCCAACCGCCACATCTAAAGACTACTTTCTGTTGGAAGAAGGCTGCAGCTATCCAACTAAGGGGGAAAGGACTTATCTTGAGTTCAAGAAGCTGAAGCATTTTAAAATCGAACTGGTACTCTGTTGTACACGTCCTCAAGATCAATCGCTGCAGCAAATGTTTCAATGCCTGAGTGGAAACTTTCATAGACATCATGGGCAAAAACTGCTGCATTGGTCCAGGTTTCTCTTTTTGGATGGTACCCACCCAGGGTAGGTGGGAAAACACTTTGCCTCTCTAGGTGGCTTGGTATTTTTCTGGCAATTAACTTCTCGAGCAGCTTGCCTTTTGTATTCTGCGTGGTTACTACTCGATATCCCTGAATTTTCGCGTGGTCTTTGCCGGGCTTCGGCAAGGGAATCAGATAGCTGTGTAACCACTCCTCCTTGATGCTAGCACTCCCTATACTGTTGTTGTGCCTGTCTGTTAATTTCTCTAGTTCGTTGTCGGTACACATACTGATGTCGTCATATCTTATGCCATCTGGCCATGAAGCGCTGTTTTTTTTTATCGTCAAAGCACAGCCTCGATTTCTTTCGCTGTCACTGTGTCCTCACCCGAAATGTTCTGGGCCTTGAACCTATCTGAGGTGACCTCCTTGGCGAGATTTCGGCCTCTCAGGTCTGTCTGGTTGCTCCGCTCTAGATAGCGTTCGAAGAGGGCTTTGCCCTTGTTCTCGTCAGTCCTCTGCCAGATGAGGTCAGCACCTTGAAAGTCAGGAATATTCTTATTCTTGACTACCCACTCATGCTTTTATGTAGTCACCAGAACAATTTCAGTGACTTGTCTGTGCTTACTCTTTGACACACCTCTGTCCATTTTTCACTTTTAACCACCATGGCCAGTTTTTTTAAGTGGCTTACTTTTGTGTGCATCTCTTTTTCTGAGTGCATGCAGGGACTAGGATAGGCAACTCTGTTCCTTTTTGGCGTTTTGCCATTTCCTTACAGCCCAACGCTTATCCACCCAGGCCTTTACCACCTCAAAAGTCCACCAAGGTGGCTGTTCCCAGCTTTTTTCCTGCTCTGAAGCTTTCTGCGCTTGTCACGCCTTATTTTACTCACCACCTCTTGCCCTGTACTGTCATACTGGAACGTCTTTACCTTTAGCTTGTGCTGCCTGGTTCTGCCTTTCTCCACCAATATGCTGCAAGGGTAGTGGTCGCTGCCGTGGTACCCTAGGACACCCCATCTACATACTGTAGTGAGTGAAGGAGAAACCAACGCCAGATCAATAACACTGTCCTCATCACCTGGACGACTTGCTGTCCTGGTGACACAGCCACTGTTGATACAGACCAGGTCAGTGGTTTAAAGTGCAGTCTTTAACTCCTCCCCCTTTGTGTTGGAGGAAATTTTTCCCCATGATCTGCCTTTAGCATTGAAATTGCCACAGAAAATAACATTTCTCTCATGACCTAATATGTTACCTAAGCATCACCACTTCTGGGAATCCACACTCTAACACTGAACAGGGGGACATTTATTATTACTCAGTAAATTTTGCTTGTACCCATGTCTTTTTTGCTAAAAAAAAAAAGTGAAGCAAATAATAGTTTTACAGTAGCTTATCATGCATGTAGTCATAGACAACTAAGGATCGTTGGTGTGAGACTGACTACCTAACCCCTTATAAAATTTTATCTGCAAGTTCCAACCTATCATGAACACTTCAAACAGGAGGGCTGGGCATGAGTTGTTTAAGGGTCTGTGCTCTATTGGGAGAGAAGAGAGGGGTTTTTGTACTTGCATTGTTTTCCATTAACCTCTATTTAACAGCTTTTGTTTTAGGATGCATGGAGATGTAAAAAACTAAAATGAGATATTTGACTTATATCTTCAGCTAAATACTCTTCATAACCTGCAGTCAGCATTTGATGAAGGTAGGTGTTTGCCAGTGTCTTGTGTGTTCTTTGTTGTATGTATGTGTTAGTGAGAGGAAGTAGCTATCCCAAGGGTTGGTCAATAAGTGTTCTGTGTTGTATATATGTGTGAGAGAGGAGTAGATCATAGCCATCCCAAGGGTTGGTCAATAAGTGTTCTGTGTTGTATATATGTGTGAGAGAGGAGTAGATCATAGCCATCCCAAAGATTGGCCAACAAGAGTGTTCTTTGAGATATTATTCTTGCTTTGGTATATTATGATCCTATAGACAGTAATTGTAAAAATGAAAGTATGTGAGAATATATATAAGTGGCAGATATGTTATTTTTAATTTGTGATATATAATTTTGAGGCTATATGGTATTTGTAAGTTGTGGGTAGTTGTTTATTTTTTTTTTCAATTAGTGCAGATTAAATGACTTATTTTATGCTTTAGCAGAGTTTGAGTTTTCGGCCTTAATTATTTAGCACTGCATTTATGTGTGCTTTCTCTTTTTTTTTTCTTGGCAGCACAAGGTTATGCCAGGTTTCACCCATCAAGGGGTTATTCTTGGGAGTTCAAAGAAAAAGAAGAAAAAGGTAACAATAGATTTTATCCTGGGATCATCACACTTCCCATACACAAATAAGATAGTTTCATACTTTTCTAATAACCCTTATTTCCTCATGGCCAGTAGGCCCTCTTGCACAACAAACACACGGGTAGACAAAAATAGAAACCCTGTTGTGGTTTACTCAATTTTAGTGTTTTCAAAACAAATATGTAACCCAAATAAATTGTAAACAGGCACAACTCGGTTGCATCCAAACAAATTTATTGGACGAGTGAAGAAGAGGAATACAGATATAGCAAAGACCAAAGCACCAGTGGCAATCATTGAATTGCAAAACATAGCCTTGTTTAAGCTCTTTTTGTGCATTTTTATCATTGGAAAATGCAAGTAGCACAATATTGTCACTCATGAATACATGTAAAAGCATATTACTGTGCTATAACTCTGTCTCTGTTTCTCTCTGTCTCTCTCTGTCTCTCTCTCTCTCTCTCTCTCTCTCTCTCTCTCTCTCTCTCTCTCTCTCTCTCTCTCTCCCTCTCTCTCTGTCTGTCTGTGTGTGGTGAGTGATTGATTGAATGATCACTGGCACAATGCAGTAGACTGGACGATTTTCTATAAATAAACTGAATGAATTAAGTCTTTTGAGAGAAACCATCGTAACTTGATGAAATAGGCTTGTAAAGTCATGTAGTTAATTGTCTGGTGTGTGGTCCTCATTCAGAAAGGCAAGGTGTTTAGTAGGATATGTTGGTGCATAAGCAAAGTTGATATTGAATGTCATTAGCACGCTTGGACAGGACAATAACAAAAATGAAAATCTGTTTGGGTGTTATACAGTCAAAGATGCAGTTGCAACACTGAGATTTCCTTTATAGAGTGATTGAATAAAATATACCTATCTGCTTTAATGGAAAGGTATTTGACAGAGTGCCATATAACACATATTTTCCACTAGAAAATATAATTATCAAACTTCATAATGTCTATGAAAACAATATTATAAAATCAGCCCTTCGTGAAGGAATCACAATTTCATTTTTCGTAAGATAAAGATACAGGAATGTTTATTACCACCAAGCCTATTCAATGCTTATTTGGAGAATATGATGGGTAAAAGAACCAGAAAACACAGGATTACAGTAAATGGTGCCTGATGTTGCATCACCAGTATGATGAAGAAGTCATCCTGGAAGGAACAAAGACATCACAATAACAAAGTAAGTACCTCTGAAATCGGAGTGGGTTCGCCTGAAGACACTGGTAAAAGGGAAAGCAAGCCTACACGCAAAATTCAGTCCCTTAATACTTTAACAGTGTGTAAGGACTACACTTGAGCTTAAGCAAGCGAACAAAAAAAAAGAAAACAAAAAAAACAAACTAAACAGTTCTGAAACATGGACTCTAAAGCACAAAAATATTTAAAGAAATTAAAAAGTTTTTAAGGTGTATCACAGGATGCAGTTAGTGAGTTGGACAGAAAGGAGATCTAATGAAACAAATTCATAAAGAGATTGAGTTGTGGTTCTAAGAATTGGCATAGCACCTCCAGGCAAACCATGGATGCTGCATCTCCCTCAGAAAATGTCATAAGGTGTCGATTCTGATCATTTTAGTAAGACACTAATTGTAAACATGTCAGCAGGCTCCAATCCAGTGGCCAGAGGGTTTAAATTAAGCATACTTCCTGGTCATAAACACATCTTGACAACATCAAGCCCCAGGGAACCTTTGTTCCTTGAGTAACTAGGTGACAATACCAAAATAATTCCACGCTGGTTATACAATAAAAATCACATATGGCAGCTTTTGCATTTAACAGAATAAACAGGAAGTCTGCTTGTTTTTCTGTAGAGTATCCAGCATTCAGATTTGTTACAATATAACTTGTTGATGTTTCTAACATATTTTAAAATCATTACTATATGAATTAAGACTTGCATAGTGTCACAAAGAAATAGAAGGGACAATTCTTAACCAAGTGGATAATTTTAAGTACCTAGAGGCATTTATAACATCAGAGGTTAAGAGCAGAATAGGGCAGGCAAAAGCCATATATCAGAAAATGAAGAGTATCTTATGCAATAAGTCACTACCAATGAATGTAAGAAAGAAAGTGCTGAAATGCTATATAGAACCAGATTTGCTGTATGGCAGCGAATCTTTGAATGTAAATGAACAAATTAGGAAGAACTTAGAAGCAACAGAGATGTGGTTTTTGAGACGAATGTTGCGAATTCCTTGGACTGCCAGAGTAACTAACGATGATTGCCTGAAAGAGGCTAATGAAACTAGAACACTGTATACAACAATAAGAAAGAGCTAAACATCTTTCTTTGGTCATGTGATGAGAAGAGAGGCGTTGGAGAACATTGTGACAACTGGAAAGATCGAGGGGAAGAGAGGCAGTGGCAGACCAAGAGAAATGATGCTGGATGGATTGAGATGGTGGCATGGAGGAATATTATCAGCAGAGTTGATCCAGAACACCAAAAACGGAGATCTGTGGCGAGCCATGAACGCCTATGCCAGCTGGCAGGGCACTTGATGATGATGATGATAATGATGATGATGATAGCGTCACAAAGTAGTCTATGTATAAAATATTTGTTGAGAATGTGAAAACCCCTTGTGATGGTTTTGTGGATCATTTTCTGGAGATTTTGCTTTATGCAGATCAATGGAAGCTTTACAAATCTAAATCACTTCTGTTGAGAACTTCGATGGTTGAGTACATAGCTTACTAAACAATGTATATTAAACAACTGGTTACTACTATAAAGAAGACATGAAACGATAGCAGTCTTTTATTATAATTTTATTAGCTTAATCTACATGGAGGAAAAGAACTATTGATTATATTCTATCTTCGTTCATTTTTGTCTGTTAATTTGTTTTTCTTTGTGATTGCTAATGGTTTAACTTCATGTTTTAGAACCCGCTGCAAAGGACAAGAAATTAAAAAAGAAAGAGGAAGCCAGCTCAGCATTTCAGAGGAAACGAGTTGATTTGTTACTTGGCGAGTTGGCCAAGAAACACCCTCCACTGTTCATGCCCCCGGCCCACCAGACACCAGCAAAAGGTTTGTTGTTATTGATAGTAAATGAACTCTGTGTCTGACTTCAGTCTGGATGTATGAATACAGTTGCTTTATTAACATAAAGGTTGTTCCCATGACTGATAGTGCTGTAAGGTTGTGAAATGATAGCCCTTCACATACCGGAGACTGGCCGTAAATCATTACCCTGGCTATGGAGGAGTAACTGAAGACAGTTTAAACTGGACACATTCAAAGTTCCTCATATTTGCACTAAATGTATGAAGTAGGCATTTGCTTCTTTAATGGTTCTACTGCTATTGTGCACAGCGCAGCATACGCTATTAACAATGGCTGCTGCTTCAATGATTTGTCAGAACAATGAATAAGTCAGAGGCCAGGGTTGTGATAAAATTTGTGATGTTGCAGAGAAAAATAAACTACAGAAATATACATGGAGATGGAGCCAATGCTTCATGATTGCTGTCTTTCATATGTGTTAAGAAAGAAAAACAGTAAATCCCCCCCCCTAATGTGTAGGGCAGCATCGCCAAATAAGAACGTAATGTTTTAAACATCCGGTGCCCGGGAAGGTTAACCTGGTCAACAAATGCCCACAGAAGTCGGATGTGTCGGCCTAACGGTACAAGAACGCAGCTCTGCTGTAAACAGGCACAGTGCAATCATGTCCGAAAAAAGAAACTCCGGATGAATGCAGAAGAAGAAGAAACAGTCCAGTGTGCTGAGGTAAGGGGTTCAACCCCTACACCGGACAAAGTGACTAAAATGTTGACCTCTGAAGTCAGAGTGGGTTTGTCTGATGGTGAGGGACACTGTTAATAGGTAAAGCTAATCCATCCATCCATCATGTGCCATGCTGATAAGCATGGGCGGTCATGTTTTGCCATCTCACTCGATCACCAGAGTCGTGGATCAGCTCCGTATTCCTGTCTCGACCATGCCACTGGCCAAGCCATCCAGGTATTTACTTCTCGGTCTTCCCCTTGGTCTCTTCCCTTCGATCTTGCCAGTTGTCACCAAGTTCTCCAAGTCATTTCTTCTCATAACATGCCCCAAATAGTTTGACTGTGTCTAATATCTCTAATCAGTTTACACGCAAAATCCAGTCCAGCACTACTAGAAATAGTGTGTGGACTACGCTTGAATTCAAAGTGAGCGAGCGCAGCAATAACAACAAAAAAACACCTATAGTGCATTGGACATACGTTGCTAGACGTATATTTGTATAGACCAGTTGGCACGTTGTTTCTTGTTGTATGGATCTTGAGCAAGCATGATGCTCTCTACCTTCATCATTGTGATGCGTTAATGAGTTATTTAAAATACATGTTTAGCATTGCTGGTGTCCAGGGGGATATTTTTAGGGTGGAACTGTGAATGCCACTTTAAACAAAATCATTCACTATCAGGTAACTATAGCCTTACCAGAACTCTGCCACTTACTATAGTCTTGCCACTTACTATAGTCTCCCATCAGCTATTTAACGAATGATGGAATGATAATCTGGACATGTTCAGAAACTAAGTGTGCCGAGGCAGTTTATTATGTGTCTCTTTGGCCTTGAAAAGTACCCATAGATGGGATGTACTGCTGTTAAGTTAATATTGAAGACAAGTTAATATAAAATGTGCCCCTGAAAAGTGACAAATGAGAGACACTTGTGAGCTGCTTGTCTTGTGCTCACAGGGCATAGGTTCATTTTCAGACACCGTCATTGTCAGTTCACGAGAGCAAGTTTTCAGGAACACTGGGGTCGTCACCTGTGTATGCAGTTTGTGTTCTTTTGGCAGGCAGTTAGCTGCACTGTAGAGAAAGACTTGGCTACATGAGGAAAGCCCGATGCAGTGAAGTCTGTGGTAAGGTAGTTCACTGACAATGGTCTGGGTTCAACCCCCAGCATAGGCAGGATGATTGTGTCTGACAGAGCCTGTACAGCTCTAGGGTTGACCCCAGTCTCTAGGAACAAAAGGTGTTGAGCGGAACTGGCCGCTGCCTCAGGTCATCACCCAGAATGTGTGATGGCTTAACAAACATTTCACACTCCAAAGGCAGTATCCCTGGCGAAGGAGTTAGGGACGCTGTTCGTAATCCTGTATACCCACGTTCAAATCGCAGCTGCGTGAGATTCGGCAGCGGATCACGTCATGTTGGTTTCGTATGGAGAGGTGTGTGAGCCTGTCGTTCAGAGATGCAATGGCAAACTACTGAACATTTAATTTGCCAAGACATCAACAGCAGCTGAAAAATGCTGGTGTTGACTGCAATGTCCTGTAAATAGGATATGCAAAAAAAAAGGCAGTATCTGCTATGGGCCTTTACTTCTTAGTTTTAAGAATCATCATCATAGTACTCTGGACAAACCCATAAATGCTCATTCTCCCCGAACAGATGTCACAAGGTATGGATGTGAGTTAACATGTCTGACTAATATTTCATTGACTTTGATCAGCAGTGTCAGCAGAAGAAGCAAAAACAGAGATCAAAGTGGAAAAGCTTGATGAAAAACCAGCGACAAATGGCAGCATGCGACCACCACCCGAGAAGAAGCAGAAGCTAAGATGAGGCGAAACCTGAGAAATGCTGTGTATAGACTTGACTGTACAGACTGGCATGTCGTGTAAAATAACTTGCCACCAGCAGCCACAAGGGCTCAAACCACCTGGTTTGCTGGGGTCAAGGCAAGGAAGGTCAATAACACCTGGTTGCATCCCAGTTGGTATTGTTGCCCCTGCTGCAGTGACATATTGGAGGTTTCACGTGTATACCCTGCAAGGGGATCAGGGGGCGATAGATCCATGTTAGTTTAGCTCTCCAAGCTAACCACTGCCCGGCCTTTGTTCATTCCTCTAATGAGTTCATAATGGTGTGTTTATTTGTTGTTTATGATTGTCATATTTAATGCTGGACTACTTTTATACATGTCAATACTACTGATGTTTGAATGAAATATTGTTTTGGAATGTGTTACTTATCCATTTTTTCCTTCAAAGCTCTATCTTTTTTTTTTTAAATTTCTTATGGTATTTTCGTTCATTTAGAACCAAATGTTAAATTTGTCAGTGTGGGACCTTGTTTCATAGGAGTCCAGATTTCTGCATATAAGCAAACATTTCTGCATTCCCCCATGTCTCACTACCTTGATTTGTAGTCTCTTTTTCCTTTTCTGTATTTTATGTCTTTGATAGTTTCAGTGTCCTTCATTCTGCTGCTTACTTACATGAAGTGTGTATGAAATAATAGACCTGTAGTCTGTATTCACCTGAACTCTTGTAATGTTAATTCAGTATGACTTTATGGATCTGAAAGGTGGACAATAACTAAAACAGTGACTACATTCATTACTTGGTGCCTGTGTCAGAATAAACAGACTAGCATGGTGTGACTGAATCATCAGTGTGGGAACCCCTGGAGAGGACAACACCAGTTCTAGTGAGTCAGAGATAAGGCACACATCGGGAAAACTTAATAATAGTGTAAGTAGAAAGTTCTTTATCTGTGCCCAGAGAAATAGAGGAAGATCTAACATCACACTCTACTCTCATACATTATTTTATTTATATGTCACTGGTGAAGCTAATCTTACATAATGACAACAGCAGAACACAGGGAGAGAGCTAAAAGAGCTCAGTTGGTTAAGGGCCTATACTCCAGTCAGGGATAAAGGGCTACTTAATGGCAGCTTCTTTGTTTGTGGCAGGGTGATTAAAATCATTTGATTGGACAGCGACAGTCTTGCCAGGTTGGGATCTTGTGAATGAGTGATGTGTGAACCATTGTCATTCATGTTGTAAGGTTACTACACTCGACAGCATTCTAGGTCATAAGGCTTGCCATTTGTTAACTTCTGTGATGTTCCTGTTTTAGGTATTTTACATAATTGTTAATTTGGTTGTATTGTTAAATTGCCCCTGGCTAATTCCATATGCAAACTGAACATTGGCCCACAGTAACACAAATCCTGGCAGCTTTTTTGGAGTCTTGATGAAATCTCTGACCTAGCAAATGTCACACAAAATTATTTTATTTGCATTTCTTAAAACTTAGTTTGAATGTTATATATGCCATGAAGTATTTATATCACTGAATAACTAATAAATGGAAAGAAAGTAAAGCAACTGTTGATCTCTGTTATTTTATATGAGAGATTTTCAGTATTCTTGATAATTTGCAAGAAAGCATTCTAGTATGCCTGTATAATATACAAGGGGTAAGTCATTGCGTCAGCTATGCAGCGGGGAAGGAGGAATTGCTCCATGCTTCGATTTTGATTATACCATTACTTCTACCCCGTTCAACTTCAAATAGCAGCTGCCCACGGTTTTACCCTCACAGGATATTAATTTGAAGGTGATTGTGGACCAAACGGGATAATGGCTGAAAATTGCAACCATATTTGCACAATATGTGGAGTATGCATTTGTTTCTTCATTGCGGTGCACCATGCAGTTTACCCAATTAACCATAACTACTGCTCCAACAATTCATCAGTATAATGAAGTCAGGACAGGGTTATGATAAAATTCCTATGTTAAATATTGCAGGACTTTGCAATCACCTCCAGCCTTTACTGGCTGTTTGTGACGTTTCTGATGTTACAGAGGAAATTACTTACAGAAATACACACAGGGAGTTTGAACCAGTATTTCTTTATTCCTACCCCTCATATGCTTGGAGAGAAAACTGGTGTTGACAGATTGTGTGGCCGCTCAAATGTTGCTGATCTGCCGAGATTAGAAAGACCATCTTCAGTGTGACATCAGCAGCGGTGAAAACATTCATTCGCCTAGATCAAAAATAGACTTGCAGAGATGGCCAGTGCTGTCATACTGAGCGATAGAGCAGTTAGTAGAAGTTTACACAACAGAATGAACATGAGAAAGTGTGTACCCACTAGGTTCTGTGTCTGTTGACATGTGAACGGAAGCAAGCAATAGTAAATTGCTGTTGATAGTTGCTCAAAAAGTGCCAGTCAGAAAACATTTTAACGACTAGGTTACGGTAGACGAGACATGAGATCCACCATTGTGGCTTCTAATCCAAAATGGCCAGCAATGCAAGGGGGGAAAACTCCAGGCTCTGTAACGCCTGTCAAGCCGAAAGCTCAGGATATTGCAGGAAAAGTGATGCTGTTTTTTGGATACACCAAAGGTGTCCTGTTGAAACGTTTTCTGCCTCGTGCAACAAAGTTAATGGGCAATGCTGTGCCGATCTGACCACATTAGAAAAGGGCGTGATCAAAAAATGAGGGTGGCACACACTCAAAATTTTGCTTTGCTTCAAGACAATGTGCCCTCTCACAAGCACAACTTGTGCAGCTTGTAACCAAGATCTTGAATATTGATATTCTTCAGCTAGTTACTGGATGTATTGTAATGTCTAATTAGATTAGATAATTAGATGTCCAGATAGATTAAAAATCCAAATCCAAATCCTATCATTTCTTTTCCTGTCCCTCTCAGTTGGCTTAGCCATTCTTAGGAGGCATGTTATCTGATATTTTTTAGTACTAGACTTGGAGATATAAATTACACGTTTCTCAAGTCGAAGTGGGGTTCGCCTGATGGTGAGGGATGCCATGAACCAGCTCACTGAAAAAGTGAACAAACAGGTTGAGACGAGTATTGATTAGCACTGCACGGACCTATTCGATGAATGGTCGTGCAATATGAAGTGAAATAGGGCCGGAAATGTGTTTCTAATGCATTCAACCTTGTGTGTAGAGGATGTGCCATGAGGAGAGGCCTAACTATAAGTTGGACAAGCTTTGATTTTTGACATTTTTGAGTTGACAGCATTTAAGGGTAGCTAGCATGATGACGACAGGGGCACTAGATCGCTAGAGACTCGGGGACAAATCACTGTGCATGCAAACAACGAACTTGCAGCACCGTACATTGAGTGAAAGGTCAGACTTGGTTGGTGTTCAGGATTGTATCACCGTGAGTTCTCAAAGATGCTTACATATTGAAGTCGTTTTTAATCTGTGACAAGTACAAAGCGTTGCCTGTTGTTGTTTCTACCTTATGAGCCAACAGTTCAAACCATTTACACCCAACAACAGCATGGCAAGGGACACTGTAAAAGGGAAAGCTGGCCTACAAGCACAAATAAATCCAGCGTGGACTACGCTTGAGTTCAAAGTGAGCAAACATTTTAAAAAAAATTTCAGTCCATCGGAAATACCATCATTCACCAGATTTGGCTGAATCAGATTTCTCTCTTTTCCAAATCTTAAAAATAGCTCAAAGGAAATCATTTTGACAGTGATGAAGTCATACCGGAATGTGATAATTGGTTTAGCTAAACAACATAGGGTGTTCTATTTTCATGGTCAAGCAGAGATGATATAAGTTAAGTCAATTCAAGTGGTGGCTGTATTTTAAAGGAATAAACAAGATACAAAACTGGAGTTCTTTATTACATTTCCTTACATTACGAAGACAATGAGATGAGCATGGTCAAAGAAGGGTTTGGTGTTGGCTCTTGTCGTATTTATAAAGTGTCCTAGTTGAAGTATTTTAGTTGTCTTGTTTAAAACCTGCTTACCGGTGATCAAAGAAGTGAAAGTAGCTCCACTTACATGTCAAAAAGATCACGATCAAATCTATTAAGACACCTCGACCAATGAGACAACTATCAATATATTGAGGACAAGAAAATATCGGAGGATCATTAAGTCTCACCAGCCTTCAAGAGTAGCTCCTGCATAGACTCCCGGGAACTGGGAACCATGCACAAATACCCCCAGGGCTTCTCACTTTCAACGGTGAGTCAAAGACAGACTACCAGCCAGGGTGATGCTGATAATCTTCACAGGACACGTGGACCAGCTGACCTCAGGCAATCTCAGCGACGCTTCCATCAAATCCATTCAGATCAAAAGACAGATGTCAGTAACACTACAGAACAGATAGATATATGACAATAGGAACAACAAGCATTGTGGAACAGTTTTTTCATCCCGAGCCTCTGCTGTCAGTGCCAGATATGGACATTTAAAAATAGATAACATGCCTGCCGCGGATGCCTAACTAAGCCATCTGGGAAGAACAGAAAAAGAAATGATTGGAAACAAATTAGTTTAATGCCACTGCTAGTCATCACAATACATCCATTAGAATGATTTGGCTATGTACTACTAACAGAAAGTTACTCGACAGAAAGCAATATCTGATCATCATGCATCAAGTTTTTTTTTTTACAGAACATCGTTCTCATCTCAGTCCATTGGAGGCCAGCATGGCTGAATAGATCAGAGCGCTTGCTCTTAAACTTCTGGTGTGCTGATAGTCAGGTAGCAGGTTTAACCCCTAGACCGATCAGTTTGACTTCTCGCACTTGTGGACGTAAATTACAAGAAGTTGGAGTGGGTTAACCTGATGGCAAGGCACACTGGTATCAGGGAAAGCTATCCCACACACAGAAACCAGTCCAACATAGACTATGCTAGAGTCCAAAGCGAGCAAACACATTTTTTAACAATCTCAGTCCATTGGAAAGACTCTCGGTCATTCACCAGTTCCCCTGTCTCATGCCAAGGTGTCTTGGAATGTCCCCTGTTGTGTTGGCCCCTGCCGCATGCATTTTTATGCCAAGGTGTCTTGGAATGTCCCGTGTCCCATGCATTTTCATGCCAAGGTGTCTTGGAATGTCCTATGTCCCCTGTTGTGTTGGCCCCTGCATTTTTATGCCCAAGGTGTCTTGGAATGTCCCGTGTCCCATGCATTTTCATGCCAAGGTGTCTTGGAATGTCCTATGTCCCCTGTTGTGTTGGCCCCTGCCGCATGCATTTTCATGCCAAGGTGTCTTGGAATGTCCTGTGTCCCATGCATTTCATGCCAAGGTGTCTTGGAATGTCCTGTGTCCCATGCATTTTCATGCCAAGGTGTCTTGGAATGTCCCCTGTTGTGTTGGCCCCTGCCGCATGCATTTTCATGCCAAGGTGTCTTGGAATGTCCCGTGTCCCATGTATTTTCATGCCAAGGTGTCTTGGAATGTCCCATGTCCCCTGTTGTGTTGGCCCCTGCCGCATGCATTTTCATGCCAAGGTGTCTTGGAATGTCCCGTGTCCCATGCATTTTCATGCCAAGGTGTCTTGGAATGTCCCATGTCCCCTGTTGTGTTGGCCCCTGCATTTTTATGCCCAAGGTGTCTTGGAATGTCCTGCATCTCCTGCATTGTGTCTTGCAGGGTGTCTTGGAATGTCCCGTGTCTCCTGTTGTGTTGACCCGTCTCGTCTTCCATATATATTGCCTACCTATATTCCTATAATTGTCCTTCCTAAACCACTGTCACGTTTGATACGCTCAAAATGTTTTGAGTTTTAAAGACATAACACTGTTTAATGCAAAGCTTCTTCAATGTTCAATTCTTGTAGAATCTTGCGATTGTCTGTCGTCGTCTGCAGTATTAGAACATGAAACAAGTTAAAGGAAAACCCCTTAAGGTGGATGAACTGCGTCACTCGGGTGGCAAACACCGCAATATATGAGGTGAATACCAGAACTCATTCTGGAAATATTTATATCCTGATCCATTCTGCAATAACTTTAAAAAATAAAAATCAGGACTTTCAATCTTAAATGTTACAGACAAGTTATTAGAATATCATAGATCAAGAAGAAAATACCGAGATTCTACAATATGTCAACATAGAAGAAAACTGGCCTTCTGAAACTTATTTACTTTGGCCATATTAAAGATTCAGTGGCTTCAAAAGAACATGGTTCCTGGAAGAAGAGTCCAGGGTCAAGCAGCATGAACAAGGACACATGACACTGCACACACCTTGGGCTGAAGAGCTGTCAAGGGACCAAGAAACTTTCTGGCAAACTGCGATGAGAGCAACATTCTGTAAATGACCTGTTGTATGATGATCATCATCATCATGTGCCATACTGATAAGCGTGGGAGGTCATATTTTGCCATCTCACTCGATCACCTTAGTCGTGGGTCAGCTCAGTGTTTTGACCATACCATGTGGCCAAGCCATCCAGCTATTTACTTCTCTGCCTTCCCCTTGTTCTTTTCCCCTAAATATTGCCAGTTGTCACCAAGTTCTCCAATTTATTTCTTCTCATAACGTGTCCGAATAATTGTGATTGTCTGCATCTAAGTTCTCTAATAAGTTTACGGTTTTCACTCGTTTCTTGTAGGACTTGGTCATTGGTTTTTCTATCTGTCCATGGTATTCTTTGCAGTGATGATGATGCTGTGAGACAAACCGGACAAGAGAAGGCAGTGGCATACAGAATTGGGATATGGTGTGAGGCTCGTATTTTCTGTCACAGAACTTCATGCGGGGTCATATGGTCTGTATTACACTGAAGGGATAATATGGTCTGTATTGCTTTTTTAAGGGCTAATATGGTGTGTATTACATTGGAGGATTAATATGGTATATATTACGTTGGAGTGTTAAAATGGTCTGTATTACACTGGAGGGATATGGTTTATTATGTTGGAGTGATGAAATGGTCTGAATTACATTGGAAAGGTAACATGGTCTGTTATGTTGTATGGTTAATATGGTCTGTATTATGTTGGAGGGGCAACCAAGTGGCTAGAACGCCGGGCTCTCATTGATCCCTTCGATCCCTCGGTAAGGTGTGGGATTTTTTTCTGTCGGGGGCAAAAATAAAATTCTAACCTGCACAGTTCGCACTAGCCAGGCGGCCTTAATTCCTCAGGCTCAAAGACCCCTCTGCCATACACCGCAAGGTACTCTATTGGCAGTAAATGACAGTTGTGTTGGAGGATTAATATGGTCTGAATTGTGTTGAAGGGTGTAACAATAAACAGAGGGGTAGGCTGGACTATTGTCACACGTATAACTATGGGACACGTTCTGGTCAAAACCCGGGAGTAATTGGTCCCCTAACCACTCAGACTCCTGCTTTTTCCACTCACTCAACCTAGGGACCCTAACTCTAGGGGCTCAGTTTATACTGACGTCAATGTAACAACATTCAGTGTATTCAACATGATAGTACAGGAGTGGATTAGAAGTAGACTAAGATAGTGAGGATACCGATAAGATAGATACAGAAGGGTCAGCTGGTTCAGATATGAGCTGTCATTATAAGACAGCTCCCAGTTCATTCTGTACGTCGGACTGTCTTCATTCTCTCACCCGGCATCCGAAGGGTCATCCTCCCAAGAGTGCAGACTCGTCAGGCGGATGAGTGTTGATATAGTACATTTACATTTAGTTGCCTCCATATAAAAATCCATATCTCAGTAACCAACTGAGGGAAAATGATGAGATTTAGCATATAACCAACAACACATTTTTTGTTCTGGAGATTGTACAGCAGATTTCAATGTTTGTTTATACGCAGTACATAATTTACGGGTCAGGGATGAAGTGCGTATTATTAAATGTATTGCACCTTCACCCAGAAAATCAGCATTCAATATTGACTATTCTCCGTGGTGAATGGGAATTTCCTTATGGCAAGAACCCCACGCAGTTTAAATGGGAGTGTTCAGAGGTGTCATCAATAATGTGGGTGCTTTCATGAAACGTGATTATATAAATAAATCTTACCATGAAAAGCAGATACCTACGTGAAATATAAGGGAAATGCGCAAAGAAAATTATGACACAGTGTATTTGGATTAAACCTGAATCAATGCGCACCACACAAGTGAAAAGGAATGGCAATCAGTGGGTAGAAAGATAAAGCGACATGTGCCTGTAGTAAAGGACAGCATTTGGTCATAACCCATGCTGGTAGTACTCATAAAAGCTTACTAAAGAATGCTGGACTCGTGTTCATATCAAAGCATACAGACAATAGAGATTATCATAATGAGATGAATGGTAATGTATTTAGAGATTGGCTCGAGAATACAGTGCTTCCATCCCTTGATAGACCGTCTTGTCTAATCATGGACAATGCATCATATCACAATGTTGTTGCCCAAGAAGACAAAATACCTACAGCATCAAGCACAAAGGAAGCAATAAAGATATAGCTCCGAAGGTAAAATATACCATTTCCAGAAACGTATTTCAAGCTACAGTTGTTGTCCCTTATAAAACAGGCGCAAAAAAGCAAGAAATATCAAATCGACAAGTTAATAGAAGAGCATGACCATAGGTGCTTGAGACTTCCGCCGTACCATTCTCATTTAAACCCTATAGAACTTGTGTGGGCTAATATTAAGGACAGGTGGCAGCTGACAATACTACATTCAAATTGTCTGACGTCAAGATACTTAGTCCGCGCTATTAAATATTGATAAAAGTTACTGGAAAAAAATGTGAGGACCATGTGTTGAAAGAGGAAGATTATTGGAGAAAGGATGGGTTGAGTTTTATGCAACCGAGAGAAGTCATCAACCTACTGGAATCGTCCGACACAGATTAAGGTCTGGGCAGGTCGTAGATATTAATCCGCATGTACACATACTGGGATATTTTGCTCCAACTATTCAGACAAATTGCAGGCCCTAAACATTACAGCATCAGCACAATGTCAATGGCAACAGTTTGTATTCCACAGTGATGAATTTTCAGTTCCGCAAGCCCTCAACGGTGACAAACAACCGGCATTGAAAAATAAAAAACACTAAACGCATTGAATACCAACAGAAGAGTAATATTGTGGTGGGAACTGACATATTGTAGCATACCACGAAACGTGAGAACAAACACGTTGTCAAATGAGGGGACAACACATGAACAAATTTATAAACTTCAATGAAAAGAGGACCAACATCTTGGCCATTAAGAAGGAAGCCCACTACAGAGACATTCACAGCTGTATTCGTCGTGCAAAACAGGTAATAATCATATTCTGTCTCTGAACAATAAATAGCAGAGTAGACAATCTTTCACAAAGACTCCAAACGGTTCTGTCATTAATGTGCACGTGTGAACAAACTATACAGACAGCTGAACAGATCCTTAAAAATTGACACATGATGACTAAATTGCTGGATCATCTATGATCTATATGCACATTACCGCACAGCTATTTGGAAGTTTTCACGAACTCCATATAAAAAGCTAGATGCATCCTAGTGTACACATTATTAACCAGAAGCTGAAGAAACAAGAAGGAAATGAAATATAAGGTAAGAAATATATTCCTTCTACTTTCCTGTCCGATTCCATTTCGGTTCCACATTATTTACCCCATGCCTCTGTAAATTCTGTCTACTTATATTACATACGCATTGCACCCACTCCCATAAGAATCTAGATACGCCTTGTGTCATCACCTGAACTGAGGCGAGGTACTGCAAAACAAAGTTTGTTAGCGTGAATTCATTAGTTTTTCACCAAAACATCAAAGAAATGTCACCGCTTTCCATGATTTAGGTTGCCTTTGAACCTATCAAAGGCATATTCCTTAGGTGGGGGTAAATATAAGACGGCAGGAAAAATTTCATAACGATACAACAGACAGTTTTCAAAATAATTGATCGTGAATGAAGGCCAGCCTGCCTAGATTTTTTTGTTTTGAAGGATGAAACAAAAACACACTATTATAACAAACTATGAAGACCGGAGAGAAGACAAAGAAAATTATAGAGAATGACAGTAACACATGCTTGCAAAAACATGCAGACCAGAATTTTCAGACACAGAACTGGAGGTTGCAGTAAAATTACCTTGAGCTGCAATGGGAATATGCTGCTAGCAGCATTCATGTATATAGCTTCATTTTTAAAGTTTCTATGATGTCCTCACATTATTTATTCATTGCCCATGTTTGTGCACCAAACAATAATGAGGCGTATGTGTAACGCCTGATCACTCTTCATTTATACATTTGCTTAGTGGCACACAGATTAAGGAAGTGTTTAATATGATAGTGTCAGATGGGTTCTGACTAGCGAGAAGGATGAGATAAAATATGTGATTTCTAAATAGTGAAATGGTACGAATGAAATGTGTGTGCCTGTGCACATGGGTTAAGTAGCATTGAATGAGATTTTTGGCCTGGCTGAGGGGGAATGAATCAGGCTGACATCCTGAATGAACTCTGGGAGGTCGCACGAGTCAATCATTCAAGTGATGGATGTGATTCTGCAACAATGACCAGACTGTAGGAACATCCAGTTCATCAGGGTGAAACTAGAACAAGAACGTCATGTGGGGAGCCAAATTGGCACAGTTAACCAACACAACTGGTGTCGTCAGTCACTACACGTTATTGGAGACACTGGAAGGAATCTGATAAATGTATTGACTAATAGCTTGATGTGCAATGAGGATGCTCTGTCGACTGAGTAACTGACAATGTAGATATAATATGAGCACTTAACATAACGTGAAGCAATAATCAAACATCAGACATTATAAGAAAGGATAAGAATGAAGGCAACTCAATTGTGTTTTTTTACTCAACACTTGTCACATTTACTGATTTTAACAAAATGTTGACACTGCAATTCATGATAACACAAATCATTTATAATGCACTGGAATTACTTTGGGGAGTATCATTCAATGAACACAATAAACTTTTTTAAAATTCTAATCAAAACCAAAGTCTCTGATTATCAGTATTGTGAATTTCATAAGTTGTCTTTCCCAAAAAAAAAACACTTGAGTAATTTTCCAGTTTTAGATGAGGTACAAAATGTTTGTAATGACTGGCCCCCTTGACAAAAAAAAGACATGAGTGATTTACAACAACTTTTATGACAACACTAAAGAATGAACATGTGAATAAGGTAACTACTGGGCTATGTTAAAGCAGGAAGGTGGTTAATGATGTTCCATACAGGGAAGCATACTGAAAATGATAATGTAGATAAACCACCAGATTTTAGCAAAGCACAACATAAGCATTTTCAAAGATATCTTCTTCTTAATGTCCATGCTGTTTGGCATTGGTCACGCTTGTCTGGCATGTGTCCAATAACTTTTGATACTTATGCTTCTCCATGCCACCACATCAAACTGTCCAGCATCCCTATACTAGGTCTTTCCCTCCAACCTGCCTGTTGTCAGATTTCCAGTGTCTCCCTTCTCGTAACATATCCACAAAATGTGAACTGTCAACACCTGGTACAAGTAATCATGTTACCAAATGAGCAATGGAAATATAGTTCACAGGAGCAAGCTTACAAGACATACCATTCAGCTTATGGCCCTTGTCTGAAGGGATACAACAGCTAAAGTTGGCTGGAGAAGAAGAAGCAGCATTTTACTTCAAAACGTTCACTCCCTATATGTTCTCTGTCTATGCTAACAGTGTTTGAACACAAGCAGGCATGTAATTTGTTGGGCTACCTTGAGTAACTGGTACTTTCATGAATGTCATTCATTGTTCTATCAGTTTTTTTATCATCTATTTTGACGTGATTTTGAGTAGCTGGTACTTTTGTGCATGCCATTTGCTATTCTATCTTGTTTGGACATGAAATTGAGTGGTTGCTTTCATGCATGTCATTCGCTGTTCTATCGTCTAACTGAACCTGACCTTAAGTAGCTGGTACTGTCATTCTCTCCTATCAGTGTCCTGTCATCCATTTGTATATAATCAGTCAACCTCTGCTTCTTTTTAAATAAATATTTCCAGTTATTACTATATGTTCCATTTCCTTGGGGCCAGCAAATGTTGACAGCCTCTTTCTGATGTTTGTGTTTCTTAACAAACATACACATAAAATATGTGAAGAATTCAGTAGATGTTCCAGAAGTTTCTATTTAAAAGCCTCCCATTATTCATGTGTCTACCCATTCTGTCAATTATTGCACACAAACATTTCTCATGTGGCTTATGACAATTATGTTTCAGATGTCTCTACCTCATATTTGACTCTTTTTTTCAAGTCTTGTTGCCACTAGCATAATCAAAGTTACCAAGTTCAGTTGTCAATTATTTTTCTGATTTAGTCTGTGCCTTTTAGATTCCTCTGATTACAACCTTCTTTCATCTTATATTCTCAACACTTAAAACTTATGCTGTGTGCTTATCCTGCCCCCACAATGGTGAAGGCAAACTAGAATAGAACAGAAGCCAATTCGTCTTGGTATTCTCTTTCAATCGGCAGAAAGTTATCTTATTTGGTTATTCTGATAGTTTATTTGTTGTCTGATCTTATGTCAAACATTTTTCAAAATGTTTGCTTTCTCAGGCAGTTGCTTCTCTTTGCCTCCGTTTATTTTGCAAAGCCATCAGCCTTGCTTTCACCTGCCCTGACTTGACAAATTACCAGCTGAATGAATGGCTTCTAACCTGCCCTGATTCAACAAATTACCAGCTGAATATATAATAAAAATATCTAATAAGAAAATAATCCACAAAAGTCATGAAATACGTCTCTTCTCCCAACAAACAAATGTTACAGGTGGTTTGAAAAACAAAACATGGAATCACAATATCATATTGAAAGTAACATGGAATACACAGCCGTGCAGCTATATAGTCTATGGAATAAGCCACATAAATGTTCTGAGAAGGGCAAAGTACACAAATTATGGCAATAGTGCTGGCTTCAGCAGACAACAACATGGCCTCCAAAGAAGCCTCCTCGCAGGGCTATTATTTTATAAATTATAATTACACCTTTTCTTTGACGAAAAAAGCAAATATTGGAATAATATCCATCAGACTACATTCACTACATACAGGAAATCCGTGTAATAAAGTGTACAAAAAGAGTACATGACAAATGACCCATCTAAACTGGCCAAAATACTGCACCCAGAGACTGCACTTCACTACATAAGTCGTGTTCGTACAAGCAGAAAGACACTTCCAGCATGCATTTGTTTCTGGCTGTGTTCATTCACTTCATCTGTAACTAGAACATTCTCCCTAGACTGCAACATGCGTAGAAAACAGTTGAGCATTCTTTCAAATAAGAGCCCAATACACACGAGAAATGGCCATGAAAAAACAAAGTTAAGCATGTACACGTGATTTTAGATTAAAAGCTGTCACTGAAATAGCTAAGAGCAAAAAAGATTGTGACAAGATATATTTAACGGGCACTGGGTATTTATTTTAAGTACACTGGACTTTCTTATCTTTTCACAAATGGCAAAGCAGTTTTGTTTGCATAAAGTTATCAGTCAAAATGTATATATGAAATCTGCACTGAAGTCTTGTACTTTTTAACATGGTTTTATTTTCTAATGCAGCTTCTTTGTATGTGTAGGAAACAATCTCATCTGAAATACAAAACTAATATTTCTGACATGCCAGAATGGCAAAAAGTACTTTAGTGATTTTAATCTTACTTATGGTAAATGTACCTTTGGTTTTAAATATTATTTAACATCTGCTGTACAAAACAATGAAAGACATAAATCCAACTGAGAAATCACATATATCTTTTTTTTCTCTACTAATAAATGTATGATGTAAAGCCAAGACATTCACATCCTGCATACATCATTCTCCACAAACACAAGGAAACAAATTATATTATGGAAAATCAGTCACAAAACAAATACACATAAAAAACACATGAGACCCAAAAATATAACACTGACCATGTTTTACTTCTCTCACTGATCTGATCCATTGTTTCTAACAAATTAACTTCATGTTATAAATAAGAAACAATGTGAGGATATCAGCCCTGCAATACATTTTTTTGCTTGTTACAGTTAAAGATATAGAAACCCTGCACCAAATATGGAAAACAAGTTGAACATAACACAGAATAACTGGCCGAAATATGACAATTAAACCCAAGGAAACCAAGTCTTGTAGAGACGATCACACATGGCTAGGGAAGAAGGACAAGACACAGAGTGGTCAACAACAAAATTAGAACTTACGAGTGTCAAATTTCATTACATAAAATGTCCACACAAAGATTTTAAAGAGAAAATTGTTATTTTTGGGGGGTGACACAAAACCAACTTTGTTAAAATCAAACAAAAACAGAATAAGGAAACAATAACTCCTGACATATGTAACATTTGGCTAGAACTAGAACTGTAGCTTGGTAGTCACATAAAAAGCTCAGTAAAAGCCGACATGTGATAGAGGTCATGCAGTAGAACACTAGTACTCAATAACAATGACAGCATAAATAAAATGACAGCCTCTCTTGTTTTACTCTCCCTGCTGTCTCTTATAGGGGAAAAAATGACACAGTGCAGCATGACTTCAAAAACTCAAGTTCTATGTTAAATGCTAAGGCATAATCTGCCCATCTAGAGTTTTATTTCAGTTTAGAGAATATGTTCAACATCAGATGAAAAAACGTTTTTCTATATGCTAGAAGTTTCAATTCTACTTTGGTTTTATCTGATGCTATCCATCTATCCAATCTAACTTCTGTCGCCTTTGACAAATGTCATCCTCCGTGTATTTTAGACATAATTAAACAGCAACATTCTACATAGCATGGTGCTGCTGTGTCAATTACTAAATTATCAACAGAAGTTTTGGCTGGCCTTGTCCCAGTCACCACCAGATGATGTGGAGATCAGCCACTCATGCCTCGGAGCTCCTGCCTGGATTCTATTGAGCTTTCTCCTTCTTCTTCAAGAACGGCAGCTTGCTCTGGATGCTAGACAAATACACACAGAAAAGAATTGCAAGTGTTCAAGATAGAATAGTTTGCAACATAACTTGTCCCCAATACAATGTGACAATTCACCACCTCAGTTCAGTCCTCATATAAATAAAATAATCTTCAGTCTAGTTATGAGCATGCAGGATTACCATCACAGCAGGCTAGGGTTCAACTCAGTAGTGGCAGGACTTTTGAAAACCTAGACCAGTAAAATGGATGAAGCTGATAGGGAAATGCGCTGATCATGTCCTGAGCGCGGTAGGACGAGGTGTTCGATGCCTGCACTTGTCATCTCACCGTTATTTACTGCCTATAGTACCTTGTAGTGTATGGCGGTGGGGGGAGGGGGGGTCTTGAGCCTGGGGAATTAAGGCAGCCTGGCTAGTGCAGTCAACCGTGAACTGTGCAGGTTAGGAGTTCTTTTTGACCCCGGGAGAAAAAAATTCACACCTTACTGAGGATTTGAACCCTGGTCTTCCAAAGGAGAATCTGGCATTCTAGCCACTCGGCCAGCCATCATCTCATTAAGTGAGTGAAGGACTGGCAACCCATTTCTCTGTGTAGTCAGGCCTATAAATTGTCCCTATCATAGTAAAAACCCATGGTAGGAAATTGTTTAGGAACAAATAATAAATAAAATAGATGCCAGACATTTTGGGCAAAGGTGGTTATGAAGGTTGTATCATTCACAGTCCCCTTTCTGACTAAACATCACGACAGCAGGACTAAACAGCACGGTAACAGGACTAAACAGCACGACAACAGGACTAAACAGCACGACAACAGGACTAAACAGCATGACAGCAGGACTAAACAGCACGACAACAGGACTAAACCGCACGACAACAGGACTAAACAGCATGACAGCAGGACTAAACACCACGATAACAGGACTAAACAGCACGACAACAGGACTAAAGCAAAGGGCCCCTTTCTATGCCTTGAATACATGGTGCCAGCCCCATACTTTTATAGACCAATCAACACTCTATGGGTGATGTCATCAGCCGTCTGTACTTCCCTGTACATTTCCTAATACATGTTTTAGGCTGGATCGACCTGGCAGCCCAGGTCCATCATTAAATACCTGCCTCAATGGGGATTTAAACACATGACTAGCAGCCAGGTGCCATAGCCACTGCCACTAACTGAGGCTGCTTTGATTGGTTGGTTGATTGGTGAATCCTCTGGTAGACTGAGTTTCAACGACATTAAAATACAAGGTATTGTAAATTATCTTTGTAACTAAATGAAATACTCACTAAAACCAATCAATGACATTCTTAAACAGAAAATCCATGTGGCTTTAACAAAGCAACGAATGTACAAACACTAACAATGGCTATATTCAGTGACCTGCAAAAGTTGAGTCTCTTTGTAAAATGAGAAAACTGCGTTAAAAGAAAGATTATGTTGAACAATGCTTTATTTAGACAGTGAACAACACCTTGTGCCACATGCATTGAGAAAGCAGAAGATCAAAAGTTTGGCTGCCTCATTAGAATGCAACACCATCAGTTCTACCAGCACTGATGCTACACGAAAGAAGATCAGATAAGAGAGCAAAAGGACGCCCAAGAAGAAAATAGATTAGCGAACATCACTGACACTGTTCAGTCATACAGAATGACATCCAGTGTCACCCATCGGGCGCTGGAACATCAATCTATTCCTCCCAGTGACACTTGACGGTAAAATTGGAAGATGCTGATCATGAACAGTGCTATTAGAATCTACTGACACATGTTTGTTGCTTATGTTTGGGTAACTAACATCTTGCTAATGACTTTAAATAAATAATCACTTACATGGTCAAAACATTGTCTATCTGGGTCTTGGCCAAGTTGATAATAGTTGTCAATCTGGACCTGAAAAGAAATGCAACAGGGTTGAGTTAAGAAATGACATCGCAGCACTCAGAACAAACCATATATACTCCGCCCTCATCTTCAATAGCCAGCGAAGAGTCCCAATAATAATGGTACCCGTTACAGTCTGTTGTCTCTGTTTCGCCCTCCTCAGAGTACTGAGTGTCAGCCAGATCTTCTGATCCACTCCCTGCCACACCTTCTCTCTAAGCTATGATGCCAAAGGGCACCGACCATGTCTGCATTATTGTGCACAAATACCCCATCCAGCGGTGCAGACTCTGCCATTCTGTCCTGCCTTGCTCAACTCCCAACACACCAGCATGTCCTGTGGAAAAGATCCAAATGACGCTCTCTATCTTTGATAAGGAAGAAAGTAACCAATTAATGTTTGTACTTATGTTGTTTAATCTTTGGTGCTTCTTTATGATCTTCCACTTATATCTCATAGCTCCATCTCTATGGGTTTTGGAGGCACAATGATGGATGTTGTTGGGAACCAAGGCATTCAACTGCCTACCTGCCTATCTTGAACTATACATATGTGTGACAGTGCAACAGAAAGTTCATTCTTTAATGTTAACAGTCATGGATTTCTATTGTTTGCCTCATTGCTCATCATCATCATCATGTGCCATGCTGGTAAGCATGGGTGATCATGTATACAATCTCACACAATCACCACATTCTTGTATCAAGAACAGCTTCACTGCACAGGTTTGATCCCACATGGCTCGGCCTCTTTTTTGCAGAGTGGTCAGCAGAAAGCATTGCATGGAGCTTCACATAGCTTCAGCAATGACCCCCTGGAGCCTTACGAGACAACTGCACTCATGAACCGAATGATGAGTCCAGAAATTAACCCAAGACCTTCGGGTTATACTCCACGTGGCCATGGATCAAAGGAAAGCACAGGCTGCATGGATACAGGCTTTTTGTTATTAGGGTCCAAGAACCCATAGTCAGATATGGCTGAAGAAGGTAATTATTATTATTGTTTGTATTATTACAACATTTGGAGATGCTATCTGTAATCCTGTTAAAAGCTTACATCTCTTTCATATAGGACACCTGGATACGAAACAGTTCTGTATCATCATGTGCCTTGCCAGCTGCAATAGGCATTCATACATCTCCAGGGATCTCAGTCCCTGGTGTTCTGGAGCCATAACTGTCATTCTCTGACTCTGATCTGTAGAAATCCATGAAATCTTTGGAACAAAATGTGGTGGTTTTCCCTCGCCTTCCACATTCACAGAGGAACTTTTATCTCTACCTTTGACAGCCACTTGTGTCTGTCAGGATGAGTGGGTGTCCTGCTCTATTCAGCTTTAGCTGTCCACTGATGCTGGTAGATACTCGGTCCCTCAGAGCTGCATTTGCCTCACTATGGTGTTTCCTATCCTCTACCATACTGGAGATGCAGTTCTGTGACGTTTTTTTTAAATTCAATATTTTTCTTGTTTTTCATGCTGCACAGAATTAATTATGAAACCCATCTCCAGTTCATTCCCAACATCACTCTCTGCTTACATTTCATTTCCAATATAGCCTTCAATATATCCACTTTGCTCATGACTACTTTCATTTCAACTAGCTCTCACACACATTTCCTAATAGATGATCTCTCACTATACAATACCACACAAACCCAGTTCAGCTACGCTGCTTCACTGTTTGTGTTATGTTCTACCTTTAAGTGGCCACTCAAATGACACAAAACAATGACATATGACAGATACAGCCATCTTATTACCTGGTATGTCTCATACACTTTTGGCACCGTGAAGAGCAGGATTAGAGCTGAAATATAAGTTTTAACAATTATTTGACACATCAGCAGATAAATGTTACTCTGGCATTGTGGTGTTTGAGAAGAAAGTTGACGGCATAGTGAACAAAGAAGAAAACAAATCCTGCAATACTAAGATCAGCAGGTGGTACAAAGTTAGTTGCATCTCCTTTACAGTATGACGCAATCAACTCCAGCAGTTTTTTTACTCTTTGTTGTGATTTCTTGGAAAGTTTACATTCAGTAGTTTGCCATTGCTTTCTGAATGACCGGCACTCATATAATTGTATGAAAACAAGTGCAAGGCAGTCTGGTACAAGGTCACTCAAAAAACCATAAGAAAACACAAAATGAAATGTACTGGGCATAATAACAGATAAGGTGGAACACAGGAATTAGTCTTGTTTGAGAAATTACTAGACTTGAGACAGTAAATGAAAGATGTATGTGGAAAGCCTGGCTGGGCAACAAATCATAATATAAGCAACACAAACTTCAATATCAAAAGACAGAGGGGATTTGGTGAGTTATGATCGTCAATATCTGTTAAGACCTGACATCTGAACTGGCCTGTAGGAATTTAACACTGACTTCTCGTAAAGAAAGCACTGGCAAGCTCTCTCTCTCTCTCTCTCTCTCTCTCTCTCTATATATATATATATATATATATATATATATATATATATATATATATATATATATAGAGAGAGAGAGAGAGAGAGAGAGAGAGAGAGAGAGAGAGAGGAGAGAGAGAGAGAGAGAGAGAGATGAGAGAGAGAGAGAGAGAGAGGCACAAACAAGGGGGCTTCAAATTAAAACTTTAAAAGTGTGATAGAAATTACAATAACTATTCCATTATCTTGTAACCTGTCAATATTGTTGTTAATAAGGATGTCAAGAGTGTTAAGCATGTGTCATCACAGTGCAGACGAACACGGTGAAGTCATAAGGATAGTTAAAAGATGTCTGCCACACTGAGTAGAGACAAATATATATATATATCTCAATTTGTAACATTTTCTTCAAGCCCGGACTATGTAATGCTTCTTTGTTTGCCATTTACACTTTCCATCATTTTCAATGCACATGAATACACCCATAAGTGCTCCAGTTTCTTCCTATACATCACACCAAGTGCATAAAATGTGCAGCATACCAAGGATCAAAATTTGTAAATACTACAACCACACAAGCTTTACATATTCATTTTGTGGGTAGGTTTTGTGATTTTAGCAGCATATTTGGCCTGCTCTTTCCAACAGCCACAGGAATTTTAACATGCAAGCTAGTCTTTTAACCCATTTCTGAGATTGTTAGATGACTGGTCCACTATCCCAACATCAAGAGTTGTATATCATCCTGGGGTGGTTTATTCTGTAAAACTCCACATCATGAATCATACCAGGTCTTCTCAAGTTAGAGGTGGACATCATACTTTTAGTCCATCCACCCTACAGCTATTTACTAATGTACTCTATAGGTATGTACAGGTGCCAGAGCACAGCACTGTCACATAAGATGACAAATTCCTATTTTATGGATTTTTACAAATCCACCTGGATGGGATCTCAAACACATGACCACTGGACCAGTAGGCAAGCATATTAGCCACTGTCTTACTGCAGTTTCCCTCATAAAGTTGGTAAGTGGTCAAGCCATCTGCCTCGCACTCCGAAGGTTGTGGGTGCGATTCCGGGCTACGTCTTTCGGTTCACGGAGTGCATTTTTCTCGGCGACTCCCGGAGGTTGTCGCTGGAGCTACAGAGTTTTTACTTCATGTGACACTTTCGGCAGGCCGCCCTGCGGAAAGAGACCCAGCCATATGGGATTAAACCTGGCACAATGAAGTCGATCCCCTCGACTTTTAAGACTTTTCTAAGTTGGTACCAGAGTTAATTGTCTTGGAATTGCCTGGGAAGATCAGGTAACAAGAAAGAAAACTGACCACTCCAACCTCATTATGTAGTGGCCTAGAATATGTCAGGGGAATATCCACAAGTGACCTGGGCTCCCAGGCCAACTCAGCCTGAATGGCTACCAGAAATTCCCTGGGAAATAAAGGCGGCAGGTGTGATACTGATCACATGACTCAGCGGGTGCTATAGAAATATCAGACTAGTACTATAAACTCAGTAAGCTCAAAGGTATGTTATTGTTACTCACTAACTTGACATAAAGGCAGAACATTTCATACCCCAACACATGGAACTACCTTTTATGGTGACCTTATTACTCAAATTTTGAAGGCGTTGTGTGCTATGTCGATGCCATTACTGTCACAATGTACCACTCTAGACAAGTGAATGCCTGACAACTACCATTAGCTTCCTTTACAACTAGGCACAACTATGTTAAAATGATTCAAGCTTTAAGTTAACAGTACAGATTATAGCATCTCACTGAGCATATCCATGGCACCATCTTCTTCTTACCCATTCTTTTTTTTCAGTTATGCACCTTAGAAGTCAGTGGTGTGACTCCAGCATGTAGTTGTGTAAGTCTACTTTCTGTAGACAGATTCTATCTAAGGTAACCGGTTCTATCTACCTGTGATAGGGTTTATTTAAATATTTAGCCAGGGCAGTGACCTACTCTTTGCGATTTCCAAATCATGAGATGTTTAACTTGTACATAGGATCTCCTGTTCTTCGCCTTTATCTGAGATGGGTATCTGATCTCACTACCCATGAGATCAGAGGGACTTACAACAACAGAAACCAAGGGTTCTTGTAAAAATGCCCAGCCCTTTGCTAGGATTCAAATCTAACAAGTTCTGAGATTCTGAGACTGAGATGGCCACCATTATCCCCCCCCCCCTTCTCCCAATGGCACCACCTAGATACTGATGCAAATATCACCACTGTAAAAAATGAGACTATCGATAGTGGGTGTTATAAATCAGCTATTGGCATTGTCAAATTGATTGATCTGCCTAAGGAGCGGGAGAGATCTCAACCTAGCGTGTCCACAGGTTGCGGATCATGTGACAACCACCAGACATGGTATGTTGTCGACTGTGATATAAACCAGAATCCTACTGGACATATATGCAGTGTTGTCCAGACATAAGTAGATTGTGCTGCTCTGGTTTTGTATGGATGATGTAGCCAGCCTTTTCTCCTTTTTTTTTTCTCCAAAATCTACAGGTAATATTTCCTACATGTTTGAAAAACAAGGAACAGTAAGAATACTTGCCACGGATACTTAAATAGTGTGGGTATTCTAGAGGTTGAACACAACTGGCTTACCTAAGATGATGAGTGACATGCCATTGAACCAAGACCCTATGTACGTCAGTGCCCACAACAGTAGGCCAAACTACAAACAACAGATTATTAATATGAGTTAGTTAGGACAAGAACATCTTTCTGTTGAGTTATTATTTCAACAACATATACACATACAAACAATACTAAAATAGAAATATTACCAAAACATATAATTGATATGTCAGTCATCAGATTATGTGAGAAATGTGAAAAACGATAATTTAATACACAAGTCTATGACAATAAAATTATTATTTATTTATATTTGTAATGTTTTATTCTATAGTCCTGTGCATCTAATATGATTTGTCAACTAACTAGCTGGAAACACACTGGCACACAAGTACATCAAATATAATTTCAGATTTACATGTACTTATAAATTCTACAATGTAACATCCAAGGGACAATTCTGAAACAAAGTGAATTGGGGTTCAACTATCTCGGAACAGTTATAACATGTGATGGACGGTGCCCGGTAGAGATTAGAATAAGAATCACCATGGCAGTGGACAGATATTTTGCAAACTGAAAACATACCAATAAAAAAAAATCTGTCAATTACTGTGAGAAAAATAGTGCTGAAGTGCTAAATGGAACCTATACTGTTATGCGTGGAAAACAACCCATTCCCTAATTAGTGAACAGTTTGAGTTAGAAAGGGAGTTGGTCTTCTTGTGCCCTACGATAATCTGAGCTCTTCCTTGTGAATTCCAGTGCTTACTTGGTTATTCTTGATAGATATTGCTTCATACACCACAAGCCATTTATGTAAATTACATTGTAAGCTGAATATATCAGAGCATAAGGATATCAGGGGTAATACAAGAACTCACAGATAATGTGACAGGTACTGTCACACTATATTAGATCATCAGCCAATGGACCGAGCTGACATGAATGCCCACAGAAAGGTGGGTTGAAACAAGGACTTTCAGCTAAGTGAATCAACAGTGATATCTAGAATGCAAGAGTTTAGTCTGAAGAACAAAGTGGTCAGTATTTTAAAACAGTTAGTTGCATATCCTTTACAGGACATCACAGTCAACACCAGCATGTTTTGCTGTTGTGATCTCTTGGCAAGTTTACGTTCAGTAGTTTGCCATTGTTTTCTGAATGACCGGCACCCATACCATTTCATAAAAAACCAATGCAAGGCAGACTGCTGCCAAATTGCCTGCAGCAGCTGTGTTTCGAACATGGGTGTGCAAGATTACGAACTGCATCCGTAACTGGCGGTCAGTAACAAGCAGCACATTAAAATGCATGAGCTGGTTCATTAATAAACACCAAACAAATAGTTAGCTGCTATATGTTGATGGGGGAGTGGAAAGAATGCCCAGAGACCAATGATGATAGTCAGTCAACAGATTATCCTCACTGCACATCAAACGATTCAGTCCATAAGTGCTCGGATCCTCTCATCAGTATTTCCAGTAGCGTGTGTGGCAGCTGACGACACCAGTTCTGTGTTAGTTGAATATTAGCAATGATTATAACTGTCACAGAATTGAACAGTTCTGTACATTCTGATTAGGAGAGGATACAAATTTGTCATAGCCTTTTCTGGCAATTTGGAGCCACCGAGGCACACTGGTTAGTGAACTAATACCATTGCTGGTATATACTAGGAGGGGAAAAAGAAAAGATGGATTCGAGCTAAGCAAATAAAGGCCATTGACTCAGGCAGTCATCACAGTTATCAATGATTTTTGATGATTTTGTTTTCTTTCTAACACAGCAGACTTATATGTTTCCAGCATTCAGACTGGAAGATAAACTGACAAAACACACAATTATCAATACTATGAAAACTGACAGCTGTTACCAAAGTATACTGACAACTTGTTTCTCACCTTGATTGAGTCCACGGTATCCTCAACTAAGAACAGGCGCCGAACTTCTTTCAAAGCGCAATTGGTGTTCTTCAGAATGTTCTGGATAACACTCTTCAGTTTTTCCTCACTCAAAGTTATGTCCATCTCCAGCAGAGGCCTGGTGGAGAATTTGTAGACACAAATTAATCACAATGTTTCAGTGTGTCATAACTTGGCCACTACACACCACACAAATTGACAAATAGCAAGAAACTATTTTAAAACATGTATAAAGCCAGAATGGAGCTGTAGTAACACAGTGGTTGCATGACTGCAAAAAAGCCAGTGGTTCGGGTTTAATTCTCAATAGCAACAAGGTTCTTTTTTCAACTAGTATGCCTCTGGGGTCGACCCAGCTTGATAAAACTGGTACCGGTTCATGTTGTGAATTCTCCGCGAATTATCTGTGTTGGAAAAGAAAGTGACCATGGAACTAGCCACCCCACCTCATTAAAGCATGACCTAGAATATTTGAAGTCCTAACACTTCACACCCCAAGGACAGTACAAATATCCTAGTGCTATAAAAGCTCTTCTTGCCTTTTGTATTCTTATTTTATGAAATCAATCTGTTTTGCCATCTTTGTCTATATTGCTACCTAAATTAGGTGTCTGCCCGTTGAAGTGGGTGGCTTGGTCATGTAATAAGATTACCACAAGACAGTGCCCCACAAAGAGCCCCAACGCTAGGACACAATGGAAACAAATCACCTGCAAATTATGAAAAAATGTGAAGTTGTGAACACCACTACGTCTGAAGCACATGCCAAACTTCAGATATTTTCTTAACATGATACTAAGAGGCAAAACAGGGACAGGGAAAAGAAGAAGAGATTAAGAATGCATGTAAACACTTCATAAGTCATTTTACATTGTAAATACATGATGTATTATGCATTTGTCACAATGTAGATATTATCACTTAAAGTTTGAACAAACCAAAGTCTGATAATACATTCTTGACAACATGTCAACAGAGTTAAATTTGCCTGACCAAGTGTACCATTGACTACTACCAACAATGTTTAAATGTCTTATTTTGTGAAGTTTAAGTGTTCTTGAAGACTGTTCATTGCCAAAAGAAGTAGTTTAATCCTTGACTGATTCACACTGTTCTCACACATTTTTATGTAGATTAATTCCGCCATGCTTCAAATGGCCAACAATTTAAGTCTTCTATTATAAGTATAAGATACCTCTAAGTTGGTGTGGGTTTGCCTGATGGCGAGGGATGCTAATCTGCATGCAAAACTCAGCCCAGTGCACTACAGATAATAACACGTGTATGGACTACACGAGTTCAAAGCAAGCACTAAAATAATAAGTGTAAGATGTGGTTCCTTCCACAGCTGACAAGTGTAGGCGTACAATGTATAGTGGTTCCCTCCACAGCTCACAAGTGTAGGTGCACAATGTATAGTGGTTCCCTCCACAGCTCACAAGTGTAGGTGTACAATGTATAGTGGTTCCCTCCACAGCTCACAAGTGTAGGTGTACAATGTATAGTGGTTCCCTCCACAGCTCACAAGTGTAGGTGTACAATGTATAGTGGTTCCCTCCACAGCTCATAAGTGTTGGTGTACAATGTATAGTGAAACACGGCTCAGCCTGCAATAGTGGGTTAACATGTTCTATGGGTTAACACATGCTGTTATTTGCATTCTTGACAGCTATTTGATGACCTACTTGAATGGGTGCCCATCATTGGACTTCTGCACAGCGCCCATGATCTTCTTGTAGACAACAAAGCTGAAGGTGACCGTGAGAACAGCTAAGGACAGGTATGCCACCACACTGACCAGCGAGAAGATGGCTAAAGACAGCAGCACCACAAGCATGGTCCCGAACACGATGCCAGTCTTCTTAACATCACGCCAGTAAATGAGATCTTTCACTAGAAGACAAAACATATTCATAAGTTTCATTAAGTATATAAAAAGGACATACAAGGAAAAGCAAATAATGCCTAGATATAAATTAATATATAACATATTTCTGAAATGGGTTAAATCTTAGAACACAATGTCTATAATTTTGTTGTAAATGATATCCATATTTAAGAGAGTTAGTTGCATATCCCTTTTAGGATGTCGCTGTCAACCCCAGAATTGTTGGCTGTTCGTGATTTTTGGTAAGTTTATGTTCAATAGTTTGCCATTGACTGACTGAACAAAAGAGTAACAAAATTTGGAATAATGTAAATAAAAATAAGCAAGCAGAATTAAATAAAATATGTAGTGTTCAACTCTGAGGCTCCAAATAAACACATACCCACAATCTCACAGAACGGCAACCTAGTAAATGTGAAGACCTAGCAACTCAGTTCCCTATGGCTGTATTTTCTATGGGAAAGTATGCAGATGTTTTAATAGTAGCAAATTTACTTACATAAGCATATTCCACCACTCTCCCCACACACATATATTCACACACGAGATACCCTTAGGTAAGGTGGAGTACCTGGTAACCTCTCAAACAGGGTAACATGAAACCATGGAAGCACATAGCAGACTGAGATTGAGAGCAGCCGACAGGTAATTGTTGCCATAGTTACAAATCTGCAATGGTGGGCAGAATGTCTTTTAAAGAGACTATAGCTACCGTAACCAACTAGTATGGTCACGACCAGGAAGGAAAGCAATGGCAGACTGCTATCTTTACAGGTGTCTAGAAAACCATAATAGTTAAAGAAATTACGAGGAACACAGAAATTTTAAAAAAAAGGTTTGTTGTTGAGACTCCCAGGCCAAGAGGATCTTATATTTGGACATTTAACAAATCATTTAACACAGCCGAGGTCAGCATGGCCGAATTGATAAGAGCGCACGTTCTTGAACATCTGGTGTGCTGATGTTGTGGTAAGAGGTTCAACCTCAAATGATTACACTGGAACTAAAATGTTGACTTCTCGATTTTGACTTGGGTACGTAAATTACAAGTACCTCTGAAGTGGGTTTGCCTGATTGCGAGGGACACGGGTAATAGAGAAAGATAATCCATATGCAAAATTCAGTTCAGCGCTACTAGAAGTAGTGTGTATAGACTACGCTAGAGTTCAAACGAGCGAGCGCCAAAATAAAAATTTCCATACATCTGCTTGCGATTTGGGAGCAGACTGGCTTACGTTGGTTTCCTTTTACAAAGAGCGCAGTGGCAAGTGTAAACTTGTTTTCAATGTGAACTTGCCAAGAAATCACAAACAGCCCAAAAATGCTGGGATTGACAGTAAGGTCCTGTAAAGGATATGCAACTAACTTTAACAAATCAGTTAGAAAGCACACATGCTTCCTTCAATATACATATTATAGAAGAGTATTACAAAACCATTGGATGAAAAATACAACAAACAGTTATCCAACAAGAACTTAACATTGCAGGAGATCAGTTATTAAGACAAATAAAATTGATAAAAATGATATAAACAAAAAGACATGAATGTCTGGAAAAGATAACTATGAAAGGGAGTGCATTGGAGAAGCAGAGAAGAGGAAGATCTCAACATAGATGGATTCCAGATGTGATAGATAACTGACACATGGCAGCCATAGCAGAGGTGGGGCATCTGGCTTCAGGCAGAGGGACATTTCTCAAGACTGGTCATTGGAGGACAAGTTCTGCACAGGTCAAGCTACTGAATGATGATGCTGGCATACCTTTCCAATGTCTCTGGTTTCAGAATTGAACACTCTTAGCTAAAACATAATCTTATTTTAATGAGCATAAAAATATCATTACATGATGATATTATGACGCTATAATGCTGAAAAGTACCCAATTTGCTCAAAATGCACATCAGACAACTGTAGTTAGTACATTTGTTCCATAAATATTTTATTCGCTGCTAAGTCTACAGTTCAGTTTTCATATCTGAACACATATGACAGTGTCTTATGCTGCATACATCTTTCATACAAAATAGATAATAAGGGGAATGCTTGCTTTAAACACTTGTTTTATGGATAAGCAAAAACAGGAAAAATGTTTAAGATTATTTGTGTTTTGAAATATCCATAAACAAACCTTACAAAAATGTTTCCGTGGATTAGCAAAAATATGAGTCACATTTCTGCACCTGGTGCAATTACAAGGATTGGTTATGTCAGAGTGTTGTTAAATTGTCCCTAGGCAGATACTGAGTGAATATGTTTTGTATGTTTAGGAAGTAAACAAATGTCAGAGGTTAAAGTATCATCAGTCAAGTGTGGGTGTAAAAAACAAAAACAGTAATGAAGCCTTTTACATGACACTGGGCATTTGGTGCAAGATAATTATCTGTATAGACAAACCAACACTCTGTGGGTGATGTCCGCCTTGATGCAGATTTGAACCTATTTCTACCAGTCCTTAGACAAGCACAGTGTCGATGTGGTAATAATATACAGAGCTCAGTGCATGGTCACAAATGGCAAATTAGTGTGCTGTCCACGGAGCACTTAAGTGGTCTGTGTTTCAGAGCAGAGGAATCCTGATTTGTGTGGAGAGTAGTTCTAGCAGTCATATACTAATGTGAACAATGTGTGTTTACATCATCATCATCATCATGCCCTAGACAACAAGAAGTAGATCGATATGCACCAGAGAGAAAAAAAGAGGTGGATGTTTAAATGCAAGAGGACTGACTTCACTGTACTGTGTTGTATCCAACAAGGATCTGGCTTCTTTCCACTGAAGTGGCCTACTGAAAGTGTAGCACAGAGCACAAACGCTGAAGCTCCTGTGACAACCCCAAGGGATCTACAGAAAGACTAAACCTGTGAATCAAATGGCAGAGTTTGAAAACCATCGCAGTGCGAGGCAGGCAGTTTGACCATTTCATCATGGAGACCCCCAGAACCTCCACAATAACCACAGTCAACCAATCTACAGCAAATACTGACATAATGTCTATTGTGTAGGTGCAGTGTGATGTCTATTGTGTAGGTGCAGTGTTAAATGTATCCACCTGTATCAACAATCAAAACCAATCGAAGTAAATATAACAAAACATAATGCATCACATCATCAACAGTAATCAATAATGTTAATCATTACAATAAATACTATTCTATACCTCGCTAACCAATTAAAAAAAAAAAACCAAGCCCACAAGTCATATAACATAAGGTAAGTAAAATACATACTATTCTATACCTCGCTAACCAATTTTTAAAAAAAACAAACAAACCAAGCCAACATGTCATATAACATAAGGTAAGTAAAATACATACCATTCTATACCTCGCTAACCAATTTTTAAAAAAAACAAACAAACCAAGCCAACATGTCATATAACATAAGGTAAGTAAAATACATACTATTCTATACCTCGCTAACCAATTTAAAAAAAAAAAAAAAAACCAAGCCAACATGTCATATAACATAAGGTAAGTAAAATACATACTATTCTATATCTCGCTAACCAATTTAAAAAAACAAACAAACAAACCAAGCCAACATGTCATATAACATAAGGTAAGTAAAATACATACTATTCTATATCTCGCTAACCAATTTAAAAAAAAAAAAAAAAAAACCAAGCCAACATGTCATATAACATAAGGTAAGTCAAGGACCTGTTTTCATTTCACAGGTCATATGAGATATATGGTGCTAGTCCCATAGTTTCATAAATCAACTGGCTCTTAATGGGTGATGTGGTCAATATCATATGGGCCGACTTTACTTCCCAGAACTTCTGATACCCACTGAAGGTTTACTAAACACTTCACACCCACCTGTTACCAGGGCCCCAAAGGAAAGCAAAGAATATTAACACCGTGGATTCCCTGCGCATATCGTAACAAGGCTAAAGCAGGATGGTCTGAGGCTAGCTACCTAACACTGTAGAAACAAATCAGCCAAGATCCTACCCGTCATCCAACTGACCTAAGGCCTGACATGCGTTGGCGTGGGCCTTGATTCCACTACGAGTCTTAAAGGCATAAGAAGAAGAAACACTCCAGGATTAAACATACAAGCTACTGAGGATGTTCTGCAGGACTGGCCTTTGTTTAGCTGCATAGCCACCCACTATAATACTATTCATGTCATGCATTTCAAACGTATAATTTATATGATGAAGTCAAGAGACCTGATAATGATTCAATACACAAAATTAACAAAAGCCCAGATAAGCTATTCCTACCTGACATGCAGTAAAAGACACTAGAGTCAATACAGTGAAGCAAGCATTCAGTAACATAACCATCAATCTTTAATTCTTACAGTTTTCTTTCCTCTCCTTACCTCTTGTCCTAAAGGTTTGATTCCAGGATATATCTAAGTGTATGATCTATCTTAAAGAAAAGGTGATCTCATTGAAGAAAACACCATAATAGTGTGACCAACTTCTTCCACCCTACACATTTCCTTTGCTATTAATATGGAACACGAGGCTGAATTAACCTTAGAATCGTTCTGGTCATGACAAAAATCCAAACCTGCTTGCACCATAAACTGAACCTTGGATACCTAATGGCAATCAAGTGCACTATCCAGAATGTCACTATGACTCCAAGTCTTGTCTATTTCACATATTCTCATTTTTACAAGTGCATCATTTGTTGGGCCTTTGTTCAGTTTTATGTTTGTCATTACATTTGGCCAACTATTCACATAAACCTTTGTTGAGAAACACCTGCAGTTTTGATGTGATATTTATTGAGCTGGTTGTGTCTCTGAACTCCATACCACCACAGATGTGTTTAGTTGTACTAAATCTGACCCATTTCTTATCTTTGAACATAGCATAGAAGTCTTCTGGCCGATATTCGTTGAAACAAATGTGATCGTTTTTATATTGATATATCCCCAGTTCAGTCCCTGCTTCCCATTAGTACTGCTTTCTAGTCTTGCAAATCCTGCACACGATGACTGCTTGACCATAACTCTCCTCTGGCTCTGTCTGCTTTATCTAGCATTCCCTTTCTTTTGCTAATGATACATTCCCTTTGTTTTGCTCATGATACATTCCCTGTGTTTTGCTAATGATACATTCCCTGTGTTTTGCTAATGATACATTCCCTATGTTTTGCTAATGATACATTCCCTGTGTTTCGCTGATACATTCCCTGTGTTTTGCTCATGATACATTCCCTGTGTTTTGCTCATGATGCATTCCCTTTGTTTTGCTAATACATTCCCTGTGTTTTGCTAAAGATACATTCCCTGTGTTTTGCTAATGATGCATTCCCTGTGTTTTGCTAATACATTCCCTGTGTTTTGCTAAAGATACATTCCCTGTGTTTTGCTAATGATACATTCCCTGTGTTTTGCTAATGATACATTCCCTGTGTTTTGCTAATGATACTGTGGCAAAACGCCAATGGCCCATGTCCTCAGGCCTTCTTTGGGTTTGGGTAAACAGGGGGAAACAGCTTTCGGGAACCCTCAGTTCTCTTATTCGTTCAATCACCATGGAAGATAGTTCTCTGGGATACTTTAACAACACGATCTTTTTAATAGAACGATTAGATATATGTCTTTTCTTTGGGGAAAACCCGATATTGCGCCTTGCACCAAATACACACTAATGTAAAGTCTTAGGCCATCAATGGCGGTTTAATCACCTACCATATTGTAGACTGCCTCATGTCTATTTGACACTTCAAAGAGTGCGACAGATGAAGCGCAGCATGCTACTGGCTGACTAAAAGGTAACAATGGGGTTTATTTAATACTGCTAGACCTTGGTCTATAAAGCTAACTGGTGGTCTCGACTAGTGAGACGAATTGGCGAAACGGCAGTCTTGCCATATTGGGAGTGGGTTGACCGATGGCCAATCTAGCTAAGCGTCTTCTTCTTGGCATTGCCTGGGAACGAATCTGAGCAATATAGCTTCCCAGATGATTTCGCTTGTTCTTGGCAGCAGATGGGCGAGGGCTATCTTTCTTCATACGGCCTGAACTCTACATACTGTCATCTTTCATTTAACTATAAACATTACATATCCACGGATTCCCACCATTTATGATCTATCTTTTGAGAACGGAAGAGGCTATCCACTGGTGCTATCTCTTTCATCTTTTAGCGGATAGGGTGGCCGGGTGAACTGAATAGTTACTGGTCGATAAGATCATCTAGTTCTACGTGTAGGGTGAGGCACTGCCGGTACATTGCGGCGACAGCTCAGACAAGAGCAGCAGCCGGAAGGAGTAGTATCTTCTTTCCTATTCTTGCTAGGGATGGGGAACTACACTGCGTGCCATACAGCCCCACTACTATAATATTAGTTGGGGGGGGGGGGGGAGAAACACATATCACTACGCACACCGCACTGCAAGAGTTTTGTCGTGAGAAAGGCAGGGTTTGCAAGTGAGAGATAAGCCTGGAAATGAATGTGCCCAATAATAATAAAGGCTTGGTATGAGTGTGGAGAGTGAGTCTTGTATGCAAAAAGTACCTAGGGTCAAACGACAAGACTTCGTCAAGCTGAAGGCCTAGTCTAGGAAAGACGCCACCAATCCAGGACCTCTTGTCAGGTTAGGCCAATTCAATCAGGTCTCTTGATTAGTCCTATTATAGATATTTTGTTTTAACAACTCATATGCTGAGACCAGTAGGAGTCTCCATGTCGGCTGTACCTGAAGTTTAAGCTGGAGACTTTCACCAATATTTAGTCATCTCCAGGGTCCTTCTTTTGGAAGTAAGAACAGAGCTGAAGGTGTCGACAGGGCTCTACAGCAGAAAGTATGTTTAAGACGATGCCATGTCAAGTTTTGGGCCATGCCAGGTCTAAGGGTATGATCTCTACGAAATAGAGCCACTGGTGACCTTGAAAGAATGACCATCAGCCGTTACTGACACATCACCAGTCATCTCGATACGCTAGGATCGAGTCCTTTTGTATTATTGGCTGGACCCCGCCAATCACTCAGACACACCCATTATTATATAAGAACTGTTCTCCATGATATTATTTCCTACCCGACATTATGCCAAGTGATTCCATGGCACTTCCCTAGAACATTTGATTACTATAGACTGTGGTCCATGGAAACTTGGAAGCTTGATTCTACAGCGGCCTGCTGTTCCTACAACCGATCGGGAAGGAGGAATACTACCGAAGGACCTAATCGGTGAGGCAGATGTCGACTGATGGGACTTTGTAGTACTCTTCGGTCTATGAGGAAAAGCCATGAGGCTCTGTGCCTGAACTTTATCCTTGTTGTGTCTGTTTAGAACTATCTGTTTAACTGCCTTGATGTTTTCCTGTGCTGTTCTTTATTAATTTAATAAATCACGTTTTAGTTTACTCCAACGATCACCGTGTTATCTATGGATCAGCCAGAAAGACACGTCAGGGAATAGGTCCCGAGGTCGAAAGAGAGAGTGACAGTGAGTCCGGGGAACGGAGGAGAGTTGGCAAGCAAAGACCTATCCCAGCCAGAGCGAAAGAATAGTTTTGAAACATTGTGACATAGTTATTTGGGACCCTCCACGTAGCTTGTTACAGATACATTCCCTGTGTTTTGCTGATACATTCCATGTTTTGCTAATGATACATTCCCTGTGTTTTGCTAATGATACATTCCCTGTGTTTTGCTCATGATACATTCCATTTTGCTCATGATACATTCCCTGTGTTTTGCTCATGATACATTCCCTGTGTTTTGCTAATGATACATTCCCTGTGTTTTGCTAATGATACATTCCCTGTGTTTTGCTAATGATACATTCCCTGTGTTTTGCTGATACATTCACTGTGTTTTGCTAATGATACATTCCCTGTGTTTTGCTAATGATACATTCCCTGTGTTTTGCTAATGATGCATTCCCTGTTTTGCTAATGATACATTCCCTATGTTTTGCTAATATTATTATTCCCCGTGTTTTGCTAATGATACATTCCATGTTTTGCTAATGATACATTCCCTGTGTTTTGCTAATGATACATTCCCTGTGGTTTGCTTATATATTCCCTGTGTTTTGCTCATGATACATTCACGGTGTTTTGCTAATGATACATTCCCAGTGTTTTGCTGATACATTCCCTGTGTTTTGCTAATGATACATTCCCTGTGTTTTGCTAATGATACATTCCATGTGTTTTGCTAATGATACATTCCCTGTGTTTCGCTAATGATACATTCCCTGTGTTTTGCTAATGATACATTCCATGTGTTTTGCTCATGATACATTCCCTGTGTTTTGCTCATGATACATTCCCAGTGTTTTGCTAATGATATATTCCCTGTGTTTTGTTAATGATACATTCCGTGTTTTGCTAATGATACATTCCGTGTTTTGCTAATGATACATTCCCTTTGTTTTGCTAATAATACATTCCCTGTGTTTTGCTAATGATACATTCCCTGTGTTTTGCTAATGATACATTCCCTGTGTTTTGCTAATGATACATTCCCTGTGTTTTGCTAATGATACATTCCCTGTGTTTTGCTAATGATACATTCCATGTGTTTTGCTCATGATACATTCCCTGTGTTTTGCTCATGATACATTCCAGTGTTTTGCTAATGATATATTCCCTGTGTTTGTTAATGATACATTCCGTGTTTTGCTAATGATACATTCCGTGTTTTGCTAATGATACATTCCCTTTGTTTTGCTAATAATACATTCCCTGTGTTTTGCTAATGATACATTCCCTGTGTTTTTCTGATACATTCCCTGTGTTTTGCTAATGATACATTCACTGTGTTTTGCTAATGATACATTCCCTGTGTTTTGCTAATGATACATTCCCTGTGTTTTGCTAATGATACATTTCCTGTGTTTTGCTAATGATACATTCCCTTTCCAAAATGTGTCCTCAAGCAGTTGCCTGCTATAGGATAGTTATGTGACAGCACCGTCACATTGTGTAATGCCTGAATGCACGGAGGAACAGATGGTCAATATTTCCCTCACATTCACAGGCAACACACCCAGACATCAAACCCATGTCCGACAGTGCTTGTGACATTATCAGCGAAGTTCGCTATCAACTTACTTTTCCTTTCTTTTGCTAATGACATTGCACAGCTTTGCTCTTCTGGTCTATTGGCTTTCTCCCCTACAGATGATTCTCTAACATGGCTGCATAAACAGATCAACAAAATGTAGATCCTGAACTGCTCATTGGAAATGGTAAACATGTGAGTCTGTTGTGACCACAGACATAAAACTGAGTGAGCAATTCTTTAAAACATAAAGCAGTTTTGCTTACAGGTGGTTTACAGCATTGTTACCATCATCATGTGCAGCCATCTCCACATTAAAGCTCAGTGGTAACGGATGTTTAAGACATTCTGTCACTGTGCACTCAGGCAGTCGATGCCATGTTGTTGTCCACCTACATGTAATGCTCTATTTCTCTTGCTAGCCTCTATTCTGTTCTTCACACAAAGGACAGTCTTCAACAAGAGGCTCTGTCTTTTTATATGCATGAAGTACTTTGTCTGCCCTGTATCTCATTCAGTAACAACTTCAATCTTAGGTTTTGTAAGACCTGCCTGCTTGCTTCTAGTGCAATTAGATTCCCCCTACTCACTGATATAACCACATACAGAAAGCCCCAATATTATCCTCAGTGTGATTATATACTGTCCATGTTTGTGCACAATACAACAATGAAGAGTATACGTAAACCTGCACTATGGATGTTAACTCATAACTTAGCTGTCTAGGCATAAGAAGTGGTTACATGTTGTTTAATTTTACTTTGCCATGCCTATTCCTTCTTATTTCTGCCTCACACCTCATATCATCATCATCATCATCATCATTATCATCATCATCATCATCAACCTTATGAAGTTCTTAGATTGAATAACCTGACACAGCAGTGTCTTATCTACTACTGCTTGCACAATGATGCCAACAAAACAGACAACTGTACAAGCTCGTGGCACATACATGAAAAATAAAACACAACAAATATGTAGATTTATGTATCATTAAGCAACACTGAGGGCGGAAGAAATAGTATTTATAGAAAACAAAAACTAGGAGTAATGTCCCTTTAACACACTGTGAAACTCACAGGTCTTGCTGAAATTAAAACAACCTAGTTCTTAAACATGACGTTTCTCAAATTAAGGGCATTTATGTCCAAAACTGCAACCACAAGGATCATTGGATCTGACAGATAGCAATAATAAAGGGCCAATGGATTTCTAGATGTTAGAAATGGAGCAACTAAAAAGTACTATTTATGGGAATAAATCTATTAAATAGGCAGTGGTAAGGATGCAGTAAAAATAAAAAACAATAACAAGCATACAAAATAATAGCCTTATTTTTAACCCTTATAGAGAAATGTCAACAGATGGATGAGTCTACGTTGACCCCAGAGCTGTAGGCGATCAGAAGAACATTCTTCTTCAATTAAGGATTGAAGCTGGACTACTGTTTTGATAACACAGTGCCTCATAAATACAGAACCTGAGGATCCTGATTACAAGGTAGTGGTTTGGATGTCTAGCTTTCACAGATATTTGCAAAATGAAAATAGTAGGCCAAATGTGCACATTAAAGATCCCTTGGCAGTTCATAAAGACTCAACTTCAATGTGCTAATTTCCTGGGAAAATTGTCAACGTTAGCAAAGCTACCCAGAATAGAATATTTCCAAGCATGTAAATCTCTTGTGGGTATGTAGAAGGCAAGTGGGAAACCACCACATGAATTTGTTAAGACTAAGTCTATGAACTCCAAAACACTAGATTTCAGATTTTTTTAAAAATTTGCAGTCGCTCGCTTTGAACCCAAGCGTAGTCCATACATATTACTTCTAGTAGTGCTGGACTGAATTTTGCGTGTGGTTTAGCTTTACCTATTAACAGTGTCCCTCACCATCAAGCGAACCCAGCCTCACTTCAGAGGTACTTGTAATTAACGTCCCCAAGTCAAGGATGATAGGTCAACATTTTAGCCCAACTGTCTGGTATAGGGGTTGAACCCCTTACCTTGGCATCAGCACACCAGATGTTTAAGAACATGCATTATTATCCATTTGGCCATGCTGACCTATTAGATTTCAGATGTAGTGGCATGTTCAAACAACCGTATGATAGTCCTTAGGTTGAATAGCCTGATATCTCTTCTTCTTTGCGATCATCCGGAGTGTTTTTTTTTCAGATGTGATTGCGATGTGTCTGTTATGCGCCCTTGGGCCGAAACCCGTAGGCCAACACATCGACTTTAGCGTGCTTTTTTGACCAGGTAGCATTCCTGGGAGACTCTCACTTTTGCGGTGCCGTCTGCAACCCAGCTGGCCAGGATGGAACGGTCGAAGACAACGGTCATCCCTCAAAGGAAGGCAGGGACAGTCCATAGCATTTTCCGCCATCCAAGGTTGCTTCCATAGTTGCAGGGCCGACACATAACGCCCTGGTTCTGGGCTAGCCGAGGGAATCGTCACGTCCTGCTTATGGCTGCTTTAAATCCTCACTTCAATATATTGGGCTTTCCTTCACTACGGGCCGTTCCTGCACAAACCAGACAAGTCCGCAGATGGTATCCACTCAGCGAGTTTTCGGACATGTGCTTGTCCTTGCGCCCTTCAGAGCTGTTCCAGGCACTGCGGACATTCGGAAAACTACCTAGTCAGAGCTGTTCCGAGCAAGAGCGGCATTCGGAAACTAGGTAGTCAGAGCTGTTCCTAGCACGAGAGACAAATGGACGAGACGTTTCACTCGGACATAAAATGCATAGTGCCAGTTTTTATTTTGCCACCCGTAGGCCAGCACTGCCGGCTTCGGCGGGCATTTTTTTATGAGGTTAGCCTTCCTCGGGTTTTGAGGCACCTTAGACTTATTGTTGTGATGCCGCCCACATCTCAGCTGATCAGGATAGAACGGTCAACGACAAAATGGTCAACCCTCAAGGGAAGGCAGGGACAGATCATGGGCATTCTCTCGCTATCCAAGGAGGCTTCCATAATTGCAGAGCCGGCACATATTGCTCTGAGACTGGGCACACCCGAGGAGTTGCCATGTCCTGCTCATGGCTGCTTTAGTTCCTCACTTCCATGTGTTGGGAGTCTCGTTTGCCACTGATCGTTCAAGCACACACCAGGAGCGGTCAGACTGCGAGCGACATCCACTCGGTAAGCTTTTATTTTTGACTTCGGACAACGCAATAGGTTCGCTCGCCGTGCGTTCCATTTCGCGTCATTGAGATGTTCTTCCACTTTTGTCTACACTCTCTATGAGTTAGATACAGACAGCTTTCGTAACCATTTCCTTCGACTGGGGCACTTTTCTGACTTTTTGTACTCGCTCACAAGGTAGGCTACATGTGCTGCCGGCTCAGCACCTTACCTTCGTGCAGCAGTGAACGAGAAACTGGCCTGGCCCTCTCATCCGGGATCTCTCATATCCCCCAGCTGAGAGCCTTCGAACATGTATCAGACCTGAGCATGTCAAACATGGTAGGCATGTCACGTACCATCGACATTTGATAGGGCAGACATTTGAAAGATGCGTCGCCGGCACGTAAGGCCATGCGATCAGCACAAAGTTATCCAGAGTCACCAGTGGGAACGCCGCGCCCCGCGAAGGGCAACGACGATTGGTTTTGAACTAATAAAAGTGCTCTTTCCGTGAGGGTCGGAGCTTGGTAAGCATGTATTAGCTCTAGAATTGCCAGTTATCCAAGTAGGATCGTGTCATCTAAGGAACCTCGACTGATTTAATGAGCCATTCGCGGTTTCACCGTGAGACAGTGTGAACTTAGACATGCATGGCTTAATCTTTGAGACAAGCATATGACTACTGGCAGGATCAACCAGATATCTATCGGACAGACGGACTATTCACGCACACGCAAGCCAAGAGTAGCATCGCTAAAGCGCGCCCTCCCGGTACAAGGTGATACATGCAAAACCACTGGACGCCTACCGACGAGCTTTCAAGCTACTGTAACAGTGAGGGAATTAGGTTAGGAATAAAGAGTTAAGGAATGCTGCGCATTCCTTGACTAGGGGGAAAACCATAGTGAACTTGTGTGCACGAATGAAGAAGTGTATCTAGGAAAACACACACGTCACTTGGGGGTCAGCGAGAAGAGATGTCAACACCAAGAAGTGAGTCTCCATCATGGGTGCTGAAATAGAACGATTCAGCTAATAAAGTATGTTTCTAACAACGCGAAGACTTGTGTCCTGTACGATCACGTGCCTAACCTGTAATGTCACACTATTATAACAGGTTGATTTGGTGCCGTGAATTTATGAAACATGGGAGGTCGCGGAGAGAGAGAGTACCGCCATAGAAGATGGTTATGTCTGGGGTGTCTGGAGAAGTAAATATTGAGAAACGCAACAGATGAAAGCCGACTGTTGGTAGCTGTTCTGGGTTCTCACTGGATTCCTGGTTAAGAAGGAGATCCATTTTCAAGGACAGCGCTAAAAAAAAAGGTTTGATTGATAAACTTATTTTTTTTGAAAGACTGATGTTATTACATAATTATGAAATTAACTGGAGAACTGACCAACGCAAAATGGTATATTGAGATATATAATGCCGTTCTGCATCAAAATTCAGTACAAATTATGAGTTTTAACCCGTGGGACTGTTGAAGGTGAAGTCAAGGTTATGGTGCAAATTCCATAATTATGAAATCAAGATCTGCAATACTCTCTACAGTCACTTCAATTAAAGGAAGGCATAAATGAAACTTGTCTCAACTCGGGGTTTGGATAAAGTAATTTAAACTGACCACATGAAAATAAGAGACTGGATAGCGTCAGCTTTAAGTCCAATTGTTGTTGACTGGATTACGTTTGCGCTGAAATATATATATGAAAATCCCAGATTGCTGTTGGAAAGTGAGTTTTTTTTGCTGAAGTCGTGAGCAGTTGTCGCTTGCGTGAAGGTGACCTTACTTGAAGGGAATCTACAGTAATCGAGCAAGTAATCAAACAGTCTTGTTGCGAGCCTGATATCGAGCATAATCAACGTCAGGAAATAATTGGAAAGAACTGACTTCGACTTCGATTGAATTATTAAGGAAAGAAATCCAGAGGCTCTTCTTTGTTCTACTCATTTTAACGAGCTTGATTAGAGTCCTTTTTTATGTGGTGTAGGTAATTCTGAATCAGGAGGTCATTTAAATTCTTTTGTCAGAATTCAGGATTGAAACAGGAATATTTCTTCGTCAGGATCTTAGATTGGAGGCTTTAGTTAAGATAATTAGATAATATTAGAGTAATTAACAGATTATGTATTGTTGCTGGGTTTGAAATTAATATTGTTTGAAATATTTGTATATTGCTTGATAATTATAAATTTTAGGATGGAATCCCAAGATTTTTCACAGGTATTGACTGGAGTTGGTGGGGCAATATCAAGGTTGGATGCAGTGTTAAGACAACAAAATATAAGCACTGATGTTGAAAGATTTAGTGGTCAAGCAAATCAGTTTAAGAAATGGATTATTTCTATTGAGAAACATGCATATTTAGTAAACGCTACAGATGGAGAGAAAAAGAATTTGGCATACAGAACAAGTACAAGTCCAGTTTCTGACCACATAAGAAGAAAGTTAGAGGCAGCAGGAGGTGAAACCTGGGAAGAATTTAAAGATGATCTCGCAAGAAAATATGCTGAAATTACTGATCCACAACACGCATTCTCAGTATTGCGACAGACTAGACAAAACAGCACAGAAAGTGTTCAGTTATACAGTGACAGGTTAATTAATTTAGCTGAAGAGTCATTTTTAGGACAGAATGTACGAGCAGAAGAAGTGGAACGGATGTTAGTAGGGATTTTTGTTGATGGGATTAGATCAGATGGATTGAAATTTAAATTATTAAGAGAGAATCCTGCAAGATTGTCACAAGCGGTAGATATCGCTATACAAGAGGAAAGCTTGAGGAGGAGGTTTAGGTTAAGGGTAGGACGAGAGTTAGGTAGTAGTTCGGAAGATAGAATTGAAGAACCTATGGAAATAGGACAGTATAGACATGGATGGAGAGGAAGACGAGGAGAAATACAGATGGTACAAAGAAACGAGAATGTATATAATCAAGATAGAAGAGGACAAGTGAGAAATACTGTAAGAAACATGGAAGGTAACACAAATAACTCGAATGTGGTTTGTTGGGGATGTCACCAACGTGGGCACATTTTTTCGCTTTTGTGGTAACAGAAGTGGCCCATCGAATACGCAAAATAGTAGAGGTGTTCAGACGAGTATACAGAATAGAATTGCAAATGGCAGACCAGCAAATTGGAATTCTGGAGAAATACAGAGAAATTTTAGAAGGTCAGGAAACCAGGGAAATTGGCATCCCGCTTACTGAATAGGATCGGCAGTAGGAGGGAAGATAGTAAGATCCAAAAAGGGCATCAATATATTAAAAACCCAAAGGATGAGTATAATAGAACATTTAGAAATAAAAAACAAGCCGAGGTAAAACAATTGTCATTAAATATGGTAGATCCTAGCTCATGTATAGTACAGATAGGAAAATATAAAGTTAGAACATTAGTTGATTCGGTGAGCACAAGTTAGCGTGATTAAAGAAGCATTTTTATATCGAATGTTAAAAAATTGTAAAATATTTAGAATTCAGGAGAATCTTCATTCGGTAACGGGACAAAAATTAGAAGTGTTAGGACAAACGATGATAAATTTGAAATTAGGAGGGATAAATGTCAGGCATATGTTCCATGTGGTTAAAGATTTAAATAGAAATATGATATTGGGACGAGATTTTTTATTGAAAAATGGGGTGAGACTTTTATTTGATTTGCATAAATTAAAATTCCAAGATGTTTACGTAGATCTAGAAGAAGATATGCATGTGTCGACACTAGTTAGAGTCAAAACGACCATGAATTTAAAACCACAGTCAGTTAATTTGATACAAGCAAGACTAAAGAGAAACCCGTATTATGTAGCAGGAAACATAGTCAGAATCACGGAATTGCAAAATGAAATAATTGATGAGCCAGGTTTAGAAGTTCCGGATGGAATAATAGAATTAGATAAAAGTTTAACATTTCCAGTAATGGTTATTAATAACACAGGTAGAGAAATTAAATTATACAGAGGATGTGTAAGGATAGCTAAGCTAGAACATAACGTTAGTGACATATTGGCAACAGATAGAGTAAATATGGCAGGCATAAGTTATTCAGAAACCTCTAATGAAAGAAGTAATAATAGACGCGGATACAGAAGAAAAGGGAACGTAAGAATGGATGAATGGATCCATCCATCTAGAAGAAATACAGCACAAATACATTCACTAGACAAAGTAACAAGAGAAAAAGAATTGTTAGCACAATTAAAAACTTCGCCAGAAAATAAGGAAGTGTTAGAACAACTTATAAAGCAAAATCAAGATGTGTTTGCGATAAATGATTTAGAATTGGGTAAGACACAAACAGTTACGATGGAAATAGACACGGGAGATCATCCACCAATTAGTTTAAAACCATATAGAACTCCATTAAGAAATAGAGAAGTCGTAGAAAAGGCAATAGAAGATATGTTGAAAGCAGGCATAATAACAAGATCAAAATCAGAATGGTCATCTCCGGTGGTAATTGTGGCCAAGTCTGATGGTTCGAACAGGTTCTGTTGTGACTACAGGGCGTTAAATAAAATTACTAAGAATGTAGCGTACCCACTGCCAGTAATTGATGATATTTTGGGGCTGCTTAATGGTTCTACATATTTCACAACGCTGGACGCAAGGGCAGGATTTTGGTGTATTCCGATGTCGGTAGACGCGCAAAAGAAAAGTGCCTTTTGTACTCATATGGGTTCGTACGAATTTTTGCGTATGCCATTCGGTCTGAAAAATGCACCGTCTCACTATATGTTCTTAATAAATGAAGTACTAGACGGTATGCAAAGTTTTGCCCTAGCATATATTGATGACGTATTGATTTTTACGAAAGGAGATGTAGAGAATCATTTGAAACATGTTAGACTAGTATTTGACAGATTAAGAAGGCATGACGTTAAATTAAAGCTTAGTAAGTGCCAGTTTTTAAAGACAGAAACAAAATATTTAGGCTATATAATAAATAGGGAAGGTATTAAACCAGACCAGGAAAAGATAAAGGTTATTAAAGAGTTACCTCCTCCCACTAACGTTAAGGAAGTGAGGGCTTTTATAGGAACGTGTGCGTATTATAGGCGGTTTGTACCAGCCTTTTCAAGGATAGCAATACCTATTACGAATTTAACGGGAAAATACGCTAGATTTAAGTGGGATGATGAGTGTCAAAAAGCGTTTGAACTTTTAAAAGATAGCTTAACGGTGGTACCATTATTGACACATCCGGACCTGAATAAACAGCTAATACTATACACAGATGCTTCAGACAACGCAATAGGAGCATGTTTGGTTCAACCATATGAAGGAGAAGAATCTGGAATACCAGGGGTTAAAAATGAAAGACCAATCTATTTCTTGTCGCATAAACTCAGCAAGACTCAAAAGAAATGGCCGATTATTGAGAAGGAAGCATATGCTAAACACTACGCGCTGCAAAAATTAAATTACTACTTACATAACGCCAATTTCATTATTAGAACTGACCACATGCCATTAAAGTCGATATTAGAAGCACCAATACAAAATAGGAAAATACAAACGTGGGCATTGAATTTACAAGGGTACAATGCTAAGGTTGAATATGTGTCAGGGAAACATAATACGTGCGCCGATCTTTTGTCTAGAATCCCGTACCCACAGTCATCAGGAAACACGGAAGATGAAGTTGAACCAGAGGTAGACGATCGAAACTGGCAAGTAAATATATTAGATTCTGCCATAATAAATAGGGAAGAATTTGAGAGTTTACCATCGGAGCAAGAGTCGGAATCTAGAACCGAAGACCCACATTTAGAACAGTTTGATATGAAAACAGAACAAGAATTAGATCCAAAAGTAGTACAGATAAAAAAGAAATTGAAAGAAACAGGGGAAAATAGTTTTAAAAGAAAGTTTGTAGAGTTACAAGAAGACAATCAATTATATTATATCAGTGAAAAAGGTGAAGGAGTAAGAAAATATATTCCGAAACATTTAGAACAAGAAGTCTTAAAGGCATACCACGATAATAATGGTCATTTTGGACGAGATAAGTTAGTGAAGGCTATTAGCAGTAAATATTATTGGCCGAATTTATTCAAAAGCGTATATGAATATGTTGAAGCATGTGAAAAGTGTAGGTTAAGAAACATGAAGATAATTAAATGTCCTTTACAAGATACCGATATTCCTCAATTTCCAATGCAGAAAGTAAGTTTGGATATTTCAGGTCCTCATCCAAAAACATTATCGGGAAATGTATACCTACTACATATAGTTGATTCATATAGTCTTTGGCCAGAAGTCTATCCAATTCCAGACAAGAGTGCAGATTCAGTTATAAATATGCTTTTACAAGAATTTATACCAAGGTTTGGGTGTCCACAAATAATACTTACAGACAATGGGAAAGAGTTTGTAAATAAAAAGTTTGAGAAATTGGTAAAAGATTGGAATATAAAACACATTAGGACTTCATATTACAGACCAACTTCTAATGCTAAAAATGAGAGACAACACAGAACACTATACAATATTCTAGCGAAAAATGTAGAAGAACACGATATGGATTGGGATCTTTATTTGGGGATAGCATTAGCGGCGATACGTACACACGAAAATGAAGGAACAGGTTTCTCACCATTTTACTTAGTACATGGAAGAGAACCAATATTGCCAATTGATAATTTATTAAAGCCTAGGAGAAAATATCTGGGGGAAGATTTTCAAGAAACAAGGTTGCAAGAGATGCATAAAGCACATGTACGTTAAGAAATAATATAATTAAGGCTAGAGAAAGACAGAAGAAATACGCAAATAAAAATGCACACTTACAAGAGTTTAACGTAGGTGATAGGGTATATTATAAAAAACATAGAAAAAACTCTAAGTTTGATGCTCATTGGGTCCCGGGATACTATATTTTAGAAAAAAAAGGTCCAGTGTCGTATACTATTAAGAATCAAATTTCAGGGCATGTTGCACGTTCACATGTAGAACACTTAAGGCGGGATAATGAAGAAAGGGATGCAGAGAATAATAATAATAATTATTGTTCCGAAGAAATATTGTCAGGTGGACAGATTGTCAGACAATCGGTATATCCAATACCTATAGAGAATGGAAAACAAGTAACAACGGCATCTACTACAGCTGAACAAGAAGAAACGGTACCAAAAACAGTCATGACAGAGGAAAATAACGTGTATGACGATTATATTAGTGAAGAGTCAGTCAGGGAAAATATTGAACCTCCATTTATGAATACGAGACAGGCAGTAAAAAGAAAGTTGGATAGACAGAAAGAAAAAGAAATTAAGAGGCAAAGGAAACTTAGAGCGAATTCTTCGAGTGAGGAAGAGATGCCACTATTTGAAAATTTGTTGAGACGGCAAGACAGGAAAATTAGATTGGATTTAGAAAGGAAGAGATTAGCGGTTGCTAGTAATGGATATACAGATGGGGAACAAGAGATGGATGAAAAGTCAGAAACTGATGAAGAAGCTGATATGAAAGAAGATAGCTCTCCTCGAGAGGATAGCGACATTGATGTAGATATTGCAATTATAGAAAAAAATTTGAGGTTATTAAAGAAATGGAGAAGAGATAGTTGAATAGAGTGATACAAGGTTCTGCAGATGGCGGATAGAAGAAGAAGTTGGACACGATATTTTTATGTTTACAAAGTAGGTACTTGATGGAGTTTTTCTAAAACGGAAAATTATTATTGGGTACTCAGAATATGGTCTTGAAATTTATAATGTATGTGTACATTGATTAATGTGTGGGGATAAATATGATGAGGGGATTGAAATGGTTTGCTCAATTGTTGGGACTTCAATTGTGTTTTATGAAATGTGAAAAATAAGTTAACTTAGATGGTTATTTTTACGATGTTTTGGGTTTGATTGAGTTACCCTAAGTGTGTTTAAAATGATTATTACTTTGAAGTTCAGTTAGAAGATGAATTAAAGTAGTGTTTAGTGAAGTGACTCTATATGTAGTAATGGAGGGGTATGTTGTATTACATATGGGGTATGCAATGTATATACAAGGTTTATAATAGGAGCTGGGTTGAACAGCGTTTAATGGGAGAATATGGGGGGGAATGCCAGGTTGAGTTTTGGCATTTAAATAACTGCATATTGGAAGAAGAAGACTGTACTTAACAGTATAATAATAGTTAGGAAGTTTTTTGTTGTTGAAGGAATGGTAAACGGGAAATTGATGAGCTGAATAATACAAAGGCTAGCAGTTTTGGATTAACATATTTTTTTGATAATAACAATTATTATTGACGGAAACTGAAGATAAATTTTGAAACTTTATTTTTTGATAAAGTTTTGAGAATGTATGGGAAGAGAAAGGTGATTACTTCTTACTTTCTTACTTTTTCCTTACTTGTATTATTTTCAGGTGCGCACCTACCCAAATCTAATCTAGCTATTTTTTTTCTGTCTATCCTAGAATACTGAGAGTGTGAGAATGTGAATAAGGGGGAAATAAAAGAGTTAGGGAATATCTTCAGTTTTGTCAATCATAATTTAGATGGACATTTTAAAGTTAAAAGCGGTTCGCTTATGGAGACTTTTGTATTGTGGGGAATTTTATGGAGAGTTTTGTGGAAAGTTTTCTAGAGAACTTTATAACGAGTTTTGTAGAGAGTTTCGATATTATTGTCTCTGGTTAGCAATTGGCTATGAGGAGATAGGAGAATTGAGTTAGGAAATATATGGAATTGTTGTTATTGTAGAATAGAGATGTAAAGTTAACTAATTAAAAGTTGGGGTTGAGATTTTTTCAAGGAAAAATTCTCTTTGAAGAAGGGGAGGCATTGTAACAGTGAGGGAATTAGGTTAGGAATAAAGAGTTAAGGAATGCTGCGCATTCCTTGACTAGGGGGAAAACCATAGTGAACGTGTGTGCACGAATGAAGAAGTGTATCTAGGAAAACACACACGTCACTTGGGGGTCAGCGAGAAGAGATGTCAACACCAAGAAGTGAGTCTCCATCATGGGTGCTGAAATAGAACGATTCAGCTAATAAAGTATGTTTCTAACAACGCGAAGACTTGTGTCCTGTACGATCACGTGCCTAACCTGTAATGTCACACTATTATACTACGCCGGCAGGACTGACCGAAAAAAAAGCTATACCAGCTTACTGACTGCAGGCCCACTACTCATCGAGAGAGAGTGGGCGCTTATCGAGACTTTGTCGAACGGTCGTACAAATTTTGCTCTTTTGCCCGCTCAAACCACGACCCTGGCTGCACGATGCGGTTACATTCTTGAAACGCCTGCCTCGCTAACTTAAGTTGGCTGGGAAGATCCCATTTTGGTGCACCTCACACAGCCATCCGAGACAACGAACGCTAGACGCGGAACTGATCTAGCGAACCAGACCAGCCCCGAATAGCCTGATATTACAGCGCCCAATTAATATTCTGAAAGATAGAAGTCAATTATGCTCTTCAGTCACATAAAGACACACAGTAAGTATACAAACAGTAAAGGAACTTATGATGACAGACATTTTTATAGTCAATCAACACACCAGGATTATTATTCCAGCTGCCTTTATTTCCCAAGATGTATCCTCGAACCATTTTAGGCTGAGTCAGTTTGGGAACCCGTGTCAATTTAAAAAAATATGCCTCTATTTGAATTCAAACTCATGACCACCAGGTCAGTAGGCAAGCGTCCCAAGGAGACACAGCTAACTTTAAAAGGATCTGCTGAAGGGAGTGAAGGTAGAGAAACATCAAAAGGAAGACGCTACATGTGGGTGGACAACATCAAGAGATGGACCGGACGATGTCTGTATGAGTGCACTGTGTAGACACAGGACAGAGGGTGTTGTAGACACATTACAGTCAAACTTCAAAGTTCCATTACAGCCAATCTTCAATGTGGAGATGACACTAGATGATGATCTACTATTCCACCACAACTCATGTCATTGATTTTGGATACAGAAAAGAGAGAGAGATGCAACAAGCTGCACCAATCACAGGTGCCAAATTGTCAAATATTAGAATGAAACATATGTTGTGTAGGGTGTGGTCTTTCTTCTCCACTCGCCACTCTACCTAACACACATTCTGCCCCTGATTAAGTGTTAGCTCTATGGCTAAAACTAATTAACATGCAACAAGACTAAAGACACGCAGGTAATAAAGCAGCCAATCTTCTGGAAAAAAAACTCATGCAAATAAATCAGGACTGTGTACAGTAACTACAAGAGAATACAGTGGACATTCTGTCTACACCTGTCATGCAATTCAGGACTGTGTATAAATGTAACAATAACTAAAAGAGAACACAGGATAAACTTTCCCTTCACCACCAGTTCTATGTATGCCTTAGTTTAAAAACAAAAAGAAATGCACTGCTTCATGCAATAGTATTATCAAGGTAGCGGGATCAAAAACGAAAACAAACTAAAACAAGTGCACCTGCCGTGTTTACACGACTTCATACAATCAATATGGACGCATGCACAAAAACATCAATACATGGTTAACTAAGCTTTTAAAATAATCAATAACACTGTACTACTATCAGCAGGATATCGGTGTGGGATATATGAGCAAACAAACATAAACAATCAAAGTACTGTGGTAGATGATAAGCTATGGGTGGTGGTTGAAATAAGCACTGAAACTCTTCTTCTTCTGCTGCTGCATTTCTTTCCCAATGAAGCATAGGCCCTCAACCAACTCGGATCAAGCCTTTTTGTAGGCTTTCTCGAGAATGGCAGGATTTTGCAGCTAAAGCTGTCTATGGTAGGAGTTAGCCAGTCCTTTGCCATCCCTACTTGTCACTTCTTTCAACATGCACAGTAGGTTTCAGAGTTCCTTGCTTCCCTTATGGGCTCTGATAACATGCGAGGGATTTAAATTAGGATAATTTATAAAATAAGACAATTCTGTAGCTTGTAGCCCCTGTGGGAGGGCATACTTAAATGACATCAGCAAAGATATATGCTGTTTAACAACTATGTCAGGTGCAGATGTCATCCAAGGATAATTTCAACCAACGTATCTGTAGCTGGTGTCGGTCTGAGACAAGTTAGTGTTAAATGACAGACAGCTGAACATGCTTTTTAAATTACTTTTATTTTCCTAATGAATTTCTTCATAACCTCATCATCATCATGTGCCATGCCGATAAGCGTGGGTGGTCATGTTTCGCATCTCTCACAATCAGAGTCGCAGATCAGCTCTGTGTTCTTGTCTCAACCATACCATGTGGCCAAGCCACCCAGGTATTTACTTCTTTGCCTTCCCCTTGTTCTTTTAACCTCAATCTTGCCAGTAATCACCAAGTTCTCCAATTTATTTCTTCTCATAAAGTGTCCAAAAAATTGTGACTGTCTACGTTTAATTTCTCTAATCAGTTTATGGTTTTCATTTGTTTCTTGTAGGACTTTGTCATTAGTTTGTCTGTCGGTCCATGGTATTCTTTGCATTTTCTTCATAAACCACATTTCCACAGCCATCAGATGTTTTTCAGCTTGTCTGCTCATTGGAAGTACAGGTTCTATGTAGCACTTCAACACTCTTTTTCTCATTGCAAAAGACATCTTTTCATTCATAAACTAGCCATATCTTATTTCATGCTGAGAGAGATGGATGGATGGATGGATGGATGGATGGATGGACGGATGGACGGACGGACAGTCGGACAGACAGACACATAGCTAGCTAGATAGAGAGATAGAGAGAGAGAGAGAGAGAGAGAGAGAGAGAGAGAGAGAGAGAGAGAGAGAGAGAGAGAGAGAGAGAGAGAGAGAGAGAGAGAAGTGAAAGAGAGGGGAGGGAATGTGAGGGACTAGGGGGAGGGGAGGGAGTAAGGGGGGGGGGGGGGGAGAAAGAAGGGAAGGAGAGATTTAGGAAGAGAGCGAGATAGGGAGGGAGTGAAAGAGAGAGGGAAGGGGGAGTTTGGGAGAGGGGGGGAGGAGGTTTGGAAAAGTGAGTGTGAAATTAACTGATGAATGTATTGACAGATCCACTGTGAGCTTAGGGTTGTCTCTCACAACAGCCAGAAGTCAGGGTAGTACAGTGGATAGTGCCCCAACTAGTAGCCTGGTTCAATTCCCAGCAGAGAAAGAATTATTTCTACCCGACCACAATGGAGTTCAACCCAGCCTCTTAAAATGAGTATTTAAAAATGGCAACAAAGGAAGGGAACTGGTCCTCTATCTCAACATTATATGACATTTTAAACCACGTCAGTCATGGGTGGCACTGGCTTTGAGCTATTATTGAGATTTTAATATCTTCAACTTTAATATGTTGAAATGGTAACTGTCTTGCATGCCTTTGATGTAGTTGGTTCTTGGTCGTCATCTTTTGATTTCCCCTCTGGATTTTGCCATTCAATATCTATAATTGTTGGTACAGTAAAACCATAGTCTATTTCTGTGTCACAAACGGCAGCTCACAACCAGCAAATTGTTCAGATATACCCCGCAGGTTACAGTCAGCAAACGAACACCCTGTGTCTGTTCTATATTATAGAGAATGTGCGTATAAGGAAACCACAAATCTATTCTGGCTGCTGTAAACGGGAGCTTAAAAATTTTGGGCAAACAATGTAGTGTTAACAATCGTGTCACACACACTCAACATATTACAACCACACAAACCCAACATAATATAATCACACAAACCCAACATAATATAATCACACAAACCCAACATATGATAATCACACAAACCCAACACACTATAATCACACAAACCCAACACACTATAATCACACAAAACCAACATACTATAATCACACAAACCCAACATACTATAATCACACAAACCCAACATACAAGAATCACACAAACCCAACATAATATAATCACACAAACCCAACATACTATAATCACACAAACCCAACATACTATAACCACACAAACCCAACATGCTATAATCACACAAACCCAACATGCTATAATCACACAAACCCAACATACTATAATCACACAAACACAACATACTATAATCACACAAACACAACATACTATAATCACACAAACACAACATACTATAATCACACAAACACAACATACTATAATCACACAAACCCAACATACTATAATCACACAAACCCAACATACTATAATCACACAAACCCAACATGCTATAATCACACAAACCCAACATGCTATAATCACACAAACACAACATGCTATAATCACACAAACCCAACATGCTATAATCACACAAACCCAACATGCTATAATCACACAAGCCCAACATTCTATAATCACACAAACCCAACATACTATAATCACACAAACCCAACATACTATAATCACACAAACACAACATACTATAATCACACAAACCCAACATACTATAATCACACAAACACAACATACTATAATCACACAAACACAACATACTATAATCACACAAACACAACATACTATAATCACACAAACACAACATACTATAATCACACAAACACAACATACTATAATCCCACAAACACAACATACTATAATCACACAAACACAACATACTATAATCACACAAACACAACATACTATAATCACACAAACCCAACATACTATAATCACACAAACCCAACATACTATAATCACACAAACCCAACATACTATAATCACACAAACCCAACATACTATAATCACACAAACCCAACATACTATAATCACACAAACCCAACATACTATAATCACACAAACCCAACATACTATAATCACACAAACACAACATAATATAATCACACAAACCCAACATACTATAATCACACAAACCCAACATACTATAATCACACAAACACAACATACTATAATCACACAAACACAACATACTATAATCACACAAACACAACATACTATAATCACACAAACACAACATACTATAATCACACAAACCCAACATACTATAATCACACAAACCCAACATACTATAATCACACAAACCCAACATACTATAATCACACAAACCCAACATACTATAATCACACAAACCCAACATACTATTGAGACAGTATGCTTTCATTGTCTCTAGGCGCCTGAGTTTACTGGAAAGCATTAACTGGGATATTTTTGGTTCGACAAAGAGTTCACCGACCAGTAAATTCAAAATTAGTAGTGAGTGGCCGGGCAATGACTCTTGTGCAGCCCGCTGACCGACAGCTTACCTCTCGTTGTTAGTAGAATAAGAAATTCAGGGAAACATGAAGCCGAACTTAGCATAGGAGCTGTCAAATGAGCAAGAAATACAACGGATTAGACTAGATATATGGGAACGGACACGCCCAATGAACCAAACCAGGCGAAGGCAGAAAGGGTAAGGTCTTCGACCGCAAGCTATAACCTAGTGGTGTCAAGGGATCTAGAATAAAGCGGATTAAGTAGAATTAATTATGTGGTACAGCTAAAAGATCTGATTGGGTAGCCCTTCGCGGCAAGGAGGAGCTATGTCACGTGATGCCAGAAAGAACCGCCAAATTAAGCGGTATATATATACGCGGGACAGAGAAGCATTTGAGGAGATAAGACAGTTCCAGACAGCCGAGTGCAGATACTCGAAAGGCTGTTGAGACCAATAAGACTGTGGCAACTCTGGTCGGGCAGATAAATCCGAGGACCAGAGAAAGCACGGACTTAAGTGTTGGAAAAAGAACCGCCCTAAAGAAACTATTGATTGCTAGTGTCAATTGCAATCATTAAGGAAAGTCATACAAGACTAGAGTGGGCTAAGAGGACACACGTTTGATGGGATCATCCAGAGGACTGCGTCGAACAAAGTTGGAAGGAGCCTGACTTTATTGGAAAGTGGCGAAATCATTCTGACACGGGCGGTGATCAGACAAACGCACCCGTAGGCAGGCGAGCAATTATCCACTGGAAAGGACTCTTATGTAAGTTGGTTAATTTTAATTAGAAATCTATTAGTCTGTAGTCGGGCGTGGGTAATGGTACTTAGGTTTAGGAAGCGTTGGCAAACTACAACTGACAGATAACGGTATTGACTGCGACGTTCTATAAGGAGGTAAAGAATACGTAACTAACTATTCAACCAAAACTCGCAGTGGCTAATTACGAAGTAGAGATATGAGCGCCGAAACCATGATAGGAGTGATTAGTTGCAAACGGTATTAGCGGCCTCAGAAGTCCCCGAATTATTTCTCAATCAAAATGTAAACACGGCGAGTACGAGACGCGACCACTGGGTCAAGCCATTCAATGAGGCCAGGTGAATACAGCGGATGAATGGACCGCGCTTGGAGCAAAGCCTGCAGATGAAAGAATGTGCTTGTATTGTTGCCGGCCTGGCAGAGTTGAATCGGGGTCAGGCTGCGGCGGAGAAAGTAGAGCATACAACTGGTTAGCAGTACAACCTAAAAGTAGCGGGTTCGGACCTTCATGGAGAATCGGGGGTAAAAGGCTTAAATGGCTTTAATACTATAAGGCGAGATAGGGAAATAGAGAGCGGTGAATAGATACATACAGACGACGCATGAGGGGAGCTGAAGTCATTATTGATCAATTGCTATGTTTATAGGTGTGTTGATTGTTTTGTGATTAATGACAGGGGGAATTTATGTTGTTGAGAATGAATATATACATGCTGTGAAGACGATGATGGTGCCAATGATAAGGAGACATGGCCCTGGTACATGTCACTGGCGTATTGTGTTGTCGGCCTCGGGGACAAAAGTGTTGTTGTTGGGGTTTACCTGATGTAGTTGTTGAAATGTGACGACCAGTTATCAGCTGTTGTGTTATGTGTCTGGCGCGGGGAAACCCGGCCAGTGTGGGCAAGCGGATCAGGAGTTGTTGTTTAGGGTTGTCCCACTGCCGAATTATATGTGTCTGTCCGCTGTGGAAAGACTATCAGTGTCGGCGTGGGTATTGTATTCAATGTCACATGATTATTACACATGGTGAAGGTGTTTGGGGATTATGGGTTGATGTTGGCATCAGGGAACACTGGTTGGTGGTGTACGACCGCCCAGGGCAGTGATGGAATATCATCTGACCCGATGTCAATACACATAGCTGAAGACGAAGGGTGAGCAGTAGGTTGATGACACCCGATGATGCTGTTCACATAGTCAAGGGTGTCTTTTTGTTTAATTTTCAGGTTGTCACTTGATCGATTGCCTGGGTAAACTAGTGGGCGGTCATTTAACGGTGGAAGTTGGTTGTGTGCATCCTTAGTAGATTTATATACTTTCTTGTCAGACTTGCATACTTTATTATTATATTCCCCTGATTGATATGTGACTAGTTATTGGTTTAATTGCGTGCAATTCCTTAGTTTGATGGTATTATCTTGATGCTAGCTACCTGACAGCATTCTTCCATAATTGTTTGAATTGTTACCGCACGACACTTTGTATACTTTGTAATGTCTTTTGAGAAGCAAATAAACTTGATTCAGTGTTAGCTTATTCTTATGATTGCCTGTACTATTGTCGGTTAGGATAGTGTTGTATTCGTGACCTGCATACCTGTATACTTGTGAGGTTGGTAGATAAAACCAAGGGTAATCACAACTCAGTGGTTATCTCTACAACCGGAAGACGGACAATCTTTATCTTTCAATTCTTTATTCTCTCCTCCACTTCTCTCTCTCTCATCTCTCATCTTCGTGCTATCACAAAATTGGCGCTGCGAACAGGATTCTTCCAAAGTAGCTTTTGTCTGCCTGCCTCAAAGTTAGGGTTGGAGACAGACTCACATACAAGTTGTTGTATTTAGTTGCTAGTTTATTGTTGTTAGTTTGGCAGTTGTAAGTGCTTTGTTCTATTAGGTCTACTAATCTTACAGTTATTCAGTAGGCTGTCAAAACTGTCAGTAGGAGTTTCTAGTAAGTCTACTCGGTTAGGGATTCTTGGTTTAAGCACACCCGGCAAACCCACTACACCGCAAGAGAAAAAATAAACCCAGAAGAAGCCGAAGCAGCAGAGTCAGTCCTGTCCGGAAGCGAGTCTAGTAAGTTTTTTCTAAAAGATCTCAACGACGATTACAAAGCATGACTACCAGAAATACACGCTCTGCAGCATTAGTCGAAAGCAGCGAAGGGGCGTCGGCCTCTGTGCTAGGGCAATGTTGATTCTCACCCCACAGCATCGCCATGTGAACAAGTGAGATATGTAATAATGCCCACTCGAAAGAACATCAATACTTTCGGGGGCCCACACGGCCCCACTGTTAATGAGTATCTACGGGAAATCCGTTCAGCGTTCAGAGCGGGCATGATGGGGACAGCTGACAAAGTTGACCTTATCATCGACACCATTTCACCGCACGTACACAGAGAGTTAAAGCTGCACACCTCTGAGAAGGACCCCGAAAAGATGTTGGAGGTATTAGCGACCATCTACGGCGACAAACGAACCCTCCAAGAACTAACGGCGACATTTTTCTCCACCAGACAAGGTAGCCGGGAGTCGATCGTCGACTTCTCACATAAATTGCACCGGGAATTCGAGGAGGTGGTCTGCGCACAAGAGAGACAGAACGTCTCACCTTTTCACGAGTCAATGCTCAGAGACCAGTTTGTCGCGCAGTTGAGAGACGATTTACCTCGGCAGATGATAAAAGAAAGGCTCATTGACGAGCCTTCCATGTCGTTTCTAGCTGCTCGTGATTGTGCAGTGCGATGGGCCAGCGCTAAACACACTCCGCAGACTGAGGTGTACAACGTTGAAGCCACGGTTGTGAATCGTAACAACGACCACAGACAGCAGAGCACTGGGCATGGCCGAAACAACGAACAGAGGGGCATTCCAGCAGAAAATGACAGTAGGGGGCCACATGAACAGTCGGGCGAAGTAAATGAACTTAAGCGGGAGATGGCGCAGTTAAAATGCAATTGTCGCATCTTGTGAACGGCCGGGGACAGCCCCAGCCAAGGTCCCAGAGACAGCAAAAACAGATTCGTTGTGATCTTTGTGGCCGGGTAGGACATATTGCCAGATTTTGTAGGGCACATTTAAACTAGAATCCCGTACAGCTACGAGTCAGGCCGCGGCGGGAAGGTTCAAGGACTCACCGATAAAAATGCTAGGCGAACGCCCAGAGACAATGATAAGCATTGACGGTAGAAACTTAAGATGTGTTCTGGACACTGGCTCACAAGTTTCCACGATTTCAGAGGAGTGTTTCAATAGACTTTTCAGACATTATAGGTTAGATGTAGATAAGTACATTAGGTTAACATCAGCAAATGGCGTTTCAATACCATATTTAGGGTACATCAGTACCAGTGTACAAATAGGGACAGATAGTGTTGATAGATGTGGAATTTTTGTTTTAAAAGATGTCAGGGGCACCGAGAACAAAACGCCTTGTATATTAGGGATGAATGTACTAGCAGAGTTGCCAAATGTTAGCAGGTTTTTTCAGTTCCACAGGCCAGCAGACAACAATACAAGTGTTGACCTAGATCGGAAGAAAGTGTGGGTGACAGGAGAGGCCAGGACTCACATACCTGCCAGCTCGCTGGCTGTCCTGCTAGTTAGGGGTCGCGCGGGGTTAACAGACAGAACGGTCGTGTTCGAACCAGGCAGAGATCTTGACCACAAGGGTTTAATTCTGCCTTACTGCTTTACTAGGTTAGAGGGGGGAGTGTGCCAAATACAGATAGTTAACATGGGGGACGAAGATGTGTTTTTAGCGAGAGGTACTCAGGTGGGGGAGATATCTGATGCCACAATTGACCTGACTAGACATTTTAGAGTGGTAGGAACGCAACAAATAGAGTTGTCTGCTAAACCAGACAGTGGGGAGCAGAGACCAGACAAGCCCCTTTTTGACTTGACTGAATTTGAGGGAAGCGATGAGGAAAGGATGCAACTTGAGGGACTGTTAGCAAAATACGACTGCCTATTCGCGAAAGATGACACCGACATTGGGTTTACTGACAGGGTAACCCATAACATACTTTTGACGGATGAAGTCCCCATAAAACAGCCGTACAGGAGGATTCCTCCTGCCCTGTATCAAGAAGTGAAAGATCATTTACAGGGATTGTTAGACAAGCAGATTATAAAGGAGAGCTGTAGTCCCTTGGGCGTCCCCGATAGTCCTGGTCCGAAAAAAGGATGGCAAATTGAGAATGTGCGTCGACTACAGGGCCCTGAACATAAGAACTAAAAAGGACGCATATCCACTTCCAAGGGTAGATGACTATTTAGATGCGTTAGGGGGCGCGAAATTTTTTTCTTCTCTTGATTTAGCTAGCGGTTATTACCAGGTGGCGATGAATCCAGCAGACCAGGAAAAGACAGCGTTCACTACACCCTTTGGGTTATATGAATATTCACGACTTCCAATGGGGCTGGCGAAATTCAGCTAGTACATTCCAACGTTTAATGCAGTCTTCGCTTCATGATTATATGTTTAAGTTGCTTTTAGTTTACCTTGATGACATTCTTGTGTACTCCAGAGATTTTAGTGAACATTTAGTAAAACTAGAGGCCATATTTGATAGGATACAGGTGTTGGGATTGAAACTAAACCCAGCTAAATGCAATTTCTGCAAGAAAAAGGTGCAATTCCTAGGCCATACTGTGTCTGCAGAAGGCATAGGAGCGTTAGAAGATAAGGTGCTGGCGATCCAAAAAGCTCCCATACCTAGAACGCAGACTGAGTTACGTTCATTTCTAGGCTTGGCCAGTTACTATCGCCGGTTTGTACCCAAATTTGCCACACTAGCTAGGCCACTCCATGAATTAGTAGCTCAGCTAAACCAGCAGCACACAGATCCGAGAAAAAGGAAGAAGAGTCCCATCGGGCAGCTATGGTCTACAGAATGCGACGAGGCCTTTAACAAACTTAAAGAAGCCCTAACGTCGACACCATTACTAGGCTTTCCAGACTTCACCCTCCCTTATATTCTAGAGTGTGACGCCTCATACACTGGTCTGGGTGTTGTTTTGTCCCAAATCCAGAATGGTACAAAGAGAGTGTTAGCTTATGCTAGTCGTACTCTCCGCCCGTCGGAGAGGAATGCAAAAAGTAGTTCCAAGTTGGAACTTTTATGTTTAAAATGGGCATTAACGGAAAAGTTCCGTGGCCTTCTATTAGGTGGGAAGGTTGAAATTTATACGGACAACATGAATTTAACGATGTGGCATAAAGCGAAGCTGGGTGCCATTGAGCAAAGGTGGATCGCCCAAATGTCTATGTTCGATTATGTGATAAAACACAGGCCTGGGCGGACTAACGGTAACGCTGATTACTTGTCTCGATTCCCGCTGGAAGAACCGGGGGAAACGACGAAGAAGAGGGCGACATCGCCATTTGCAGTGTTGCAGCAACATGCATTCCGCCAGCCCTAGGACTAGCTGGTACTGTCGGTAGCCGTCCAACGGCAGATTTAAATGTAGAAAATGCTGATGTGTTTTTAGAATGCCTTGATGTAAATAATGTTGATGAATGTTCAAAATTATGCCTTGATGTAAATATGATTGGTGGGGTTGGTGTGGTGGAAGCTGCTGCTAGGACAGCGGAAGTTTTTAATGTCCTTCCCACACATACCTTGCCGTCTTACTCAACGGAGGATATGGTGAGATTGCAGCAAAATGATGTAAATATTAATGCAGTATTTGATGTTGTATCGCGTAAACTTGTGTTGTCAAATGAATCTATGAAAAGGTTGCCCCATCAGACGAAGAAGTGGATGAGGCAGCGTAAGAAGTTATGTGTATTAGATGGGTTGCTGTATAGGAAAATCAAGGGGACAGGTAGGACAGAGTTGCTGCAATTAGTGATACCGGAGATACTGCGGCTAAGGATACTGGAGTCAGTTCATAGCGTAGGGCATCAGGGGAGAGATAGGATGATAAATATTTTGAAGAGCAGGTGTTTCTGGGTAGGGATTACTGCAGATGTAGATAAGTTCTGTAGAAGTTGCCATAGGTGCAATGTAGCGAAGCCACCGCCGGTCAAGATTAAGGGACCGGCAGGTAGTTTGTTAGCTTCGAGACCGTTTGAAGTAGTAGCGATGGACTTTACGCTACTGGAGAGGGACTCAAGGGGATTTGAGAATGTGTTGGTCATCACAGATGTCTTCTCTAAATTTACTATTGCTGTCCCAACCAGAGACCAAAAAGCAGCAACTGTGGCGAAGGTTTTAGTAGAGAAGTGGTTTTTATATATGGGTGTGCCAAGGAGACTGCACTCTGACCAAGGTAGGAACTTCGAATCCTCGGTGATTGCTGAGTTATGCAAGACATATGGCATAGAAAAGAGTCGCACCTACTCCATACAACCCTCGCTGCAATGGCCAAGCAGAACGGTTTAACAAAACTATGCATGATTTACTCAGACCCCTCGAGGCCAAGGAGAAGAGGAGATGGTCTGATCACTTAGCCGAAGTGGTGCAGGTGTATAACTCGACGCCTCACGCCTCGACAGGATTTTCACCTCACTACCTAATTTTCGGACAAGAGCCTCGGCTGCCAGTGGACTTCATTTTAAATACAGGCACCAAAGACAGGGACACCAATGCAAGTGAGTATTTGGAAGGGCATCTTTCACGTTTGCGTGACGCGCACGTCCGGGCTAGTGAACAGCTGAAGAAGCATGCCGCCATTAGGAAAGATAGGAGTGACAAAATGGCAAACTCTATTCCATTGCAAGTTGGCGAACTTGTCAGAAAAAGAATCCACTATAAGGAGAGGGCGAAAATACAAGACATGTGGTCGGAAGACATGTACATAGTTGCTAGGGCACCCACCATGTCGGGAGGACCATATGCGATCAAAAAGGTTGGAGGAGATGGATCGCTAATTAGGATAGCCGGCCACGAAATGCGGCGTTGCGAAGACGGAGCAGAAGAAGAGGACATAGGGACGACGTTGGGGCTACCAGCACAACCGGATGTCCCAGCGGCTGTCGAAGTTTACCAAGACATTCCAGGCAAACCAGAATGGTACGCGTTCGAGCCTGGGGACCTGAGTAGACGGAGGTCTGAGAGGATCGGACGTCGTAAAAGGGAGTGATAGAACTTCGACGTGTGGGTAGGAGATGTTTTAATAGTTAGCAAGGTATGACGTGGTTGCTTCATGTGGAATGTAGTTCGAATTGTCTCTGCGGCTGTCAAAAAAAAACGAAGTGTTCCCCATGAATAGGGGGCTTACTTGTTATAATGTTTTTCAGGCGCTAGCATGGTTGTGTACCTTGATTTTTTTTTTTACAGTGGGTAGTAGCGCTGTAAGGAGTGGATGTTGCTGATATTGTTTTCATTTTTGATGTTCCTATGTGCAACCATTGATTAATGATTTTGTTGTCTGGGGAAATCCCCTGCGTGAAAGGGATTGGACTGTTTTATTGATGATATTATTTGATTACTATGTTGTTACGAGGCACGCCAGAAGACGAACAAGATTTAACTGCCTTATGCACTGGGAGAGCAGGGGAGGCAACCAGTATTTTTTATTATTATTATTATTATTTGGGGTGGAAGGTCCAAAAAGAGTTTTCCCCTTAGGCATCCAATATTGTTTATGAGGAATGTCAGATGCGGAGCCAGGGCTTCGATCTCAAGGAGGAATGACGCTATATTGATGGTGGGACCCATCAACTTTTGGTAGGTGGGTATGAGACAGTATGCTTTCATTGTCTCTAGGCGCCTGAGTTTACTGGAAAGCATTAACTGGGATATTTTTGGTTCGACAAAGAGTTCACCGACCAGTAAGTTCAAAATTAGTAGTGAGTGGCCGGGCGATGACTCTAGTGCAGCCCGCTGACCGACAGCTTACCTCTCGTTGTTAGTAGAATAAGAAATTCAGGAAACATGAAGCCGAACTTAGCATAGGAGCTGTCAAATGAGCAAGAAATACAACGGATTAGACTAGATATATGGGAACGGACACGCCCAATGAACCAAACCAGGCGAAGGCAGAAAGGGTAAGGTCTTCGACCGCAAGCTATAACCTAGTAGTGTCAAGGGATCTAGAATAAAGCGGATGAAGTAGAATTAATTATGTGGTACAGCTAAAAGATCTGATTGGGTAGCCCTTCGCGGCAAGGAGGAGCTATGTCACGTGATGCCAGAAAGAACCGCCAAATTAAGCGGTATATATATACGCGGGACAGAGAAGCATTTGAGGAGATAAGCAAGTTCTAGACAGCCGAGTGCAGATACTCGAAAGGCTGTTGAGACCAATAAGACTGTGGCAACTCTGGTCGGGCAGATAAATCCGAGGACCAGAGAAAGCACGGACTTAAGTGTTGGAAAAAGAACCGCCCTAAAGAAACTATTGATTGCTATTGTCAATTGCAATCATTAAGGAAAGTCATACAAGACTAGAGTGGGCTAAGAGGACACACGTTTGATGGGATCATCCAGAGGACTGTGTCGAACAAAGTTGGAAGGAGCCTGACTTTATTGGAAAGTGGCGAAATCATTCTGATACGGGCGGTGATCAGACAAAAGCACCCGTAGGCAGGCGAGCAATTATCCACGGGACAGGACTCCTACGTAAGTTGGTTAATTTTAATTAGAAATCTATTAGTCTGTAGTCGGGCGTGGGTAATGGTACTTAGGTTTAGGAAGCGTTGGCAAACTACAACTGACAGATAACGGGATTAACTGCGACGTTCTATAAGGAGGTAAAGAATACGTAACTAACTATTCAACCAAAATTCGCAGTGACTAGTTACGGAATAGGAATATGAGCGCCGAGACCATACAAATGGTAATTATGTGCGAACGTTATTAGCGGCATCAAAAGTCCCCGAATTATTTCTCAATCAAAATGTAAACACGGCGAGTACGAGACGCGACCACTGGGTCAAGCCATTCAATGAGGCCAGGTGAATACAGCGGATGAATGGACCGCGCTTGGAGCAAAGCCTGCAGATGAAAGAATGTGCTTGTATTGTTGCCGGCCTGGCAGAGTTGAATCGGGGTCAGGCTGCGGCGGAGAAAGTAGAGCATACAACTGGTTAGCAGTACAACCTAAAAGTAGCGGGTTCGGACCTTCATGGAGAATCGGGGGTAAAAGGCTTAAATGGCTTTAATACTATAAGGCGAGATAGGGAAATAGAGAGCGGTGAATAGATACATACAGACGACGCATGAGGGGAGCTGAAGTCATTATTGATCAATTGCTATGTTTATGGTGTGTTGATTGTTTTGTGATTAATGACAGGGGGAATTTATGTTGTTGAGAATGAATATATACATGCTGTGAAGACGATGATGGTGCCAATGATAAGGAGACATGGCCCTGGTACATGTCACTGGCGTATTGTGTTGTCGGCCTCGGGGACAAAAGTGTTGTTGTTGGGGTTTACCTGATGTAGTTGTTGAGATGTGACGACCAGTTATCAGCTGTTGTGTTATGTGTCTGGCGCGGGGAAACCCGGCCAGTGTGGGCAAGCGGATCAGGAGTTGTTGTTTAGGGTTGTCCCACTGCCGAGTTATATGTGTCTGTCCGCTGTGGGAAGGCTATCAGTGTCGGCGTGGGTATTGTATTAATGTCACATGATTATTACACATGGTGAAGTGTTTGGGGTTCATGGGTTGATGTTGGCATCGGGGTACACTGGTTGATGGTGTACGACCGCCCGGGCAGGGATGGAATATCTCTTACCCGATGTCAATACACGTAGCTGAAGACGAAGGTGAGCAGTAGGTTGTTGACACCCGATGATGCTGTTCACATAGTCAAGGGTGTCTTTTTGTTCAATTTTCAGGTTGTCGCTTGATCGATTGCCTGGGTAAACTAGTGGGCGGTCATTTAACGGTGGAAGTTGGTTGTGTGCATCCTTAGTAGATTTATATACTTTCTTGTCAGACTTGCATACTTTATTATTATATTCCCCTGATTGATATGTGACTAGTTATTGGTTTAATTGCGTGCAATTCCTTAGTTTGATGGTATTATCTTGATGCTAGCTACCTGACAGCATTCTTCCATAATTGTTTGAATTGTTACCGCACGACACTTTGTATACTTTGTAATGTCTTTTGAGAAGCAAATAAACTTGATTCAGTGTTAGCTTATTCTTATGATTGCCTGTACTATTGTCGGTTAGGATAGTGTTGTATTCGTGACCTGCATACCTGTATACTTGTGAGGTTGGTAGATAAAACCAAGGGTAATCACAACTCAGTGGTTATCTCTACAACCGGAAGACGGACAATCTTTATCTTTCAATTCTTTATTCTCTCCTCCACTTCTCTCTCTCTCATCTCTCATCTTCGTGCTATCACACTATAATCACACAAACCCAACATACTATAATCACACAAACCCAACATACTATAATCACACAAATTGAACATACTATAATCACACAAACACAACATGCTATAATCACACAAACACAACATGCTATAATCACACAAACACAACATGCTATAATCACACAAACACAACATGCTATAATCACACAAACACATGCTATAATCACACAAACATAACATGCTATAATCACACAAACACAACATACTATAATCACGCAAACTCAACATACTATAATCACGCAAACTCAACATACTATAATCACACAAACTCAACATACTATAATCACACAAACCCAACATACTATAATCACACAAACAACATACAAGAATCACACAAACCCAACACACTATAATCACACAAACCCAACATACTATAATCACACAAACCCAACATACTATAATCACACAAACACAACATACTATAATCACACAAACCCAACATAATATAATCACACAAACCCAACATAATATAATCACACAAACCCAACATACTATAATCACACAAACCCAACATAATATAATCACACAAACCCAACATACTATAATCACACAAACCCAACATACTATAATCACACAAACCCAACATACTATAATCACACAAACCCAACATACTATAATCACACAAACCCAACATACTATAATCACACAAACCCAACATACTATAATCACACAAACCCAACATACTATAATCACACAAACCCAACACACTATAATCACACAAACCCAACATGCTATAATCACACAAACATAACATACTATAATCACACAAACATAACACACTATAATCACACAAACATAACACACTATAATCACACATACACTCTGGGCATGGGATCTGAAGTCTGACAATGAAATACCTCAAACCTGTGTACAGAGGTCAGCATGGCTGAATGGGTAAAAGCGACCTCCTTAAACATCCCATGTGTGCTGATGCTGAGGTAGTGGGTTCAAACCCTACACCAGTCAGCTGGACTAAACTGGTGACTACTCAACTGTGACTTCGGGACATAAATTACAAGTACCTCTGAAATTCAAAGTGGGTTCGCCTGATGGAGAGGGACACTGGTAATAGGAAAAGCTAATGCACAAGCAATATGCCGGTCTCCCTGGCCTAGTGGTTAACGTATTTCTCCATAATCCCGTATATTCTCGTAATGTAACCTGCGCGAGAATCGGTAGCGGTTCTCACCGCAAGAGAACCGCGTTGGTAACTTACAGGGTATGTGAGCCGGTCACTCAGAAAGCAATGGTAAACTACTGAGTGTAATCTTGCCTAGTACATCAACAGCACCTGAAAAATGCTTATGATTGACTGCAACGTCCTGTAAAAGATATTGGGGGGGGGGATGCACAAGCAAACATCAGTCGTCCACTAAATGTAGTAGCATGTGTATAGACTACGTATGAGTTCAAAGCAAGCTAGCAAACAAAAAGAAAAAATAATCCGTGTAGGAAACAATCACAGATCTAGTCCCAGCCAGTCTGAATGTTCTGATTGATGACGTGTTGACATCCTACTGATGTGTGGCTGCAGGTTTGCTAGTGACTGTCTCTTCCATCCAGGTTGAACGGCGGACTTTTGTGTTGGCACTCTGGCAGCGACATTATGCATAGTATACCTGTGGGGGGTTGTTGGTTTGTCGAGACTCCTGTCTGTTTCACTTTTCACATGGAGCAGTGAGGAGCATGTTGTGTGATATTCACTGGCACAGGAACGGTGCATTATGGGGCGACCCTTTGCTGTGAAGTTGGAACCGTGACTAACTATTACATCCTACTGACACTATGCAGACGTGAAGTTGCAGTAGCAATCTTTCACACCTTGTTGGTTTCAGAATGGGGGGGGGGGGGGTGGGGGGGGGGAATAAGAGCAGAGATAGTAACTTTGTTACAGGGCAGGAGGGAAATGTTTCTAGACCAGTGGCACGCTGATAGATGCAAGCCCCTTTCAGTGCCCCAGCGACCAAACGCCACTGCACAGGACTACAAGAGTCAACACTAGGTCTTCCACAACCAACCAACGATAATTATGTTCTGTCCCCATTACATGTCTGCATAAAAGACGAAACTACAATGTTCTCAGTAACGACGTCGTTATAGAAACGGCTGGGAGACAAATGACTCACTGACACGCTAGTAAACCCATGCCTCTGGCAGCTGTAACAGTTCGACGCGTCTAGAATGCGGGACGCCGATAACGATCAATGGCCGTGTGAAGAAACTATGCGGGCATTATTCTTACAGAATACCTGATATTATGGTGACGACGTTGCAGCTGCACCTACAATGCTATAATAAACATCACACAACACAATACGATGAAAGAGTTGAATATGAAAATAGACCAGAGACTTGGGACAAAGAGACTTATAGAGACGCACAGACAGGAGTAGACATATAACGATAGCCATATATCTCCCGAATAAATTGTGAATTAGCCCGACATGTCATTCTGCCGTTGCGTTGAGCTATCATTCCTACATCATATGTTTCTTCTAGTTCTGTTCCTATCAGTTCGGTAAACCAACTATTCCCGTAGTTATATAAGTACAAACTGGAGGCAGAGATGGAGACAGGCTAAAAAGGGAAGCTTGGGGAATTTTTTAAAAAGGAAATGTTAAACATGAGATGGGGGCGCGATTCAAATTACGAAATATCGAAGTAACCCAGAACTTCGGCAGTATTCACCCGCAAAGCGGAGACGTCGGGAGGGTGAGAGAAAATTGTATTCTCGCGCATATACTGGAAATCGATACAGCACCCGTAATTCCCAGCAAGAAGCTACTCTTCACGCACTTGATATTTCAGCCTGCTACTTTGACAATCTGTATTCCATATTTTGATAATGCCCTTCTTTGCACAAAACGATTGCTATATCGAGCACAACACACTGGCTATATGCATTGTTATATTCTGTGGAGGTATGCACTTTAAACCAACAGTTGCAAGCAAGAATCATCCCCGTTCAAATGTGTTAATATAAATATAGGGAAACGGGCCGGATATCACGGAACCGCAACATGGCAAATAAAGAAACGGTTATCATATAAACAATCTGAATAATGCAGATGACACAGTATTGATATCTGAAAATACAAGAGTTCTGCTACAAATGCCGGGCATTGTGGCTGTTATTTGTGTCAGTGCTTTCTGTTTGTCGAGCTCTCGCTTCGTTTTCGGGGAAAGTCTTTCAGACTGTACAAGTCATGGCGAGAAGCAGAAAATGGAGATTCGCTATAACCAACCTTAGGGGGTGAAGACTCAACCTTTCTGAATCTGATACCGAGCAACATAACCGTCGACTAGTCATTGTGTTGAGGAACTTCAACACCAAGAGAAGTCTCCACTACTGACTGTTTACTGCAGAAATTATCAAAACACTCTCCATTATATCCATACAGAAAAGAAAGGCCGCTGATTCACGTAAACTGGGTACGAATAAAGCTATGCATATTTAGCATAAGCTGGGTATGAATAAAGATATGTATTTTTACCACACACAAAAAAACAACAACAACAAGGAACTTAAGGATGATATATTTGTGCCTAATAGTTTTGGTTGTGAATCGAGCGTCTAGCCTTACAGGATAACAACGAAAAATTATGAACACGCCTGCGCTCTTTGCACAAAGCACTGGGCATTAGACATTGACAAAAGTCGAATAATATGCAGCCCAGATAGTTTCAGAATAAGAAAATCTGCCAGTATATAACACTTGTGTGTCATTTGTAGGACGGTGTGATTTACTTGTGTGCGCGCGCGATCATGTGTGTGTGAGTGAGTATGTGTGAGTGAGTATGCGTGTGTGGTTCCGGTATACATACGCACTGTGTTAAAAGTGTCCCGGTGTATCTATCGGAGCTGAACTGCTCACTTAGTCGTGCGTGTACAACGGAAGCGATCCATTAGAAACCCAAGCATGACGAAACTATGCAGAAAACGAGCAATGTCAGTGAAATACAAATAGTTAGGTATATGTAGCGTGAAGAGCAGCAGGAGCTATATATATACACCTAACTGATTGTAATTCACACTGTTATATCCTGCTACAGCCGCTGCTTCTCTTATTCAATGTAAGTGACTATATCCGTTCCGACAACCGATCAGGTGCGCATGAGATTTTTTTGGCACGAAAAGTGCAAAAGCCGAAAAACAGATGGGAACTGGGAAAGAAACGCTAACACAGCTGCCAGGTAAACAAATCGGAATACGCTGAGGCCAATCTGAAAGTAGTAAACATGAGTTTACATAAACTGCGTGAACCAAGAAAACCCAAGAGACGACATTTATACAGGTGTGAAAAAACATTAGCGGGTTTTTTTTTTTTGGGGTGGGGGGGGGGGGGGGGGGGTCGCTTGCTTTGAACTCATGCTTAGTTCACACACGTGCTACGTAATTTTAGTGCACTGGACTGATTATTGCGTGTGGATTAGCTTTGCCTATTACCAGTATCCCTCGCCATATGGCGAACCTACTCCGTCTTTTGAAGTACCTGTAATTTACGTCCACAAATCAATATTGTATTCCAACTGACTGGTGTTAGGGTTGAACCCGCCACCTCGGCATCAGAACACAGGATGTTTAAGAACGTGCGCCCTTATCCATTCGGCCATACTGACCTCCAATAGCTGCTGTAAAATGCGATAAAAATAACCACATACCCAGAGACAGACAAATCTAGGCACCTACCAAAAACCAGATCTCTGTCACCGTGAGGGACCTCTTGTTTCCGCTATGAAGCGTTGGGTTTTAGAGCATTCGGCACTCGATTGATGGTGTAGGCAATATCACACTGACCGCCTCTACTTGGCAGAACATTTACAGGTTATCATTTTATGCGGGGTCGACCCAGCAGTCCAGGTCAATGAAACAAAATCGCCGCCTCGAAAGGGGTTCGAACACATGCCCATCGCGTCGGCAGGCAAGCGTGCTAGATACTGCGGCTCCCCAACGTTTACAATTCGCGGTGTCACCAATCAAAGTTCTAACCACACCCAGTTTTCTTCTCACAGTTTCAACTGTACAGCAAGGCTTGTCTGGGGGAAAGAAGGCGTTAAAGGGTACGGTTGTTTCCCCATGCTTGTTGCAGAATGTGTCTCCCTTTCTCAGTGACCCTATGCCGCCATTAGTGGACAATCACAATGCCGATAGTACAGGAGTGACTGCAGACAATGAATCAGATCAACATTCGGCGGCTGCTGTTAACAAATAGGACGAGTCTGTTTAGTGGTTTGGGCGTTACGTTGACAAGGACTGAATGCGGCTGGAAGAGGGTATGATATCAAATCTCGACGTTTGCTACGACAGGGAATGACTGCCACCTATTCCTCGGTGCACCCAGGCCTAATAATGTGACGGTCCTATTATATCGGTCCCAAAGTATGACCTTCAGTCGCAAAAAAAAAAGCAACTTATACAGGACATGCGGGTTTTCCGTATCGATGAATATAGTCTGTCTATTTGAGTTTGGATGATTATGACGGCGCAAAGATCAATTATTTACAAGTGTTCTTACCTCTGTTTTAATTATTATAAATAGAAGATGCAAAAATGAGTATCGTCACCATCATGTACCATGCCGATATGCGTGGGCGATTACGGTTGTGCATTTCCCACGATCACCGTGTCTGTCTGTCTGTTAATGTCGCGATAATTCTATATAGCCAAGCCATCCAGGTATTTATCTATGCGCCTTCCTCTTGCTCTTTTACCACCAATTTTGTTTACTGTCTCTAATATTGTTCAAGCTTATTGCCAACATTATAACCGGGACAAAACCGACAGTTTAGTAAATATTGCTATCACAAATGCTAGCGCTTGTGGCGCGCGAGTTTGAACAGGCCGTTCTCTCTCTGTCTCTCTCTCTCTCTCTCTCTCCTCTCTCTCTCTCCTCTCTCTCTCTCTCTCTCTCTCTCTCTTCCCCCCCCCCCCGCCCCCGTACAGCCTCCCGTCCTTGTAGAGTTATGAGGTCAAAATGCATGAAATGTCCACGTCCTGGTTTAAAGTTCCAGTTTCCGCAGACACGGTAAAAGAGTATCTGTTACATGTCCCACATTGAGCAGCCGGCGTATCGCTGGCCCAGTTAATGCCTTGACAGTTAAATACACTCAAGTATTCATTAAACATTTATCACTCAACAGCAAATGTATTATGAGGTAAAACGTGTAGGACATGTTGGTCGTGCTTCACGATGTGTACTGTCTATCGCAGACATGATAGCTCTTCACGAGGGGCTTAGGGCAATAACAGTCTGGATTAGATAGAAGGTAGTCCATGATACAACTAGAATGAAGAGCTAAAGTAATCAGTCTGGGACATAAGTTCAGTCCAACGTGGTCTCAAATGAGTACGAGGAAACGTCTTGAGAAGTAGATGATGCTGTTGCCATATTGACTACATAACCCCTCGAGACCCCATTGATCTTACAAATATGGCACCGTTTGTGCACTAAGACTCGTTCATTCAGTAGCATGTCCTTTGCAGAACTTCGCTCCTATAACAACCTTCCGGAAAGCGTCTTGGTCATAAGCAAGATGCCCCGCGTTCGATACACCCATCTTAAAATCATCTGCCACATCTTCTCTTCCTCTTTTTCTCTTCCCGGGCATATCTCCCCCCCCCCCCCCTCCCCATGACTTCTCTCCAAACTTTCATGACTTTTCAAGTGACCAAAATATTTAAATTTTCTTTCATGCGAGCAAATAAGCGTTCTTTACACAAAGAGTTACTTGGGTTGGTGGCGGTTCATGTTGCATTATATGGTTTCCAAAAGGTCGTAATGGTCGGTGTCATGAAACTAATATCAACTGGCCTATTGAGGCTCTCCGCTGTTGTATGTGGTTCGGTTTTGTTTAAAACCTTATGTATGTATGCTTTAACTTATCCTTATCTACTTCAATGTGTCATGGGAATCTTGACCTGTAGAGGGTAATATGTTATCATTAAAACGGTAAGAAAGGAAGAGAAAGGTCACGGACACAATGTGCACTGCTAGCGACAGATGCTGTGGGTAACACCTTGTGTGAAGCAATCACTAAAGACATCTACAATGATCAAACCTCCCCCGTACAATGTTATGCCACGTGTCACACACACACACACACGCGCACACCCCCCCCCCCTCGCCGGTACATTGTTATGATAGACAGACCTTCTACTCAGTAATGACAAACCTCCGATTTACGCAGTCATAATAAACTTCTCTACGACGTTATGACAAACCTCCCTGTACACTATGATGACAGACAGACCTCCTCTATGCAGTCATGACACACTTCCCTACCCTGTCATGACAAAGCTCTACGTCCTTATGACAATCTCCTCTCTACGCTGTTATGACAAACCTCCCCTGTACACTGTTATGACAAACCTCCCCTGTACACTGTTATGACAGACAGACCCCTCTACGCCGTTATGACAAACTTCCTCTCTACACTGTCATGGCAAACCTCGAAAAAGAGTCCAGCGCGGGGGTAGAAAATGTGAAAGGATGCCATTAACGAAAAAAATTAATGTCTAAAAATATAAATATCTCCAACAATATAGTTATAGCCTACTAATGCAACAACTATAATGATTTTTTAAAATCAATTTTGTTCCCGTTACTTTGAATTTACGTTCAGGATTCTGTAAAGAATTAACATTATAATGACAAATGATTATATATATATATATATATATATATATATATATATATATATATATATATATATATATATATATATATATATATATATAATCATGTTGTTTTTATTATTTTCTGTAAGGAACAAACCCGTTTTCTCTACTCGTTTCCCCCGTTGAAATATAATTATAGGCCGGGTGCAAGTAACAAAATCAATAGAACGACAGTTTATGTATAAAGGGCACGCCGTACACGAATACCCGTGTGGTACAGGTTTCTCCGTGTTACAGCCATAATCGTGGCTATGCTATAGTCTGGGAAACGGAAGTTTTGTCATGCGGCAGTGCGTACAGCGGACTGGATTCTTAAAAAGGGACAGTGACAGCAAAGGGAGTGCCCAATTTAAAGAGAAAGCAGCTATATCATTTCCCAAAAGAGTGGCGCATAGAGCAGAGGTGGGCGTGTGGGTAGATAAGGCACGCAAGAATTGAGCCAGAAATTCAAAATCTCTCTCTCTCTCTCTCAGATTTTAAGCTGAGAACAAGCAGCTTTCGCGCGTCATTCCACATGCAGTGAACTCGGATGTTAGTTAGTTAGTTAGTCGCAGTTCCAACTTCACAGCAACGGGTCGTCCCCATTATGCTCCGTTCCTGTGCCAGTGAATATCACACAAAATGCTCCCCACTGCCCAATGTGAAAAGTGGAGAAGACAGGAGTCTCGACAAACAACAGCCCGCACAGATACACTGTGCATAATGCCGCCGCCAGAATGTCAACACAATAGTCCCCCACAAAACACCCAGTTCATTTCTGATGGAATCGGCAGCCATTTTCCCATCTGGATGTTTCCTAGATGTTAACCCACACAGTCCACAAAATACAGTTCATCGTCGATGGCAGTGGCAGTCAACCAGAAGCCCAGCAGCCACGCATTTCTGCATAAGGCAAAAACCGGTCAACTCTGGGACATAGCCATCTGCCATCGCTCCGAACATGCAGTCACGTTCCAAAATACCTCGGGCAGATTCAAAAGCATTTCACACGAAACTCACAGCTCACAGTGTCGCGCGAGGCTCATTGCTTTTGTGCGGACTACCAACCCACACAATATTTCTAATATTACTTCTAATTGCAAGTTAGGTCTCAGTCAGATATGACTGAGCTACTGTATAACAGTAGGCGGTACTACCCGCGTCCTGTTAGCGCTAAATATTGGACGGCGCTCACCAAGCCTGACGCCCCCTTTTGTACCAACGGATTCAGAAGGAGAAGCGCAACTGGGAGGGTACAAACCTTATTCTGGAGCCAGAAAATGCACCCTAAAGACTAAATGTCGTGGCAGGCCAGAGAAGGTCCTAAGCCATGGCCGGCAACCGGTCTAGGATAGAAGTTACGACACGTGGACAGTTAGATCATTGCTTTGCTGATCCTGCAGCTTCTGCAGCTTGTCTTTTTCCAGGCGTATTGGTGTTACCTTTCATTTGGAGCAAACTAGGCAGGCCAAGAGAGTGAGAGAAATCATGCTGCATGCTTTGTGCTATGGAGGCGTCATTATGCCTGTTTTAGAGCATAACATAACAAGCCGGCAAGTTGCCAGTCATTATTTCTAATTATCTCGTCCAGTTAAGCTGGTAGTTAGTTAGTTAGTCGACAGATCATCCTCACTGCACATCGAACCATTCAGTCCCATACGTGCTCGGATCCCCTTCTCAGAAAATCCCGCAGCGTGTAGCGGCTAACGACGCCAGTTCTGTGTTGGTTTATCAATCTTCTTTGACTTCCTGCGTAGTGTTTTTGTTTGGCAACATCTCTTTTAATTTGCTGTTCTTGCAGTCTGACCATGGTTGTAGATTCGCAGTCATCACTTGGTTCTGGCAAAAATCTTACTTCTCATAGAGCATTCAGAATGTCAGACAGGTCCATGGCGCGTCCGCCCTCCACATTAGCCATACTTGCGAGCTTGCCAGCTCGCTCATTTCCTTGTACTCCCGCATGTCCTGGCACGAAGATGAAACTAATCTTTGCCAGCCGAGACCACTCAGAGACAACAACCACTCTCTTCGGATGCACCCCGTCTTGAGCATGCTCATTGAGTCGCTAAGGACACATGCCCTAGTGAATGTCTGTGTCTCGAGCCATGTTATTGCTTTACTTACTGCCATGACTTCCACAGTCAGGCTACTTGTGGTCTCAACAAAAGCACCAGAGTCCTCCTTCACAATTCTCCCTCCGGTCCGCGCCGTAAAGGCCCATGAGCTTCTCACATGTCGGAAGACCGACCCATCTGTGTAAATGACAGCATCACTTAAGCTGGTAGCTGTGCTCAAGTATTTCATGTCAGATGTCAAGGTTTCCTCTCTTACAATTCATACAGCATCTTAATTTGGCACTGGAAACAGAGCGCTTGTAGAAGAATGCTATTTATCACTTGACTCCTCTACTGATCTGAGCATGTTTGAGTAACAGTGAAGGTACACTACTGCATTCCAATATATGTGTACTGTTGTGTTTGTGTACAGTGTCCGGTTCTGTGGCAGGCGTAGAATGCCGTGTGTTTGTTACAGCTTGGGTAAAAGAAGAATAGTTTTATTCTCTCTATAGCATGTCTTGGGTTGTTCTTTTTCATCGTGCACCAGACGGCAACCTCAATTTATTTAAAGAAAGCAACAGTCCGCTTGAAGTTGTTAACAACTCCACAGAGCTTGTCCTCAAACGGTGTAAGCCAAAGTATTTTTTCTGTTCTGTATATGTTAGTCTAGGGTATGGAAACAGCATGTAATGAGCAGCATTTACGGATGGCTGCAGCTTCAACGATGTGGTTCTTTTGAAGATGTATTCTTGTTAAACGCATGTTTAATCGAGCGTGACCTCTTGTTAGTTGGAAGAGTGTGAACGGCTCTGTACGTTATAGTTTGTTGATGATGTATGTTTTATTTGCTTGAGCGATTTCATTGAAAGTGGCACGATCAACATTTCCCCTGGTCTATATAGTTGGTTTATGTTATAGTTGTCCATTACTGCAATCGCTTTATTGGCATGATCGGCACCGCGTGTCCCTGCCAAGTGCCGTAGACAGTTATGTCTTTCCTGAGATCTCGGTCCTGGCTTTTCTGAGTTACTTCTATTCTACAGATGACACTCCTCTATGCCATCGTCTTACACCACCATTTCTCTAGGACAGCCGTCTCCCTCTTCTACTCGCTAGGTGTCCTTCAACGTCTCTATTCTTTTTATAGGACCATAAAATAAAAACACTGTCTCTTTCTTATAGCTGTGTATGCTGTCCTACTTTCACTAGCTTTCTCCAGGGAATGATTATTAGTCACTCTGACCGTTCAAGGTATTGGCAAAATTCGCCTCAGACACGACATCTCCCTTGCCTTTAATCTTTCCCTAGTTTTTTCGTTCGCATTCCTAGATTCATGGCCAGACAGAGGAACATGGTTTATATAACATGTTAATGCTTCCTTTCTGACGTTCAATGACAGCGATTTATAGCATAAGATACTTTCCATTTTCTGAATTGCAACTTTGTTTGGCCTATTCTGCTATTAATCTCTGTCGCACATCTTCCATCTGTTATGACTGCTCTTCAAAAATTTGGATTTATTGACTGAGTTACTCTTTTCCCCCCTGTGTATTGTAATATAAGATTCTGATGTTATCTTTTTCATTAAAAAAACAAACAAACACCGGCTCTGTGGCGAAAGTGTTAAAAAGCAATTCGACAGCTGTGGGCGATGAAGAAGACAACGTTGCGTTGGTTACCATACAAAGGTTTGAGTGCCGGTCGTTCAGAAAAGAATGGCAAACTACTGAACTTAAACTTGCCAAGAAATCACAAACAGCCAAAACACACCAACAAAAAAAAAAAAAAAAAACGCTGGTGTTGACTGCCACGTCCTGTAAGGATTTTTTTTGGGGGGAGGGGGGGGGGGTGTAAGGCGTGGTAGGGGGAACCGTGGGTGCTGTTAGTGTTTGCTAATCTGTTGAACTCTACAGGGTTCAACAATTCAACTAGAGCGCCTGAAACGTGACACAGAACTACACAATGATACCGACGTACGTACGTCACATGACATGAACAAGATAAGCTCTCCAGCTAAAAATAATTGCTGTCACGTCTTCGACCATCCAACGTCATTACCGCTGCACGCACAGCTGGTGTGCATAAACAGTACTCGGACTTTGTATCAGGTCGCTCGTGACCTACTGACAGGGACTGACACTGACTGATAGATAGGTAGTCCTACACATTGACACACACCATCTCTTAATTATAACTGAGCTTAATTGAAGCTAATCGACCAGATTACGTAGGGTTATACTAAGCCTTCGTCATCATCAAACGTCTTGCCATTGGCGTGGGTAATCCTGTCCCTCCACAACCATCTCTCTCTAGTATATTTTCTTAACGCGTGTACCGGTATCTTTGAGTTGCATGGTGCAAAACTGCTAAACGTGTTTCCTATTTGTCGTTTTCTATCTTTGCTGTGTCCTGTCCAGTGTTATATTTTTAGGGGGGGGGGGGGGGGGGGGGGGGGGGGAGTCAATACTACAACCAGCCGCCTCCATAGCGAAGGAGTTACGGACGCAGTTCGTAATCCCGCATACCGCCGTTCGAAACACAGGTGCAGGCGATTTGGTAGCAGACCACCTTGCATTGGTTTTTTATGAAATGGTGTTTTCGTTCAGAAAGCAATGGCAAGCTACTGAACGTAAATTTGCCAAGAGATAACAACAGGAAAGATGTTGGTGTTGACAGCGACGTCCTGTAAAGAATATTCAACTAATTCAAAACTAAACCATGTGTTACAATATATTCTGGTGGTAGAGCTATCTCCTAGTACAATGGTTCTCAACCTTTTTTGGCCCATGCATCCCTTCACCATATGTTCAGAATTTCATTCCCCCTTTTGTATTTCCTCCCTATAAATTCCCCCACCCCTATACAGTATACGTAAAAATGGAAGCTAAATTTAATAACACATACTAGAACAAGTCTATAGACGTCTACATAAAACGTGATTTGCAGGTCTGCTTACGTTATAAACTGAATTTCAGAAGAGCGAGAACAGAACCGTAAAGTATGGAAGGAAAAACAATATCAAGTAATCGGTTCTTGTATTAACGCGATCTTGAAATAATCTTAATTCCACCCCCCCCCCCCCCTGGAAACCCTAAAATCTTCCCCAGAGATTCCCCACAGGTTGAGAACCACTGTCTTAGTAGATTTCTCCATGATTAGTGTGGAATGTTTCTCTCGCTTTGAGATTTTATGCACAAGTCAACACGTTAATTATTACACCCATGTAATTTTTCAAAATGATATAACATCATCGTGTATGTTTATTGTCCTTTTGAAGTGCTGGGGAGTATGCGAAATGTATTCACCATCTGACCTCGATGAAGGAAAACTCCCCAACTCCCCCCCCCCCTTACTTTTCCCATTCCAATCCCCCGCGGTAGAGAAAGGGCAACGCACAAAAATGCGGCAAACACGCAGCTCAGGGAACCAAGCATTCGATGGAATACACTTGAGAACAGGGTAGCCTCTTTTCCCGATAGTCGCAAATTACGAAACCCATGAGGATATTAAAAGTCAATAAAAAACTATCACACCAGCTTATTAAGAAAAGGTAGAGGAAGATCGCAAATAAAGAATGAAACTGTTATGTTCACAAACCTCTTACACGTCTTCATACGGAATAACGTGACATGGCATATGGTTACGTTTAAAATTTAAAAAAAAACATTTCCGATGAAGACAAAATTGTTTGAATTGCGACCAACCATTAACACTGGCCAGTAAACTGATTCACCGCCTTAGGATAATATACCGCCAAATGTGATCTCCTCTTTGGACAGAGGGATTATATATTGTTATACTAGAGTCCTCGTGTTTTATTTATTTATTTTTTTCTGTTGTATCTTTCACCATTTCTATGCTCAGTGAACAGAAACTATAGTGCAGTACTTGTTCATTCGAGTGTGTACCATGTTTGGTCCAAACCTACTTTGTTTGGCACTGAATCAGTTATAACACTTGGAAAAACAAGCCACAAAACCGTGATATGTAGACCGAGATAAGTGATTGCTGGTATTGCAACAAGGGTTAGAAGTCAATTATAGGAAACCAGAACATATGGTCATCACCAACAAGAAAGAAGTACCACAATGTAGTAAATTAGATTACATACGATGAACTATACGGTATCCCATTCCATTATCTGTACAACTACCGCCCTATTATTTTTATCTTTTTTATCTGATGTATCTACAAACTCATTACTATACATCATAACTCATCAACTGCCTCATTGGCCATCTTTACTAATATACTCTTTCGCGTCTCTCTTTCTCTCCCTCTCTTCTCTACAAATACCATACAACTATACTTGTCATCCTCTTCGATCTCTTCCTCTGTTTCTTCACCTCTACAAGTACGTGACCAATATGTGTTATCCCTTTTCGCCGCCACGTTTAACAACAAACACTTCAGCAATATGTGTTATGCCTGCCTGCCGCCAACTCTACCCACAAACATTCTGTAGACCACAAACAGTGTGTTCCCTGGTACACACCGCTGCTGAAGTGTCAATTGTTAGACAGTAACATATTCTAAACCAGTGGTTCTCAACCTTTTTTTGGCCCATGCCCCCGTTCACCATATGTTGAAAATGTCATTCCTCCCTTTAGTATTTCCTCCCTACAACCCCCCCCCCCCCCCCCACTGTCCCTAAATAGTATACGTAAACATTAAAGCTAACTTTAATAACACATACTAGAACAAGTTTAGACGTCTACATAAAACGTGATTTGTGGGTCTACTTACGTTATAAGACGAATATCAGAAGAGCGAGGAGTACAGAACCGTAAAGTATGGAGAGAAAAGCAATATCAAGTAATCGGTTCTTGTATTAACGCGATCTTGACATAATCTTCATTCCCCGCCCCCTGAAATCCCTAAAATTCCCCCCATAGGGGGAGAATTCTCCACCGGTTGAGAACCACTGTTCTAAACCATGACATGCCAGGTGGGCTGGTTAGTTCCCTTCCTTCCCAGACAATTCCTTAGAACTTCTGAAAACTGCCTGGTACCGATTGTTCTTAGGATAAACTGACCACAGAGCCACACTCGTTGGGGAAGGAGGAAGGAGAGAGAGAGAGAGAGAGAGAGAGAGAGAGAGAGAGAGAGAGAGAGAGAGAGAGAGAGAGAGAGAGAGAGAGAGAGAGAGAGAGAGGAGAGAGAGAGAGAGAGAGAGAGAGAGAGAGAATCCTGCCTCTGCTGGAGATTGAACCCGAACTACTATCCTGGCATGTAAGCGTTGTTTTTTTTTCGCATGTCCTATTACAGGACATCGCGGTCAATACCAGAATTGTACCGCTGTTGTTGATTTCTTGGCAAGATTACGCTCAGTAGTTTGCCATTGCTTTCTGAGCGGCCAGGTCACATACCCCGTAAGTAACGGGCACGGCGAGAACCGCTACCGATTCTCGCGCAGCCGCATTTGCTCACGTGCATATATGGGATCACGGAGAAAGTCGCTAAAGCCTAGACCAGGGAGACCAGCCATGCACACTGTAAGTTTACTATATCGAAAATCACTTGCCATGATGTACACACTCGGACACGCCGGCTTAAAGGGCAGTGAACGTGTTTACTAGCTAGCAAAAATTCTATCAATACGGGCGAGAAGAGGCATGGACAGAGCCGATATCGCCAATGTAGTATGGATACAGCTGACCGATACCAATGAGTCTCTAACGCTAGATCGATTACATGATTTGGGAGTGAAGTCTGGCCAATCACGCCCATTCCGTCTTCGAGGACGAGAGATAAGACATTACAACCAACTCCTCCTGGGAACAGTGAGTAGAGATTGAGATACTTCGACATGGCTGCTGCGGCGAAGGCCTGAGAACGATGGGAATACCCAATGCGCGGAGAACTCGATCATGATTATATAACGTTCTATATCACTATCAAATCTCCCTCTTTCGCCATTTTCTAAGGGTGCAGCGTATATGTATAAACAGCCAAAGGAGCACAATCGACGACGTACCAACAAACTTCACCATGACACAACAAGCAACCCAACATAAACCCTACTGACTATTTCCACAAACGTGTCTTGAAATCGACATGCCCAAACGGATGTCTTTATTGTCAGATGACTGACGTATCGCGTCGTTGAACACGTATCAAATAACAGCTGCTTCGCGATGTACTTCTTAATGCATTGTGTACGAAGTAATGCGCCATAAATTTACCCTTACATGATATGCTTTTCTTAACTCTTGTTTTATCCAGCTGTTACAGTAAATGGCACTAAGCATAGTGTTACTTTAACTCTATATTTCCCGTTGTGTTATTTCAACATTATACCAAGTAAACTAGGTGTACAAATATAGGTTGCCGGGACTAAAAGGTCATAAACATTTTAAATATACTGCCGAATGTTTAAAGGGACGCCCACTCCAATAGATACTCTCCAGAGCCTACTTGCCATTGGGCTAGTCGGCCACTGATTATACCCACTTTGAAGTAACAGTTGTCGGGGACATAAAGAGTCAAACCATCAACGGTATGGGCCAGAAAGAGTTAACTTACAATACTTTTCTATCAGTTCAGCAACACAAATCAGAAACGATTGTCTCACTGGCTTTAGCTTTTCAGTTAACTACTTCGCCGTTTGATACTGAGTTGAGTTTGAATGGACTGGGGAAATAGCTGGCCCAACAGTATTCCAGGCTTGTGACATCGAATAGTGAAATAGCTGTCCGAAATGTTAACGTCGATGACACAATAATTTGACTCCAAAATACTCAAAGATACAAATAAGAAAGAGGATGGTCTACAGAAACGCAATAAACAAACATTATCTTTTAATAAGCCCGTGTGGGAGAAATATATTTACATAAGGACAATAATGAAGGTAACAAATCAACGAACACTTAAAGACGAATGATATGGATGGAATTTAACAAAAAAGGCACAAATACACAAAGGAAATATGATTTTTCAAAGGGCAAACATGACTGCTATCTGATTAGAACAATATTTACCGTCAAGTCCAGTGGTTCTCAACATGACAATAATGAAGGTAACAAATCAACGAACACTTAAAGACAAATGATACGGGTGGATTTTTTTTTTTAAAAGGCACAAATACACAAAGGAAATCTGATTTTTCAAAGGGCAAACATGAATTCTATCTGATTAGAACAACATTTACCGTCTAGTCCAGTGGTTCTCAACCGGTGGGGAATTCCCCCTAAGGGGGGGGGGGGGGGGGGGATTAGGGTTTCCAGGGAGGAATTAAGATTATTTCAAGATCCCGTTAATACAAGAACCGATTACTTGATATTGTTTTTCCCTTTATACTTTACAGTTCTGTACTTCTCGCCCTTTTAAAATTCGTATTATAACGTAAGTAGACCCGCAAATCACGTTTTATGTAGACGTCTAAACTTGTTCTAGTATCCATCCATCATGTGCCATGCCGGTAAGCGTGGGCGGTCATGTTCTGCCATCTCACTCTATCACCAGAGTCGTGGATCAGCTCCGTGTTTCTGTCTCGACCATGCCACAAGGCCAAGCCATCCAGGTACTTGCTTCTAGGTCTTCCCCTTGGCCTGTTCCCCTCGATCTTACCAGTTGTCACCAAATTCTCCAATCCATTTCTTCTCATAACATGCCCAAAAAATGTTGACTGTCTACGTCTAATTTCTCTAATCAATTTACGATCTTCATTTGTTTCTTGAAGGACTTGTTCATTGGTCTTTCTGGCTGTCCATGGTATTCTTTGCATTTTCCTCAGAAACCACATCTCTACAGCCATCAGATGTTTTTCAGCCTGACTGCTCATTGTCCACGCTTCACATCCATACAAAAGTACAGGTTCAATGTAGCATCTCAACACTCTTTTTCTCGTTTCAATTGACATCTTTTTATTGGTCAATATGTTTTTCATCTTGCTAAAGGCTACTTTTGCCATGGCGATTCTTGTTCTAATCTCTTCAAGGCATCTCCCATCAGATGTTATTACTGTTCCGAGATAATTGTACCTGCTCACTTGTTGAAGAATATTCCCATTTACTTGTATATTACATTGTGGTATTTCGTCCTTCCTAGTGACGACCATAATCTGTGTCTTTTTACAATTTAATTCTAACCCTAGTTGTTCACTGTGTGTAACAATCGCATCTACTAAATTTTGCAGGTCCTGTTCATTGTCTGCAATCAAGACTGTATCATCTGCATATCTAATGTTATTGATGCATCGTCCCCCAATGTTGATTCCTTCCATATCTTCAATATTTCTGAAAATACTTTCACTGTACAGGGAAAACAGATCTGGAGACATTACACATCCCTGTCTCACACCCCTTTTAATAGGCTGATATTGGCTTACTTCATTATCAACTCTTATGGCAGCTTGTTGTTTCCAATATATGTTTTTTACAAGTCTAAGATCTTTTCCATCAATTTGTAGATCTTCAAGCATCCTTATCATGTTGACATGTCTCACTTTATCAAAAGCCTTTGTGTAGTCAATAAAGCAAAGGTGTAGATCTTTGTTTACTTCTATAGAACGTTCGATTATGTTTCTCAGTATATACACAGCATTTACTGTACCCTTGCCTTCCACAAACCCACATTGTTCTTCTCCTATTTCAGGTTGTATTTTCCTCCTAACTCTTTGCATGATAATTCTCAGCAAAATCTTCGTGATGTGACTCATTATACTAATTGTTCGATGTTGATCACATTCCAAGGCTCCTGATTTCTTTGGGATTGCAATAAATACAGAATTACATAACTCCTGAGGTATATTTCCAGTATCATATATTGTATTAAGCAGACTGGTAACTTGATCTATTCCATATTCTTCTAAAGCATTAATCATTTCTGTTGTGACGCTGTCTGAACCGGGGGTCTTGCCAGATTTCATATGGTTAAGAGCATTCTGAACCTCCATCTTCAAAATTGCTGGTCCTTCATTATTATTTTGAACATCATACTGTTCGTCTCTGTTATCGTCATACAGGTTTTTCACGTAATCTGACCATTCATGTAATATCTGATCTTTTTCTATTATGACTCTTCCATCTTTTGTCTTTAGGCAGCCTGCTGATGTACGTGTTCTTTGATTAGTAAGCTCCTGAATTCTTTTGTGCATTAGTTTCGCATTGTTACTGTTGTGTTGTTTTTCAATTTCTCTGCAATTTTTCTCAAGCCATGTTTCTTTTGCCTCCTTACATAAGGTTCTCACTTTTCTGTGAATTTCTTCATATTTGGCAGGATTATTTTTGTTCTGTCTTCTTGTTTCCATTAGTTGTAAAATTTCTTCAGTCATCCATGTCTTACGGCCCACTTTCTTTACTTTTGGAATAGTTTTTTCTGCTGCGCAACTGATTGAATTCTTCATCGTTTCCCATTGATCATCTACATCTTGAAACAGGATCTCTAGATCAGACAATATATCAAATTTGTTCTTTACTTCTATGTTAAAATTATCTTGTATTTCTTTGTCAGTTTTCAATTTGCACAAGTCATATTTAGGGTTTCCTGCTGTATACTTGACTTTCTTTAACTTTACCCTCAATGTGCCTGTAATTAATCTGTGATCACTGTAACAGTCTGCATTTGGAACTGTTTTTACGACTGTTAACGCATTTCGAAACCTTTTGCTAATCAGGATGTAATCTATCTGGTTTTTAATCCTGCTGTCTGGACTCCTCCATGTCCATAATCTTCTAGGATGCTGTTTAAACCAGGTGTTTCCTACAACCATTTCTTGTTCTTTTGCCCATTCTACAAGTCTGTATCCTCTTTCATTTCTCTCTCCCAAACCATGGTTGCCTACACTGCATCCATCGCCTTGCTGTCCTATTTTTGCGTTGAAATCACCCATTATGATATTTATTTCTGATTTTTTGCAGTTCTTCAAAGCAGACTCCACGTCATTATAAAATTCCTCTATGCTTTCTTCACTGCTTTCACTTGTTGGGGCATATACTTGAATGACATTTATTTTAAAAGGTCTTCCGTTTAATTTTACTAATAGGACTCTGTCTGACACAGCATGATATCCTTTGACAGAATTTGATGTTTGCTTATCTAATATAATGGCTACACCTCTTTGCTGTTCTTCTCCCCCAGCATAAATAATTGTAAATGTTCTAGTATGTGTTACTATATTTAGCTTCTATTTTTACGAATACTGTGTAGGGGCAGAGGGAAGGGGGGGGGGGATTTATAGGGAGGAAATACGAAGGGTCGGCGGGGGGGGGGGGGGGATGACATTCTGAAGATATGGTGAAGGGATGCATGAGCCAAAAAAGGCTGAAAACAACTGGTCTAGTCTATATAACTCGCAACAGATTAAATAATAATTAAATAACACAATAAAAAGGTGGAGAGGTAAACGTGAATAACATAATGGTTCTTAAACATCAATAAACAAATAATACAAATACATCTTTGGTAAAAACAATAAGCCATTATATATCACAAGGAGGCATAAACTAGAAAACTTACTAGCAAAATCGATGGGGGAAAGGCAAACGGAAGGCGGAGAGATAAATACCGCAATGGCCTGACCACATGTTAATCGGGACAAGAACACAGACCTGATCCAAAACTCTCGTGATCGTGTGAGATGGCGAGGCCATGACAGCACATGATTATCGGCACGGCAGGTGATGATGATCCCGAGTATAGCCCACAGGGTTGAACATGTTAAACAGATGTTACCAGCTGGCCTTGTGGGTATATCACAAGTACAGACATACTGGATGGGCACCTTAATCATGATGACGACGCTCAATGACCGTCAAAGCAAACACTGTATACATTGAGGTGGTGAGACCTGGACGATGTTGGCAAGTTCACCAACACAACGTGTAGTAGAGCTTTTAGTTTTACTTTTAAAATGTTGCCTGTCCTTTGCAGGAGGTTGCGATCAACCCCAGCTTGATTTTCTAGGTAACTGTCCGTTCAGTGGTTGGCTATTGCTTTCTGAACGAGAAGTCAACATTTAAGTCCTAGTTAATTACGCTGTAGGGGTTGAACCGCCTACCTCACCATCAACGCACCGGAATGTTTAAAAGCGAGCGCTCTTATAATTTTGACCACGTCATAATTTTGACCACGTCGACGTCCAGTTGTACATTCATTTTTATTACATATGGCAGATTTTCCAACATAAAGCAGATGAAACTGACTCTAGGGAATAGTGCTAGGATGGGAGAGAGAGAGAGAGAGAGAGAGAGAGGGGGGGGGGGGGGAGACAGACAGAGACAAACCGAGAGAAAACAGATGGGATAAATAGTAATGACACGTTTACAGAATAGAATGACAGAACCTGGGCATCTAGCCATCTAAACACTGGAAACCGAGAAGCAAGGCAACAAATTACCAACCAGACAGATAACAGAAACGTGGCAATCATTAATCGGATTTGACGTAGCCGTTCTTCGTGTTAAAGCCTTATTGATATCAATGGAGTACAGATCTCTCCAAAGAGGAACAAAGAAGAAGAGGAAGGAACCTCAGCTATCATATGTCAAGACCACCTCAGCTATAGTATGTCAATACGGTTCTCTCTGGGCCACCAATTTCTTTAACCGCCAGAATGGTATTACCTCCTTTCTTAAATTGGCACAAACTCGATAAGTACATTTTAAAGAAATGCTTATTGTTGCGTATTTTGTTATTAGCTGGTTCAGTACCAAACAAAACATAAGTTTAGACCGAACAAAAATGGATGGCGGAAAATGAGAAGTATGGGTGTGAAACAGTTATGGCCCGCAAGTTGTTAATATGGTAGCAGACATGTTTTATTATATATCAAATTAAAGGAGGTTGCCTTGGGGAAAACTACTGTATTGATATTTTAATTGAGACATTTTGCAATGACAACAGTTCGGCGATATATATATATATAAGCCCATGGTAGAAGTTTGAAGTCGCTTAAGATGATAAACCACCCCGCGGCAATTAATCCGTTAGTTTATACGTTAGTTTATATTAGTAGAAAACCATTTGCGGGGATTTATCTTTCCACTGACCTAGTCTCGCAGGTCGCCCTAGCCTAAAATAGATTCAGGAAACTTCCTAGTTAGTAAAAGGCGGCGGGCGTAATATTGACCACATCAACTATCGCGTGCCGGCTGCTCTAAAATTACGCGCCTAGCTCCATGCAGCGAACAGGTCCTTTCCTTCGTTTCTTATATACACATTTTCCTGGGTCACTTTTATAGTTGCTTGCTTGCTTGTGTTCGCTGGCTGTGAACTCCAGCGTGAAGTCCTGTATGTCGGATGAAGACATCCTGTTGTCCAACATTAGTGTGATGTCATACAGTACCTGAGGTTTGCGTGAGTACCCGTTGTCCCATGTCTGGCTTATTGGTATGCAGACTGGTGGTTCCTCGCCGTGCAGGCAGACACTCTCCGACTTCGGAAAGAATAGTTTATAGTGAATTCTATGCATTTTGGTTGACACATAACAGTGTCAGAATTGTACCCCTCTTACCGGTTTAACCTTTATACTGTAAACATCATGAAGAATGTTAGAGACAATACTGACAATGAACAATATGACCTCTTTCTAATCGAAAGATTAGAAATACCGGAACTTCGATATGCTGACGACAAGTATTGCTATCAACAACACAATTGGGAATTGATAAACTAACAACAAAGGCAGGACATGTTGCCAATGACAGAGAGACATTACGAAATACTTACAGGTCAAAGTTTTTCACAGGACAAGCTACTGGGTAATCTACACATTTAAAAGCCACAGGAAAGATTTGGACATTTAACAACTATGATAACTGGCATGTTGTATTCGTAACATTCAGCAATACAAATAGGATGACAACATCAAGAGGTGGGCGGGACAGCAGTCTGTCAGTGCACAACTAAAGGGAAATGCAACAAGTGCTCCAGGTACAATCATCTGAAGCCAGCCTTCCTTCTGGAGGTGGCATGATTGATTTATATTCATAAGCAATTACTTAACACGGCTAAACCGAAACAAACCTAATTAACAGGTAACATATGTGAACCATAGCTTCTTTTTTTTTGGGGGGGGGGGGGGAGCCATATCCTTTATAGGACATCGCAGTCAACACCAGCATTTCTGCCGTTGTGATCTCTTGGAAATTTACGTTCAGTAGTTTGCCATTGTTTTCTGAACGACCGGCACCGATACCAACGCGAAACCAACACAACGCGGTCTGTTGCCAAATCGCGCGCAGCTGTTTCGAACGCGGATATATGGGATTACGAATCGCATCCGTAAGCTCTTCGCTATGGAGACGGCAGTGACAGCAATAATCAAGTTAATTTACATAAAAATATTTGTATTCAAATAGTCTGGTTATACTTCCCTTTCAATTAAAACTTGTAACATTTTGCCCTAGATGGGTATTATATCCCCACGATATAGAACCGCTGCCGTTGGCTATCCGTTCAGTTCCTTCCGGGCACTTCTCATATATCAAGTTCTCTGCCCCTGCTTCCTAATATTTCTTGTCTTGTTGTTTCCAGAATACCGACTGGCTAGTTGTGTTAATTAACAATTTTCCAACTACGCGTGTCCTAACTAACGCACACATATTTTCTCCCCACCGGTTTCCGCCGTCACAATTACCAGAATAATATTCCCGAGAGATGACCATGGAGATGTTATTGATCCAGCCGCTGCTCTCGCCTTCTGGCCCAATGCCAAGAGGTTATGTATGCAAGCGTTCATCACTGTTTCGTTCTGTATAAAGTGTCCCTTCTATTGGGCTCTGTGAAAGTAACATTCCTGATATCCGCCAGAGCTGGATGGATACTGAGAGACTGTCTCGTAAAGATGTGTATAAATATGACGCTGCGGGGTTGAATTGTGAGGACTATACCAGTCCTTATAAGGACTAAATGAGTTCAGCACCAGTCCTTGTGATGACTATAGCAATCCTTAAAGGGAATAAATAAGTTCAAGATCAGTCCTTGTGAGGACTATACCAGTCCTTATGACGACTAAATGAGTTCAACATGTCCTTGTGAGGACTATACCAGCCCTTATGGGACCTAAATGAGCTCAACATCTGTCCTTGTGAGGACTATACCAGTCCTGAAGACAAAAGGAGTTCAAGATCTGTCCTTCAGAGTAAGCAACGAACAACTGGAAGGCCATTGAATCTGGCAGGTCCTTCTAAGGACTGGTCCTCATCAAGACCAACTCAAAGCAATAATGAAAATACCATTCAGCGTGAGCCCCGAAAGACCCAACAGAATCTAAAGAACATAGAAGAGAAAATATAACGTCCAGTGTATATAAGATTATGAAAGAAAAAAATGTAAAACTCTTTAAACTGAAGTGAGGGAGTGGCTAAGAGGCTGCAGTGTCTGTCTCGGGCTCAACAGTTGCCAGGTTCGAATGCCAGCACAAGGCTGGAAAATTATCCTAGAACCACTGATTTCTAATGACATCTCACAACCGTCTGATCTATGTGTTAGTGAAACCGGAGAATAGAAGTATTATGTCAGTATTTTTCACCTTCTGTCTACAGTATTCTAAGAATATTTATGTAACATTTAAGAGCCTAATCTCCGATGTTCATATTAAGGAACTGTGAAATGGTCCAAGACCCACATCCATATAATGCCACAGGAAAGATGCATGTTCTCATAAATGTTTTCCTTGTTTGCTCGTGTTGAGCCAGAGGCTCTTAATATTGTTTAACCTCTGCACTTATATGGTCAGCGTATATCTTTTGTGTGTGTGTGTGTGACGCCCCTTCGCTTTGAATTCAAGTGTAGTCCATATACACTACTTTTAGTAGCGCTGGACTGAATTGTGTGGATTAACTTTACCAGTGTTCCTCGCCATCAAGAGAACCCACTCTAACTCCAGAGGTACTTTTAATTTACATCCTGAAGTCAAGGACGAGAAGTCAACATTTTAGTCCAACTGTCTGGTCTAGGGGTTGAACCCCCTTACCTTGCCATCAGCACACTGGATGTTTAAAAACGCACGTTCTTATCCATTCGGCCATGGTCTACTGAACAGCTCCCATGTTTGTTAATTATGCAGCAAGATATTCAAAGTTTGTGACATTTTCGGTTCCTTCAGTGTTGATAGTCATTTTTGGATGACATGTAATTATGCCTGTGGACATTTTTGCATTTATTTTTTAACTTCAGAAAAAGATTGTGATGTTCATGGTATTATCTTTTGACAGATAAGAACAGGATAATATCTAAAACTAAATTTTACACAAATACACACAAAAGTCAAGATACTTCTCTTTGAGCTATAGAGGTCCTAACTAGGCATGACATACATTCCTCAAAGAGGAATAAAGAATAACAGGGAGCAAGACAAAACATTTATTTACACTTCTTTCTGTGAAAAATGTACTCTGATAATCCCACCCCACCACCCCCATAAACATAGGAGGTCATCTGGTGTGCTGATGCTGAGATATTGGTTCAACTTTACACTGGTCAGCTGGACTAAAATGTTGACTTATCCTAGGCTTGGGGACATACATTACAAGTGCCTCTGAAATCATTCCTGTTAACAAAGGACACTGGTAATAGGGAAAGCTAATCCACATGAAAAAAAAATGAGTCCCGTGCACATGTATGGACTACGCTTGAGCTCAAAATGAGTGAATGTTTTAAATTTAAAAAACTGAAATGTTTAAAAAATATGGATTTACACAGGACATTAAAGATGACTAACGAAGAAGAATCAAGCAAGCTGTTGGACATCCATATGTTGACACAGACAAGCCAGTGCGTGACAATAATCACAACAGATAAGAATCCACAACAATCCACAACAGAGCATGCAAGCCGTGAATCTTACACATGCTAATACACCAAGCCTAGATACAGATCTGCCTACATCCCAGCACCAACATAATGTTATATTGTTGTTATTTGTTCTATATGTTATATTTGTTCCTGTAGGCTATAGTTTCCGGCTCTGTGGTGAAGGGGTTATGAATGTAGTTCGTAATTCCGCACACTGCGTTCGAAACATAGCTGCCAGGCGATTTGGCAGCAGACCGCCTTGCGTTGGTTTTTATAAAATGGTATGAATGCCGATAATTCAGAAAGCAATAGCAAACTACTGAACATAAACTTGTCACAAAATCACAAACAGCCAAAAAATGATGGGGTTGACTGGACGTCCTGTAAAGGATATGCAACTAACTTCTTTAACTTTAATGCTATAGTTGAATGTTCCTGTGAACCTGCTTTAGTATACATATGTGCACAAGCAAATAGTGATAAGATTAGTACTTGATGATCAAATGCAAGTTGACATGCAGCTTTACTGCTATTAGCCCACACAGCAGAAACTCTGCTATCAGCATTTCACAGCTGAGAGGGTTGCTGCAGTTTATTCTTTTCCAGGAAGGCAGTGCAAGCAAATGTGATGTACTGCTACAATGGCAATTCCTGAGTAAATGTATGTTTCTCACACATGGTATACAGTACTGTCAAATATTCTTATTTTAATCAATTACAACCCAGCACAAGAGAACAATGGTGGTACAGTGGTTGTCAATGTATATGTATGTACACATGCATGCATGCTTTTATATGTACGTACATTCTTATCTACATTTACATGCAAGCAAGGATACATGTACGTACAATTTGTACATGCTGATGCAATGCTGCATTAATCAATTCCATGATAAAGCAACAACAAAATGCTGAATAAAGGCACACATTTTAAACAAAATCACTCAAACAAAGAACAAAAAATACATTACAACATGCTAAATGTTACATTCCACGAATTAATAGAAGACCACCTTCACAAGAACCAAGCAGATACATTACAACATGCTAAATGCTACATTCCGTGGATTAAAAGAAGAGGACGACCTTCACAAGAACCAAGCCAAACCACCGGGCAGGTCATTCAAGACAATGAAAGATAACTTACAACATGATGACTGCCTTGAATCATCTGCCTCTTCTTTCTTAGACTCTGTTCATACACGCACAAGTATGATCAACTTTCACAAACATAGCACTAAAGACTCAGTAAAACTAAATATTGTCCAAAAACATTTAATATTTGCCGAAATTTATTACGACAAAAACTAAAATAAATATATGTTAGTGCAAGAAATGTGCTATTCTAATGCTCATAACATGGACCTGAGGTCATGTGATTAAATCCCCAGGAAGATTGTGATGTTTTAAAACTGAACTGAGCTTCCAGGTTGACAAGGTCTAAAATTGGTACCAGGAAATTCTCTGGGAAGAAAAGGTGGCCGGCATGATAGTGACCATATCACCCCTCAAGTGCTGGTTGATCTATAAAATATGGGCCAGCACCATATATCCAAAACTCCTCAAGGTGTGGAAAAGGGTTGTTTACTTTGTACTGCTCATACAATATATTTCAGTATGGTAACAAATCAATACATTTCTGAAAACTCTACGGGTATATAGAAATAATATTCTTACAATGTAAAATCAATTTACTCAGGAACATTTTGCCTATGCTTAACAAACTTTAGAATTTATCCACATCATAACTGACATTTTAAAATCATTACTGTTCAGTTTCTGAATACATCAACCCACTAAAGAAAGGGTCTGCAAATATTCAAATGCTGAGATAAGTCCTGTCTGTTTTACTAAACAGTGCATTTTAAAGGGATTTTTAAAAAAATAATTAAGCAGGAGTAACAATACTGGAAGATTGGGTGTAAATAATCTATACATTAAAAGCTCTACTTTAACTAACTCCTGAATTAACTAAAGACCCACACAGTGGCAAATTGATTTAATTCATTTCTCAACCCCTGGTGTGCTTGTAATTTCAGCTGTAGTTTGGCAAATCAACAAGGCATTTTTTGGTTGGTTATAGTTTAACCATTTGGATGCCTAGCGCTTATTTTTAATCATTGTTCTCACTGCATGAAGGTTGGTGATATTCTAAATCATGACATGAGATTCATCACGGTTTACTCAGGACAATTCTGAAAATTAGCTGATATTCCTTTACATGTGGCTGGGTCAACTCCATGCTCTAATGGTCAGAAACAACAATCCTGCCACTGATGGGAATTTAACCTTGACCACTGTCTATACAGGCAAGTGTTCTATCCATTATGCCACTGTGACTCATTTATGGTAATTAATGAGCGGAATTAAATGGGATGGAAAAGAATGTGTCATTTGTTCTGGAAATTAAGCAAAATATGTATTGATTCATTGATAATATTTTACATTCCTTGTGAGATATAATTAACAATACACAGACTAATAATAAACATAAGCAAAGTAAATATCACATACAACTGTGCCCAAACAGCACACATGCAATGCAAGAACATAAACATATCAATGCCAACATGAAACAACAGACAACTATTGCAACCGTTGAACACACTTTAAACCCAGGAAGAAATGTCCTATACATATTTCATGTCACAGTATTTCCATGAATTGCAACCAGCAAGTGAAGTGCCCCAAGAACACCAATCATTCATATGCAGAACGACAGTCAATGATTATTTTTACAGGTGCAAACAGTAGTTATAATACTTAAAACAACCATCAAAGAAGTGTAACCAGAACTAAAACTGTCCAACAAAAAATAACAAAGAATGAATTGTAAACTGTAAAACAATTGTATGTATATTTACATACCTCTTGGATCCACTCCTTTCAACCAAGTTCCTGTTTAAAGCAAGAAAAACAAATGATTGTAAAATAATTCACAAATATATGGCAATCACCTGTATGAATAGTAGCAATATAGTGAATAAGTAAAGAGAAGAATATAAAATACAGAACTTATCTGTGGTTTACTTAGTAGACATATAATGGGCACTATAAATGTAATTGGAAAGTAATATTAGCAAGGAAAGTAGCAGATAATTCCACTACATAATGCTGTGACACAGTATATGTGACAGCCAGCATTCTACAACCCAACACAATATCTGCAATAGGAGTCATTTCTTCTCCGTCTATTTGTTTACACACCTTCAGATGCCAATATGAATAAATTTAAAGAAAGCAGCTGTCAACATGAACTAGCTTACATCTTCACTGAGTTTTAATCAAATGGAGTGGGTGCAGATAAAATTAGTTTTCTCTAGTTTTGTTGGACATTCCTGCAACAAATGTTGACCAGCTATTGTACCAGTTCCTGTCATATTCATCAGTATCTTCTATCTTTGCTTTATTAAACATGTGGTATTTCTGCTTGTTGCGCCCTAGACAAAGTCAGAAGATTGTTACATGTTCTCTTCCATGGAGTTATTATGCCCCATCTTTCTGATTACCTGGATGCTCTGATTTTCACTTGGTTCTACTGAGGGCGAGTCAATAAGTAAGTCACACAATTCTGTGGGATGGCAGGTAAATGTAGTTGGTGTTTTCTACAGGTGTCATTAGGTGACAGCAACATCAAATTTTATATTCCCGTTCATCAGGTGGCGCTAGGTGTCTCATGCGCATGCGCAGTGCATAAACAAAATGGTGACTGTACTTACGGAGTGTACAACCAAAGAGCAACGTGCTGTTGTGCGTTTTTTGTGGGCAAAAGGACTGCCTGCAAAGGACATTCATAAGGAAATGCTTCCTGTTTATGCTGACAAATGTTTGTCCCGTAAAGCGGTGCATAGCTGGGTAGAAAAATTTTCTCAAGGACGCTCTAAAATTGTTGATGAAATCCAATCTGGTCGTCCTGTTGAGATTGCAACAGAAGCATCCGTGCAGCGGGTGGAGGAATTAGAGGTGACAGGCGAGTAACGATAGACTCTGTAGCATCTGCAAAAGAGTGCTCACATGGTTCAGCATACAGCATAATGCATGATCGATTGAAATTTCCAGGACTGCTGACTAGAGGAATGTTGCTTCTTCATGACAATGCCAGACCACATACGGCTCGATTAACTCAGGAGAAAATTAACCAACTAAGGTGGGAAGTTCTGGAACATCCACCTTACAGCCCCGACTTAGCCCCTAGCGATTTCCACCTTTTTGGTCCACTGAAAACTCACCTTGGCGAGAAACATTTTACAAATGACGCCGAAGTTGAATGTGAAGTGAAAACGTGATTTATAAAACAGAGCATGCAGTTCTATGCAGCCGGTTTGGGAGGACTGATAAAACTATGGGATAAGTGCATCAATGTTGGTGGAAATTATGTTGAGGAATAAAGGGACAATGTATGTATAAAAATAAACTGGTTTCAAGTTGTTATCATAGTTATTTTTCTACAGCCATTTGTGACTTACTTATTGACTTCTCCTCGTATAACAGCTTCTTATACATTTTTGGCCTCTTCATAGTTTATATCTAAGTCAGGCTGAGGCAGTCTTCCACCTTCCTTTTATCAATTGTCAGCTTTTTCATTTCTAGGTGTGATGCAATGAGAGGGGGGATTCATTATATTACCACTTTCGGATTTCTGACACAGTTCATGATCTAGTCCCCCATGATAATGACCACATCTTTCACCGAGTGTTGAATGTCTATTTAAAAATACAGGGCTAGCACCATATACCCAATACACATCAAGGTGTGGAAAAGGATCCTTATTTTTTAAAAAGCTACCTACAATGTGACAGTTCATAATTTAAAGAACACAGAAACAACGATGTAAGGCGTCCCTACACCCTAGAATTGATCTTTTACTGGTCCCTTTGGTGCTTGCTGTATGAAGCTAGTTGCTGGGGAGGGGGAGAGAGAAAGAGTGGGAGGAGAGAAAGAGTGGGAGGAGAGAGAGAGTGGGGGTAGAAAGATAAAGAGTGTGTGCTTGCAAGCAAGCAAGCAACACAACTGTTGCATATATCCTTAGTTGCTCTACATTGCAGCACTTTATGGTTGGGAGCAAATGTATTTTTTACAGGACAAAGAATGGTAATTTGAACCCATTCCTTACTATTGTACAGTACAGGTATCAAGGTGCAGAAGCTAACAATGAATTAAATGTTAATTCAACTGAACAAATTGTGGTTGTTTTCCTGTTCGTTCAAAACTCCTTTTTCCAGCAGCAAGGTGAAGCAATGACAGACAGTAAATACAATCTTACTGCTGGAAAAGACAACATGCCAATCATGTTAAATGCAGATGTGTAGTTTAGTTTACTTTAGTCGATGGATCAACATCACGGCACACGGGTGTAACCCATAAGTGCTCCGTTTTCCTCCTAACTCAAACTCGAGTCTGAAGAAACTCAGCTCAGTGCACGAACTCCGTAGCACCGGCGAGGATCCTGAAATACTTTGGGTAGATTTTTAACTCAAAATTTTGCCCAGGCAGTGCCGATGAGCTACTCTTTTTCGATTTCCAACTGCCAAGGGATCTTTTACGAGCGCAACAATACACACGGGCGTCCGATCTCACTACCCAGAGACCAGGGGAAATTTTATTACAAGAAGTCCATGTGTTGTTTTTTTTCATGCAGATGTCATGGATAAGAGGTCTACAAGATATATTGCTATCACTGTACAATTTGTTATTCTAACATCTAACTTTCTTATCATGGAGCTAACACCTAATAGTCTTATTGCCCCATAAGGTACTGCACACCTACTGTCTTACCGCTCTATCATGGTGCTAACAACCCTACTGTCTTACTGCTCCATCATGGTGCTAACAACCTACTGTCTTACTGCTCCATCAAGGTGCTAAAAATTACTGTCTTACTGCTCCATCATGGTGCTAACAACCTACTGTCTTACTGCTCCATCAAGGTGCTAAAAATTACTGTCTTACTGCTCCATCATGGTGCAAACAACCTACTGTCTTACTGCTCAATCATGGTGCAAACAACCTACTGTCTTACTGCTCCATCATAGTGCTAACAACCTACTGTCTTACTGCTCCATCGTGGTGCTAACAACCTACTGTCTTACTGCTCCATCATGGTGCTAACAACCTACTGTCTTACTGTACCTACAGGTACATGTATCATTGTATTTACATATGAATTGTGAAAACTGTTAGATCAACAATTCATGTGAAAAAATGCCCTGAGTGATTGCTTTCTACTGAGCGGACATCTTTGTCTAAATGCCTCATTTTCCTAAAGCTTACAGTTTCAATTCTTATGTGTAACTTATTATATGCGCTGTGAAGCTATCTCACTATCAATGCATATCAATCTGCTAATGACCTATGTGCTTGTGGCGTGTTCACTCTAAGTGCATTTCATGAACCTTTTCTCTGTGCGGAAGAATAGTACTATTTACGCATCTTATGGACATAAGTTCATGTTGGAGAAATAGTTCTGCTATCCTGTAACTTGAACTATCGTGCCATTACGGTACATCTTCTTGTTTACATCTTAGTAACCACACAACATGTGTTATGGACATGTAATCCTTTCATAAATATGCAAGGGAAATGCCATGTTTGATGAGTATAATAGCAAGAATAAAGAAAGAAAAATGCACGATATATATACTCAAATGTCTTTCAGGACTTGGTGCTAACAACCTACTGTCTTACTGCTCATGATAGTGCTAATGACCTACTGTTCTACACATCCCTTCATAAATTCTTTTCTCTACATTCTCTAATTAATGAATGTGCTGATTTCTCTACATGCCATAATGTTAAACTCTTATTTTCTCTCACTACCTTCCTGTTTATGTTTTCCATGTATCTCATCAACTGTCACAGTATGTTCTAGTTTTGCTCCTCATGCTTTGGTCAAAGTTTGTGACTGTGATCTCCTGATACCTGTCATAGTTTCCTTTCTGCTTTGATCTTTTTTAGAGCATTCTCTTTTGAAACATTCATAAATGCTCATTTTGACTATAAATTGTAGATTTAACATTACATAACATTATATTTCGTTTTAAAGGACTGTCTTGCTTCTTCTTTCGTTCATTTCATAGTCTGCATGGTATCCTATTTGCTGTGGTGCAGCTCCGGGCTGGTTGCTTCTGTCTTCAGCACTTTTCTTTTGCTAGGGTAGACTGTGGTCATACTTGAGTTTAGATATATATGTATGTACACACGTGTGCATGTGTATATACTCATGTACATATCTAGAGCTGTCTGGTTTTACGGCACCAGAGACATGCTGTCACCCCTTGTCCTGTTAATTAAAACAGTTCTGCCACATGAAGGCCAGGAGTTGGACTTTTGCTACCAGAGGTGATGAATATACAAGCCATGGGGGTATTTTGCAAGGTTGGGTGCCCACCCTTAACTCTGCCCCCCCTGCTATAACAGCAATTTGGAACCCCTGTCTTGCTTATTCAGTCTGTCCAGGATCACAACTGTCTGCTGCCAAGTTACAATTACTGCTTGTAATGTAATCAATAAGTTTCATTGCAACCCACAATGAACAGTGTTTACAGCTATTTTGGGGTTAACTAAAATTAACATTAGCAAAGAACAAAGCTAGTAGAATGTAAGAGGTGAAGAAAAGCAAATATAGCATTTTGTTGATGAATGCAAGGATCACAGAGGCAAGTGTAGATAATGATTGGGCTGCAGCTGGAAGCAAGAAACATTCTACCCTTTCATCAGCTGCTCCAATTACTGAAACTATAGTGCATATCTAAACATAAGTTTCCTGGCTAGTTTTTTTTTAATGTAAACTTGTCACATTTCAGCAGTCTAACAAAGTAAGGTATTTATGTTTCATGGTTTACAATATAAAATAGTTAGGAGAGCTGACAGTTCCTGTTTGCTAACAGCAGGTTAGTGGGTTCATTCCACACGCTGGTTTGTTGGACTTTAACGTTGACTTCTCATTCAGAAAACAATGGCAAACTACTGCACACAAAATTGCCCAGGAAATAACCTTGGGTTGCAATGTTGTACAAAGGAAATGCAACATTTTAAACAGACTTTAAACAAAGTCGCTTAAAAGTCGACAGGGTCAACTTCAATGCACTGGGTTTTTATCCCATATGGCTCAGTCTCTTTCCACAGCGAACTGAAGAAAGCATCGCACAAAGCACGAACACCGTAGCTCCAGCACGACCCCCAGGGTCTCCAAAAAAATGCACTCGAGAACCAAAGGACGCAACCCGGAATCGAACCCACAACCTTCAGGGCCCGAGTCAGACGCCTTGACCACTTCGCATCAATACGGTGTGGGCTACAAGACAAACATTACCCATTAATGTAGAAGCATTAAGTAAAGTCAACCCTGAAACGTTTCTTTAACAGAAGAATATTAAGTTAATCAGGAGCCCTTGGTAGCCAACTGGCTAGCACACTTATCCGAAGGCCTAGGTGTCATATATTGGAATCCCAATCTAGTTAGGAATCTTTTCAAAAACTGACTTCAGCTCTCTGGTGCACTCATCTTAAAATGGGTACCAGAACATGTTTTGGGAAGTAAAGGCAGTGGCATGACATTGACAACAGCACCCACCGAGTGTCAACTTGTCTGTACAAATATGGGACCAACACCATACACTCAACATGCCTCAAGCATGGAAAACGGTCCTGATCTTTGATTGATATAGGTAAAACAATACAAAATGTCATTCAAACAAACATCTCAGTGTTCTCTATGACAGTAATTCCGAACAACTTTTAAAAAAACTGCTTTGGATATTTATGGACTGTAATATTTCCATTACAAAGAATAGCATTGGACTGCCAAGGATGAATAACTCATCAACACTGGGATTTTAAAAAACAAAACATTTTTATTACCACTGCTTTAATCATGCCGTTCATATTTTCAAGAGTTTAAACTGTTAATATACCCATTAGCAGCATTGTAAGCAAAGGCAGGGGAAATGTAATGGAAAAAGCAAAAAATAAAGTAATGGTTCATGATGGTTACCAATAGCCACAAGTCGTTTATAAAGGACAGTCTGATCTAAGGGACCAAGAGACTCATTTAGCTTGGCATCAGATGATCCACTCACACCTGGTGGTTCTTGTTCTGGTCTGGGTCTGCTTGCTGTTTATCAATAAGTAAATCAAAAACAATATAATCCTACCTCGGTATGTTAGAAAACATAAGGACAAAAAAGAATAACCACTATATTTCCAATTATGAAAGATTTTAACCGTCTTACATACCTGTCATATTTTATTAATAAAACAGACAATTCTAAGACAAAGTAAGTTGAAATTGGCACAGTTCTAGAGAGAAAATATCTGGCAGAATAAATTAATTTGGCTGTATTAAAACAATAAACTACTTCTGAAAGCATAACTTTTCAGTACTTCTATCACAGACAAAGAGGAAAATATATCTGCCAGACCTGACACTCACAACTGAGCCATGAGCGAAGACCACTGCCGAAAAAGTCACTTTCATGCTTCAAGTACCTCACAAAGGTTATAAAAGTAGCAAGAAGAATAAGGTACACAACTAAACAAAGTCACCAAGACCTACAAATCCAAACTCAGTGGCCCAAAGTTGGGAACTCAGTCAAGTTTGCTGACTAGCTACAGAAATTGAAGAAGCAAGACTGGCAGTTGGACAAAACATGAGAGACCAAAGGACAAGGATCAAGACCATCTATATGACCAACAGTATCAGCATTGGACAGTTGCCAGGTTGATTGAGGACTTAATAAGAAATGTACCACATAGAAAACTGCCCATAAGGCTGTTTGGAACTCTCTCTATGTCAGGGCTGTGTGGAGAAGTCTATATGACAGCGCCGTATGAAGATCTCTCTGTATGACAGGGCTATCTGAAGTGTGCTCTATGTCAGGGTCGTGAAGAGCTCTCTATATGACAGGGCCATAGAAGATATGGAGAGCTCTCTATATGACAGGGCTGTATGAAGATATGGAGAGCTCTCTACATGACATGGCTGTATGAAGATATGGAGAGCTCTCTACATGACATGGCTGTATGAAGATATGGAGAGCTCTCTATATGACAGGGCTGTATGAAGATATGGAGAGCTCTCTATATGACATGGCTGTATGAAGATATGGAGAGCTCTCTATATGACATGGCTGTATGAAGATATGGAGAGCTCTCTATATGACAGGGCTGTATGAAGATATGGAGAGCTCTCTATATGACATGGCTGTATGAAGATATGGAGAGCTCTCTACATGACATGGATGTATGAAGATATGGAGAGCTCTCTATATGACAGGGCTGTATGAAGATATGGAGAGCTGTCTATATGACATGGCTGTATGAAGATATGGAGAGCTCTCTACATGACATGGCTGTATGAAGATATGGAGAGCTCTCTACATGACATGGCTGTATGAAGATATGGAGAGCTCTCTACATGACATGGCTGTATGAAGATATGGAGAGCTCTCTACATGACATGGCTGTATGAAGATATGGAGAGCTCTCTACATGACATGGCTGTATGAAGATATGGAGAGCTCTCTACATGACATGGCTGTATGAAGATATGGAGAGCTCTCTATATGACAGGGCTGTATGAAGATATGGAGAGCTCTCTATATGACATGGCTGTATGAAGATATGGAGAGCTGTCTATATGACAGGGCTGTATGAAGATATGGTAAAAGAGGGCCCATGCTGAGAGGTTATGGTGTCTGCCTTAGACTAAGAAGGCTCCAAGTTTAAACACAGCATTGGGCTGGAAATAATCCCAAGACACACTAATATCATATGTTCCCCCAATTTCTTGGGTACAAAGCCTTCTCAGATAAGGGAGAAAAACAGGAGGTCTCATGTGCAGGTTATATGCATAAAAAATCCCACGGCAGCTGGAAATCACAAAGAGTAGGCCACAAGATCGTTCCTTGGTAAACTCACTAGGAAAGTAAACCTACCCATGGGTAGACAGAGCCTGTTACCCTGGATAGAATCTGCCTACCTACAGGAAGCACACCTCAAACACCTGCATGCTGAAGCCTTCACCAGTGACTTGTGAGGTGCATAACTAAATGTACCCCACTCTCATCGAAAGATGAACAAAGAAGAAGAAGAAGAGCTGAAAAACTGCAATGTGTACTTGAACTGTTTGTACTTGAACTGTTTGTAATTGTATCTGTTTACTTCGCTGCACTATTCACTACAATGTGTACTTGAACTTTTTACTTTGCTGCACTATTCACTGCAATGTGTACTTGAACTGTTTGCTTCACTGCACTATTCACTGCAATGTGTAATTTAACTGTTTGCTTTGCTGCATTATTTACTGCAATGTGTACTTGAACTGTTTGCTTCACTGTACTATTCACTGCAATGTGTACTTGAACTGTTTGCTTTACTGCTCTATTAACTGCAATGTGTACTTGAACTGTTTCCTTCACTGCACTATTCACTGCAATGTGTACATGAACTGTTTGCTTCACTGCACTATTCACTACAATGTGTACTTGAACTGTTTGCTTCACTGTACTATTCACTGCAATGTGTACTTAATTGTTTGATGTACTGCACTATTCACTGCAATGAAACACTAACATGTCACATCAATATTCCTGCTGCTGAGATAAAATCCTAGCAGATGTTGCCACTGCTGTGTGAAATTTTAATATCATGTATACCAGGTTACCATTTATGTAGTGGTGTTAGCAGTTTTGTTGCCACTTTTTTTTCTCAATTCAGTGTCAGGTACCTATTTCTTGAAAGAAATTGTATGAATTGGTTTTTGAAATTGTCATGGCAGCCAACACTGTTGAAATACTGCACAGAATATCACACACTTGCATCTCAAATTGATAGTATAACAAAGATAGTGATTTATATAACATCTGCGTAGTCCATTTCACATGTGTATGTGCTTTGTACATGTGTACATATATTTTCTGTGTATGACTGCTGTACATACATTACTGGTGAATTATGTGTTAGTTTGCAACAGTTCAATTCTCAAACAATAAAGTTTCTGCATTCATGCACAATGAGAAATGCAAGAAAACCAAACCTAAAATTTTAATTTAATTCAATAAAAAAAAAAAGAAATGGTAGGAAATGATAAACCAAACCATGCAAAAATTATGAGACAACCATCACCAACCAATTCTGTTAAGGCATGTTCTTTCAGTTTCTATTGCTATCAGCATCTGCTTCAGTGCCACATCTATGTAATTAGAAACATTAGGCCAGAACTGATTTAATGACTCAAGCAGTCAGCAAACAACACAATATCTTGAACTTTCAACGTCAGTAAGCTGTGTTTTGATACCTCAAGTCAAATGATAACTTTCTATTTAACTTACTTGACTGCAAAAAACTATTATACTAGTTCTAGAATGGCTGCACACTACTGTTGTCAACGTGCACAAAAGGAAAAAACAAAACAAAATTTCAATCACCAAGTAAATTAAAACTTTGTTCATGCTAGCTCACTAGCTAATAAACTAACAGAATATTAATATACAATTAATTCTACCAAACATAATTCTTTATCCATTTTTTTCCTTCAAACAAGTGCCTTGCTGACCGGCAATCGTGATCGTGCTTCTTCACATCCTGCGATTTCCAGCAGAATAAATTCACTGATGTGCTGACATGTTTCCATGCCACAATTAAAGTCTTCTTGAGCAGGCTTCCTCCTAACTCTCATTCTATAAATCTGTCCAGTTATTACAAATGTCCCAGTTTTTATCTTCTCATTGGTCCAAAATCTTGGCTGCTTCTCTCTTATATTTTTGATAAGATTTTTCTGTGTCTTGGCCTCCAAAATATTTGAATCACTTATTTTGGCAGTTGAAGATACTTTTTACCATTCTTATGTCAAAATTGTGTGGTTTAAATGCTATACAAATTTGATACTGGTTTTCACATATCAATGTCACTGTCAGTAACCATAACATTAACAACTTTGAGGCCAGCATGACTGAATGGATAAAATCATTCTTAAACATCCGGTGTGCTGATGCTGAGGTAGTGGGTTTAATCCCTACACCAGTCAGCTGGACTAAAATGTTGATTTCTCATCCTTCACTTGGAGACGTAAATTACAAGTACCTCAGATGCCTGAGTGGGTTTGCCTAGAGACAAGGGACCCTAGTAATAGGGAAAGATAATCCACGTGCAAACATCAGTCCAGTGCTCTAGAAGAAGTAACACATAGTATGGACTACGCTTGATTTCAAAGCAAGCGAATGCCAACAACAAACAATTAACCTATTTTATACCAAGTGAAATTGACATAGTTTTCACTCACTTTTCTTGTAAAAGTATGAATTGTGTTACAGAAAAAGATTTTAGGGATATACATTTTTTAGAGTAATTTAAGAAACAGTTTACATTACAGTTAATGGGATAGTGCTACCACAGTTTTTTACTGTGTCTTACATACAAATCATATTTTAATTTCAATCAATCATGTGCCATGCCGGAAAGCGTGGGCGGTCATGATTCGCCATTTCACTCGATCACCAGTGTCGTGGATCAGCTCAGTGTTCCTGTCTCATCCATGCCATGTGGCCAAGCCATCCAGGTATTTTCCTCTCGGTCTTCCTCTTGGTCTGTTCCCTTCGATCTTGCCAGTTGTCACTAAGTTCTCCAATCCATTTCTTCTCATAACATGTCCAAAAAATTTTGACTGTCTACGTCTAATTTCTCTAATCAGTTTACGATGTTCATTTGTCTCCTGTAGTACTTGGTCTTTGGTTTTTCTGTCTGTCCATGGTATTCTTTGAATTTTCCTCAGCAACCACATTTCTGCAGCCATCAGATGCTTTTCAGCTTGACTGCTCATTGTCCAAGTTTCACATCCATACAAAAGAACAGGCTCTATGTATCCCCTCAACACTCTTTTTCTCGTTTCAATTGACATCTTTTTATTGGTCAGAATGTTTTTCATCTTGCTAAAGGCTACTTTCGCCATTTTAACTTATCTAGCAATATAAGACAGATGCTGGCAGTTCAGGACTGCAATTTTGTTTATGACAGACGTATGAGACAGCAGAATCATATTTACCACTACACCCTAGTGAGGTAGTACAGAAGCAAAAGAGACTTCTAAATGTCTATTCTGGAAAGCATTTTTGGTCATGAATAGAACAACATGTTTTTTTTTTCACAACAGTGATATATGAAGAACATTCTATGCAGTAAATCCCTTCCACTGGAAATTAGAAAAAGAATTACTTTATGTTACATTCAACCAATTCCAACATATGGCTGTGGATTCTGGAAAATTAGTAAACAAGGGGAAATCCCTTGAAGTCACAGAAATGTGATTTTAATAGAAGAATAATGAGAATACATTGGACAGAAAGCACTGTGGCAAAGGGGTTATGGAAGCAATTTGAAATCCTGCATACCACAAGTGAAACACGGCTGCGGGCGAGTTGGAAGCAATTGCATTGCACTGGTTTCATAGACGTATGAGTGTTGGTAATTCAGAAATCAATGGCAAACTATGGAACGTAAACTTGCCAAGAAATGACAAACTGCCAAAAAATGTTGGGGTTGAATGCAACTAACTCATCTTAACACTGGACAGCCAAAATAAGTAATCCAAATGTTTTATAAGTGGCTTAGATACAAAGACAACTTATAACAACCAAAAGAAAGAGGCAGTCAAAATTCTGTGGCCACATTCTGAGAAGAGGAAAACTGAAGCATATTGTAACAACTAGAAACATTTATAGAGAAGATTCTTGATATCCTTTTAATTACGGCATGGAAAAATAGTACAAGAACTGATATATTATGTTGGATATAGCAAGATGCAATGATCGCTCATGCTAGCTGGCAAGGCACTTGATGATAATAGCGAAATATATTAACAGAAGTTTAATATAAATTTAATTTAATTTAATTTCTTTTAGTTTCTTCTTCTTCTGCGTTCATCCAGAGTTTTTTTTTTCGGATGTGATTGCGTTGTGCCTGTTTACAGCAGAGCTGCGTTCTTGCACCGTTAGGCCGACACATCCAACTTCTGCGGGCATTTGTTGACCGGGTTAACCTTCCCTGGGATTTTTTTAAAGTTTAATTTATTCCTTCTTAAAAAAACTAATAGTAACAGCAAAGTAATAATATATTCTTCTTATAGTCCATGCCGTGTCGAGTTGGTGATCATGTCTGTCCACAGTTTTTGTGTTTCCAATAATTTTGTATGTTGTTCCTCGATGCCATGATGTCAAATTGTCCAGTATCTTCTCTCCTGGCTTCCCCCAGCCTCTCCTCTCCTCCAAGTATTCCCTGTTTATCACAAGCCCAAAGAATATAAACTGTCTTATTGTGATGCAGGTGACCGGTTCTCTTTGTGAGTTACTTATTTAAAACAGATTCATTGTTTTTTCTATCTGGCCACTATGTTCTCATCATTATTTTTTATAAATCCACGTCTCTACAGCTGCTACATAATTCTTCACTTTGCTAATTATCCATGATACACTTCTGTACATCAGGACTGGCACAACTTGGCTCCAAAGCGTAATTAACTTATGTTAATATATTAAATTAAATCCCTAAAATTACTTTCTAATACATTAGTATTAGATAAGTTATTGTTTACTGAAACATTAGTGACAATCGTGTTTTCATTTGAAGCAACTTGTCTTTTATTTTTTTTATTCATATCCATTAAATTTGAATTTATGGGGATGTAACTAACAATAATCATAGTTTTATAAATAAACCCCACATATTTTTTACTGTTAATATGTTAAGCAAGGAAATGTTTTGGAACAATCTGAGAAACTGTAACTAATCTTAGGGGGTGGGTAGCTGCTATGGTTACCTTTACCTTTAGTTATTTCCTCTGCACCTTGTTCAACTTCAACAAGTTTACTACCACTTTCGGTTTGGTTATCACCAACTTCTTCAAGATGTGCTCTAGCTCTAGTGGTTGAAATCGGTTCTGCTCTACCGCTAACAGACAAGGGTACTTCTGTTGCTAATGAGGAAAGAATATTAGCTGCTGTAGATTCCGCGAAATCAATGACTGACTTATCAATAACTGGCACTGGAGCAGACTTTGTGTCAATCTGAAAATCATCTTTATCTTTCTCTCCAAATGAAATTATAGGTTCAGAGCTATTGTGCGCGTTTGCGTCAACTTCTGAGTAATCAACACAATAAAGATCTTCCTCAGCTTTATTCTCACCCGCATTATCTGATGTCGTGGACACTTCGTCATCTTGATTTCCGTCGAAAGTGAATGAACCAGACTTTGAGGTCTCGGCAACATTGTTGTCGTGATCGAAACCGCTACCTGAACCTGGGGCATCAAGCTTTTCGAAATCATCATTGGAATATCCTGCGTTTTCGTGGTGGCTGTAAAACGGATCTGAAGGATTCGTATCGGCCATATCGGTAAAACAAGCAATCTCCCGTTACACTGTACTGAAAAAAAATCCCAAGCGGCTGGAGTAGCTGTGGACTGCCTTCTGTTGGTGTCTGAACTCAATGCATTAATAGTAATAATAATGGCCGTTCTTTGTATTGCCCTACTTGTGAGCATGCGTAGAAGAACATGATAATCATCCAGGGGAGCTTATTCTAATCATCTCCCATCCAGCCCAGAACTTTGCCCCCGGACCAGGCTATATCAAGTTTCTCTTTATCATAAGCAAGATATCTTGCTGTCATGTGTACATTAATTATCACATCCTAATCCACCCATTGTCTTCATCTTCCTCCATCCATAGTTATATTTTCCAGATATTCATTTCCTTTTCAAGTAAAAAAGTTTGAAGCCAGACAAGAGCGATGTGCAAAGGGACAAAGAAGAATACTAGCTAACCAACAGAAATGGGCTCATGCTGGGAAAGATTACTATCTATAGTTTTTTTTTTTTTGCGCACGCTCGCATTGAACTCAAGCGTAGTCCATACACACTATTTATAGTAGTGATGGGCTGAATTGTGCGTGTGGATTCATTCATTCAGTAGCATGTACTTTCAGGGGCGTCACTAGGGGGGTGCGGGCCGCACCGGGTGACACCATCAAGGGGTGACACCAAAATAAAAAAATTGCAAATTTGACAAAGCAGACATAGCAAAATAACAAAAATTTAACTTTGTCCGAGTTTGTCGAAGTTCTTTATTTATGTTTTACCTGAAGTATTGAAGTTATATTGTTCAATTTGTTTTCTTTCTCATGTCCTTATTAACTTTTTGACTTATTTTACAAACATTACTATATGCGATTATATATGGTACAGGAACACTCGGAAGAAGACCATGGTGAAAGTCTAGAGGGGTGACACCAAGAGTTTACCGCACTGGGTGACACCAACCCCAGTGACGCCTCTGTGTCCTTTGCAGAACCTCGCTCCCATAACAACCTTCCTGAAAACCTCTCGATCATAAGCAAGATGTCCCGCGTCCGATACACCCATCTGGAGATCATCCGCCACATCCTGCACCCATCTTCTCTTTGGCCTTCCTCTTTTTTTCTTCCCAGGCATATACCCCTGCATTGTTGTTCTCTCCGAACTTTCGTGATGTTTCAAGTGACCAAAATATTTCAATTTTCTTTGTTTTATCATTTTTAATAGCCAACCTTCTTCAATATTCAGCTCTTGAAGTATGGATGCATTTGTTCTTTTCTTTACCCAAGATATGCGTGTGGATTAGCGTTCCCTATTAACGGTGTCCCTCGCCAACAGGCACATCCACACCGACTTCAGAGGTAACTCTATAGTGGAAAAGGAGAGAATGGGGAGGACACAAGCACTGAGAGAGTGCAGAGATATAAAAACGCTAATACAAGCAAGAAAGTAGTTTTATCCACCAGGCCAAACGACTCTGCAGAGAAACCACCGATCTGCCCACAGTTGGTATCCCCCTGACAACTATTCCAGAGCGAACTCCATGGAAAGATGCACATAGACTATCACTACACATCGACAAAAGTCAGAGGTATATTTGACAAGGAAGCACAGAACAGCGTACAGCGCAGAACAGCCACACTCAGCTTCATTGATTCACTCTCGGGATCCGAGTCTACACAGATGGATTAGCACAAAATGCTGTTCGAAATGGAGGCGGAGGAGTGTACGTAGAGTACCCAAATAATACTAGGGACATGGCTAGAGTACTAGCAGGAAAGTACTGCCATAACTATGGTGCTGAAATTGAGGCAATCAAGATAGCAACAGAGAAATTACTAAATACCAGCCATGGTACACAACCCGTGGTGCTATTGACAGATGCGAAATCAGTACTCGAGGCGCTCCTGTCTGGGAAATTGCCAGTACTAAGGACACTACTTTCTGAACTTAGCAGTCAGCATGAGGTCAGCATACAGGGGATACCATCCCACTCTGGAGTATCCGGAAACGACAGAGCTGATCGACTGGGCAGACCTGAACAAGGCATTATTCTGTTCCTCAGAACAGGGAACAATAGATTACGCAACCGCATGTATACAAACTTCAAGATTTGTGAATCATCCATGTTCACATGTGGATTGGCGTCGCAGACAGCAAAGCACATACTCCAAGACTGCCCAAAATATAACATATATAGGTAAACCTTCTGGCCTAGAGAGACTACAGTGGAAGATAAACTCTATGGACCACTGAGTGAACTAAAAATGACAGTTAAATGCATACAAGAGACAACATTGCAGTTATAGACATATTTCAAGCGAACGAAAGAAGAAAAAAGACGATAAAACAAAGAAAACTGACATATTTTGGTCACTTGAAACGTCACGAAAGTTTGGAGAGAATAATAATGGAAGGGTATATGCCTGGGAAGAGAGGAAGAGGAAGGCCAAAGAGAAGATGGGTGAAGAATGTGCCGGATGATCTCCAGATGGGTGTATCGGACGCGTGACATCTTGCTTATGATCGAGAGGTTTTCCGGAAGGTTGTTATGGGTTATGGGAGCGAATGTTCTGCAATGGACATGCTACTCAATGAATGAATGAATGAATGAATGAATGAATGAATGAATGAATGAATGAATAAATGAATGAATGAACACACACACACACACACACACACACACACACACACACACACAGAGAAACACGCACATAAACACACACACACACACACACACACACACATATATATATATATATATATATATATATATATATATATACTATATATATATATATATATATATATATATTGATTGATTGATTTAGGAATCGACATCACAGCATTCGGGACATTCCCATAAGCGCTCCGTCCCCATCCTCAGCAGCCAGCGAAGAGTTCCAACACCAATAGTACCAGTAGCAATCTGATTATATGTCCGTCTCGCCTTTCCTTTGAGCGTTGATCGTCGGCCAGATCCCCTCGTCACTCCTCGCTGTCTCATTCTTGCCAGACCATGGTAATCCATTTGCTCCTCCGAGGTGTACACGTGCTCGCACAAGGCCGCAACCACGTCTGCCTTGTAATGTATCAATACTCCACCAAGTTCTGCAGAGCCAGCCAATCTGTCCGCCTGTTCATTTTCTAGCACACTGGCATGCCCCGGAGAAAAGATCCAGGCGATGCTTGTCACCCGTGACCTTCGAAGTGAAGCAAGCCACTCCGCACGAAGCCTGCCCGTCCTCACCCTCGTCAGCATGCTTTCTGAGTCAGTTACAATCATGATGTGTGTGTGTAACGTATTCTCCATCAAGCGGACCGCAGTGACCGCCTCCAGCTCCATTCTTAAGCTGGATGTTGTAGTATCATATGCCAGGCTCTTGTCAACAACTCATCTGACAGGCATCATCGGATTACTTCTCCCACACCATACAAGAAAACTTGCAAGTCGTGTGCGAGGAAAATAACGGGTACATTTTATTGCTGTTGGCTCGCTACACGCAGGTAACAGTCGCTAGTAAACACACAACATAAAGTCACAATATTCTCTATCATTAGTTTTCCTAAACCCTATAGCTAATCTCTATCTACTAGGCTATATGAAAACACATATCTATTCTATACGATGTGAACACTACAAAGTCAGTCCCCAGTCTGACGTTTTCTCCTTCCGTGGTCACACACCACGCGGATCGACCTTGACCTTGGTGCGTGTTGCCTCACATGGCACGCTGATCGCAGACGTGGTATGTTGAGTGGATACTCAACTTCTCCGTGGCTACCACGAGGCGTGATGCTATCGTGATTAGAGTGCTAACTCTCTGAACAACGCCTGCGTGTCTCATGAGGGAATGGATAACCATCTCCCATTACCTCATCTCCCCTGCCCTTACCTCGGGCACCGTATCACCTCCTGGCCTCTTCAAGATTGACTGCTCTTCCTGGCGGAGGGGATGCGGTTGAGTCTTTGACACACACCCACCCCTCCTGTGTTGCGTCATCAACTTTCACTGATTGGTTGTGACGCAAGAGGTTTCTAAAAAAAAAATTTAATGTCTCTAATTTTTTTGTCAAAGACTCTAGATAACCTGGCTTTGGGCACTCTAATAGACTTCTACTGACTATTGTCACAATGTAGCAGAACTTTACTTGGCTACTGGCAATCGCCACAAACTTGACTGGTTGGCGTGAGCCCTCTTCTCACATGCTATATTATATTTATTAGAGGTATGTCTGAACCGGACCGTTGTCTTATAAGACCTGCCCTCACATAGTAAATTAACTTACTACCCATACAAAGTTGACTTTCTTAGGGTCAACACATGAATTGCTTCATGTCCCCCATATAATATTTAACAACCATTACACAAGGTGTGTGCGACAGGCTTTACCTACTTCGCTTCCGCGTGTAAAGTACTATTTCACTGTTAAGTTAGTGTTTCGTTGTCTATTATGTCCCCTGACCCGCAGTTATCTCCCTTTGTTCTACAAAATGTGTATGTAATTTATATGTTTGTTTTTCTGGTTATTTGCGTGTTTGGATGTAATCAATCTACTAATCTACCTTCTAATCTATGTTTCTACCTCCTATGTGTATGTATGTTAGTTTTTTAAGTGTCATAATTTGGTTAAATGCGGCCACAAACAGGTGTATAACACTAATTCGTGACCACATTCCCTTGTTATGAAACCCCAAAATACTGTAATCTAAGTTCTAAACTATCTTACAGACACACATTCACACTAACACATTCTCAACAACGAAAACCAACACCAACACAGACAAACATTAAAAGTCGCGCCAGGCAGCAGAAGAATTTGCTGACTGATCTCACTCTCTCCCGTGTATTTTCCATTCGCTCTCACTTTCACACTTCTGTCACACTTCTTTCATCCTTAATTCTGTCACACATCTTTTATCCTTCCACACTAATCATTCCGATTATTTAAAAAACCTTGGAGTGACACTGTACAGGTTTGGCTCAGTTTGAGATAGTTGAGCCCATTGACTGTGCGACAGTCGCTGCACGAGTCATGTATTTACACTATATTTATATGGACGAGAAAGGGTTGATGGTGTATCCCCTTGGTCTCATCATCCATTATATTATACTAACTACAAGTCTAAATCCTAACATAATAATATTAATTCTATAAATATGTATTTAATGTGTTAACTAAATTTGGTCATGTTAATTATATGATATGTTTATATTAATCATTATGTTTGTCTAATCTAAGGGGTGTAATCTAACTATTTAAATGTAATTAATGTGACGTGAGTTATGTACCTTAATTACTTGGATGATGTGAACACAAATTATGTAATTTTCTAACACTCTACTAACTAATGTTTTTCAATGCACAAAGGAATTATATGAGTGATATTCTTAATCTAAATGGTGTAAATGATGTATGTTCACTTATCTAATCTTTTTTTCCTATTCTGATGTAAAATGATGATATTACTAAATGGTAATATTTGATAGGTAGTATGGTTTCATTAAGATGGAATGAACTGAACCGAAATGAAGCTAAGTGAAATATAACAACCTAAATGGTACTATTCCTATCAAATTTTAATTTAGCTTGTAATTAACTATTTTTACGTCTAAATTAATATTCTAATTTAATTCTAATGGGTTAATTACTGTACTACCTACACTATTAAAATAAATGAGAACTATTATATTTCCTAACCTACATTTAATTTATCACTATCTTAAAATATTATATTACATATCACAATAAGTTTATATACATGGTATTCAGCTACCTCAGGTTAGTTGTTGCCTTCATGTTTGTAGATTGGTTGTATAGGCATAATATATCTACACACTTTGCCTGGGTATCTGAAATACAATGCACAGTCATACTAGTGTTCTATCGGTAGTGCACGTGTAGAGTTCGCTGGTGTCGTAGCTCAGTCTTTTCGTGTCTGTAATTAAGCATTTGTAACAGTGAGGGAATTAGGTTAGGAGTAAAGAGTTAAGGAATGCTGCGCATTCCTTGACTAGGGGGAAAACCATAGTGAACGTGTGTGCACGAATGAAGAAGGGTATCTAGGAAAACACACACGTCACTTGGGGGCCAGCAAGAAGAGATGTCAACACCAAGAAGGGAGTCTCCATCATGTGGGCTGAAATAGAACGATTCGGCTAATAAAGTATGTTTCTAACAACGCGAAGACTTGTGTCCTGTACGATCACGTGCCTAACCTGTAATGTCACACTATTATAACAGGTTGATTTGGTGCCGTGAATTTATGAAACATGGGAGGTCGCGGAGAGAGAGAGTACCGCCATAGAAGATGGTTATGTCTGGGGTGTCTGGAGAAGTAAATATTGAGAAACGCAACAGATGAAAGCCGACTGTTGGTAGCTGTTCTGGGTTCTCACTGGATTCCTGGTTAAGAAGGAGATCCATTTTCAAGGACAGCGCTAAAAAAAGGTTTGATTGATAAACTTATTTTTTTTGAAAGACTGATGTTATTACATAATTATGAAATTAACTGGAGAACTGACCAACGCAAAATGGTATATTGAGATCAAGTAATGCCGTTCTGCATCAAAAATCAGTACAAATTATGAGTTTTAACCCGTGGGACTGTTGAAGGTGAAGTCAAGGTTATGGTGCAAATTCCATAATTATGAAATCAAGATCTACAATACTCTCTACAGTCACTTCAATTAAAGGAAGGCATAAATGAAACTTGTCTCAACTCGGGGTTTGGATAAAGTAATTTAAACTGACCATGGCGAGAGTCCCACATGAAAATAAGAGACTGGATAGCGTCAGCTTTAAGTCCAATTGTTGTTGACTGGGTTACGTTTGCGCTGAAATATATATATGAAAATCACAGATTGCTGTTGGAAAGTGAGTATTTTTGCTGAAGTCATGAGCAGTTGTCGCTTGCGTGAAGGTGACCTTACTTGAAGGGAATCTACAGTAATCGAGCAAGTAATCAAACAGTCTTGTTGCGAGCCTGATATCGAGCATAATCAACGTCAGGAAATAATTGGAAAGAACTGACTTCGACTTCGATTGAATTATTAAGGAAAGAAATCCAGAGGCTCTTCTTTGTTCTGCTTATTTCAATGAGCTTGATTAGAGTCCTTTTTTATGTGGTGTAGGTAATTCTGAATCAGGAGGTCATTTAAGTTCTTTTGTCAGAATTCAGGATTGAAACAGGAATATTTCTTCGTCAGGATCTTCGATTGGAGGCTTTAGTTAAGATAATTAGATAATATTAGAGTAATTAACAGATTATGTATTGTTGCAGGGTTTGAAATTAATATTGTTTGAAATATTTGTATATTGCTTGATAATTATAAATTTTAGGATGGAATCCCAAGATTTTTCACAGGTAATGACTGGAGTTGGCGGGGCAATATCAAGGTTGGATGCAGTGTTAAGACAACAAAATATAAGCACTGATGTTGAAAGATTTAGTGGTCAAGCAAATCAGTTTAAGAAATGGATTATTTCTATTGAGAAACATGCATATTTAGTAAACGCTACAGATGGAGAGAAAAAGAATTTGGCATACAGAACAAGTACAAGTCCAGTTTCTGACCACATTAGAAGAAAGTTAGAAGCAGCAGGAGGTGAAACCTGGGAAGAATTTAAAGATGATCTCGCAAGAAAATATGCTGAAATTACTGATCCACAACACGCATTCTCAGTATTGCGACAGACTAGACAAAACAGCACAGAAAGTGTTCAGTTATACAGTGACAGGTTAATCAATTTAGCTGAAGAGTCATTTTTAGGACAGAATGTACGAGCAGAAGAAGTGGAACGGATGTTAGTAGGGATTTTTGTTGATGGGATTAGGTCAGATGGATTGAAATTTAAATTATTAAGAGAGAATCCTGCAAGATTGTCACAAGCGGTAGATATCGCTATACAAGAGGAAAGCTTGAGGAGGAGGTTTAGGTTAAGGATAGGACGAGAGTTAGGTAGTAGTTCGGAAGATAGAATTGAAGAACCTATGGAAATAGGACAGTATAGACATGGATGGAGAGGAAGACGAGGAGAAATACAGATGGTGCAAAGAAACGAGAATGTATATAATCAAGATAGAAGAGGACAAGTGAGAAATACTGTAAGAAACATGGAAGGTAACACAAATAACTCGAATGTGGTTTGTTGGGGATGTCACCAACGTGGGCACATTTTTCGCTTTTGTGGTAACAGAAGTGGCCCATCGAATACGCAAAATAGTAGAGGTGTTCAGACGAGTATACAGAATAGAATTGCAAATGGCAGACCAGCAAATTGGAATTCTGGAGAAATACAGAGAAATTTTAGAAGGTCAGGAAATCAGGGAAATTGGCATCCCGCTTACTGAATAGGATCGGCAGTAGGAGGGAAGATAGTAAGATCCAAAAAGGGCATCAATATATTAAAAACCCAAAGGATGAGTATAATAGAACATTTAGAAATAAAAAACAAGCCGAGGTAAAACAATTGTCATTAAATATGGTAGATCCTAGCTCATGTATAGTACAGATAGGAAAATATAAAGTTAGAACATTAGTTGATTCGGGAGCACAAGTTAGCGTGATTAAAGAAGCATTTTTATATCGAATGTTAAAAAATTGTAAAATATTAGAATTCAGGAGAATCTTCATTCGGTAACGGGACAAAAATTAGAAGTGTTAGGACAAACGATGATAAATTTGAAATTAGGAGGGATAAATGTCAGGCATATGTTCCATGTGGTTAAAGATTTAAATAGAAATATGATATTGGGACGAGATTTTTTATTGAAAAATGGGATGAGACTTTTATTTGATTTGCATAAATTAAAATTCCAAGATGTTTACGTAGATCTAGAAGAAGATATGCATGTGTCGACACTAGTTAGAGTCAAAACGACCATGAATTTAAAACCACAGTCAGTTAATTTGATACAAGCAAGACTGAAGAGAAACCCGTATTATGTAGCAGGAAACATAGTCAGAATCACGGAATTGCAAAATGAAATAATTGATGAGCCAGGTTTAGAAGTTCCGGATGGAATAATAGAATTAGATAAAAGTTTAACATTTCCAGTAATGGTTATTAATAACACAGGTAGAGAAATTAAATTATACAGAGGATGTGTAATAGCTAAGCTAGAACATAACGTTAGTGACATATTGGCAACAGATAGAGTAAATATGGCAGGCATAAGTTATTCAGAAACCTCTAATGAAAGAAGTAATAATAGACGCGGATACAGAAGAAAAGGGAACGTAAGAATGGATGAATTGATCCATCCATCTAGAAGAAATACAGCACAAATACATTCACTAGACAAAGTAACAAGAGAAAAAGAATTGTTAGCACAATTAAAAAACTTCGCCAGAAAATAAGGAAGTGTTAGAACAACTTATAAAGCAAAATCAAGATGTGTTTTGCGATAAATGATTTAGAATTGGGTAAGACACAAACAGTTACGATGGAAATAGACACGGGAGATCATCCACCAATTAGTTTAAAACCATACAGAACTCCATTAAGAAATAGAGAAGTCGTAGAAAAGGCAATAGAAGATATGTTGAAAGCAGGCATAATAACAAGATCAAAATCAGAATGGTCATCTCCGGTGGTAATTGTGGCCAAGTCTGATGGTTCGAACAGGTTCTGTTGTGACTACAGGGCGTTAAATAAAATTACTAAGAATGTAGCGTACCCACTGCCAGTAATTGATGATATTTTGGGGCTGCTTAATGGCTCTACATATTTCACAACGCTGGACGCAAGGGCAGGATTTTGGTGTATTCCGATGTCGGTAGACGCGCAAAAGAAAAGTGCCTTTTGTACTCATATGGGTTCGTACGAATTTTTACGTATGCCATTCGGTCTGAAAAATGCACCGTCTCACTATATGTTCTTAATAAATGAAGTACTAGACGGTATGCAAAGTTTTGCCCTAGCATATATTGATGACGTATTGATTTTTACGAAAGGAGATGTAGAGAATCATTTAAAACATGTTAGACTAGTATTTGACAGATTAAGAAGGCATGACGTTAAATTAAAGCTTAGTAAGTGCCAGTTTTTAAAGACAGAAACAAAATATTTAGGCTATATAATAAATAGGGAAGGTATTAAACCAGACCAGGAAAAGATAAAGGTTATTAAAGAGTTACCTCCTCCCACTAACGTTAAGGAAGTGCGGGCTTTTATAGGAACGTGTGCGTATTATAGGCGGTTTGTACCAGCCTTTTCAAGGATAGCAATACCTATTACGAATTTAACGGGAAAATACGCTAGATTTAAGTGGGATGATGAGTGTCAAAAAGCGTTTGAAACTTTAAAAGATAGCTTAACGGTGGTACCATTATTGACACATCCAGACCTGAATAAACAGCTAATACTATACACAGATGCTTCAGACAACGCAATAGGAGCATGTTTGGTTCAACCATATGAAGGAGAAGAATCTGGAATACCAGGGGTTAAAAATGAAAGACCAATCTATTTCTTGTCGCATAAACTCAGCAGAACTCAACGCAAATGGCCGATTATTGAGAAGGAAGCATATGCTATACACTACGCGCTGCAAAAATTAAATTACTACTTACATAACGCCAATTTCATTATTAGAACTGACCACATGCCATTAAAGTCGATATTAGAAGCACCAATACAAAATAGGAAAATACAAACGTGGGCATTGAATTTACAAGGGTACAATGCTAAGGTTGAATATGTGTCAGGGAAACATAATACGTGCGCCGATCTTTTGTCTAGAATCCCGTACCCACAGTCATCAGGAAACACGGAAGATGAAGTTGAACCAGAGGTAGACGATCGAAACTGGCAAGTAAATATATTAGATTCTGCCATAGGGAAGAATTTGAGAGTTTACCATCGGCGCAAGAGTCGGAATCTAGAACAGAAGACCCACATTTAGAACAGTTTGATATGAAAACAGAACAAGAATTAGATCCAAAAGTAGTACAGATAAAAAAGAAATTGAAAGAAACAGGGGAAAATAGTTTTAAAAGAAAGTTGTAGAGTTACAAGAAGACAATCAATTATATTATATCAGTGAAAAAGGTGAAGGAGTAAGAAAATATATTCCGAAACATTTAGAACAAGAAGTCTTAAAGGCATACCACGATAATAATGGTCATTTTGGACGAGATAAGTTAGTGAAGGCTATTAGCAGTAAATATTATTGGCCGAATTTATTCAAAAGCGTATATGAATATGTTGAAGCATGTGAAAAGTGTAGGTTAAGAAACATGAAGATAATTAAATGTCCTTTACAAGATACCGATATTCCTCAATTTCCAATGCAGAAAGTAAGTTTGGATATTTCAGGTCCTCATCCAAAAACATTATCGGGAAATGTATACCTACTACATATAGTTGATTCATATAGTCTTTGGCCAGAAGTGTATCCAATTCCAGACAAGAGTGCTGATTCAGTTATAAATATGCTTTTACAAGAATTTATACCAAGGTTTGGGTGTCCACAAATAATACTTACAGACAATGGGAAAGAGTTTGTAAATAAAAAGTTTGAGAAATTGGTAAAAGATTGGAATATAAAACACATTAGGACTTCATATTACAGACCAACTTCTAATGCTAAAAATGAGAGACAACACAGAACACTATACAATATTCTAGCGAAAAATGTAGAAGAACACGATATGGATTGGGATCTTTATTTGGGGATAGCATTAGCGGCGATACGTACACACGAAAATGAAGGAACAGGTTTCTCACCATTTTACTTAGTACATGGAAGAGAACCAATATTGCCAATTGATAACTTATTAAAGCCTAGGAGAAAATATCTGGGGGAAGATTTTCAAGAAACAAGGTTGCAAGAGATGCATAAAGCACATGTACGTTTAAGAAATAATATAATTAAGGCTAGAGAAAGACAGAAGAAATACGCAAATAAAAATGCACACTTACAAGAGTTTAACGTAGGTGATAGGGTATATTATAAAAAACATAGAAAAAACTCTAAGTTTGATGCTCATTGGGTCCCGGGATACTATATTTTAGAAAAAAAAGGTCCAGTGTCGTATACTATTAAGAATCAAATTTCAGGGCATGTTGCACGTTCACATGTAGAACACTTAAGGCGGGATAATGAGGAAAGGAATGCAGAGAATAATAATAATTATTATTGTTCCGAAGAAATATTGTCAGGTGGACAGATTGTCAGACAATCGGTATATCCAATACCTATAGAGAATGGAAAACAAGTAACAACAGCATCTACTACAGCTGAACAAGAAGAAACGGTACCAAAAACAGTCATGACAGAGGAAAATAACGTGTATGACGATTATATTAGTGAAGAGTCAGTCAGGGAAAATATTGAACCTCCATTTATGAATACAAGACAGGCAGTAAAAAGAAAGTTAGATAGACAGAAAGAAAAAGAAATTAAGAGGCAAAGGAAACTTAGAGCGAATTCTTCGAGTGAGGAAGAGATGCCACTATTTGAAAATTTGTTGAGACGGCAAGACAGGAAAATTAGATTGGATTTAGAAAGGAAGAGATTAGCGGTTGCTAGTAATGGATATACAGATGGGGAACAAGAGATGGATGAAAAGTCAGAAACTGATGAAGAAGCTGATATGAAAGAAGATAGCTCTCCTCGAGAGGATAGCGACATTGATGTAGATATTGCAATTATAGAAAAAAATTTGAGGTTATTAAAGAAATGGAGAAGAGATAGATGAATAGAGTGATACAAGGTTCTGCAGATGGCGGATAGAAGAAGAAGTTGGACACGTCAGAAAATTATTATTGGGTACTCAGAATATGGTTTTGAAATTTATAATGTATGTGTACATTGATTAATGTGTGGGGATTGAAATGGTTTGCTCAATTGTTGGGACTTCAATTGTGTTTTATGAAATGTGAAAAATAAGTTATCTTAGATGGTTATTTTTACGATGTTTTGGTTTGATTGAGTTACCCTAAGTGTGTTTAAAATGATTATTACTTTGAAGTTCAGTTAGAAGATGAATTAAAGTAGTGGTTAGTGAAGTGACTCTATATGTAGTAATGGAGGGGTATGTTGTTATTACATGGGGGGTATGCAATGTATATACAAGGTTTATAATAGGAGCTGGGTTGAACAGCGTTTAATGGGAGAATATGGGGGGAATGCCAGGTTGAGTTTTGGCATTTAAATAACTGCATATTGGAAGAAGAAGACTGTACTTAACAGTATAATAATAGTTAGGAAGTTTTTTGTTGTTGAAGGAATGGTAAACGGGAAATTGATGAGCTGAATAATACAAAGGCTAGCAGTTTTGGATTAACATATTTTTTTGATAATAACAATTATTATTGACGGAAACTGAAGATAAATTTTGAAACTTTATTTTTTGATAAAGTTTTGAGAATGTATGGGAAGAGAAAGGTGATTACTTCTTACTTTCTTACTTTTTCCTTACTTTTATTATTTTCAGGTGCGCACCTACCCAAATCTAATCTAGCTATTTTTTTTTCTGTCTATCCTAGAATACTGAGAGTGTGAGAATGTGAATAAAGGATAAGGGGAATATCTTCAGTTTTGTCAATCATAATTTAGATGGACATTTTAAAGTTAAAAGCGGTTCGCTTATGGAGACTTTTGTATTGTGGGGAATTTTATGGAGAGTTTTGTAGAAAGTTTTCTAGAGAACTTTATAACGAGTTTTGTAGAGAGTTTCGATATTATTGTCTCTGGTTAGCAATTGGCTATGAGGAGATAGGAGAATTGAGTTAGGAAATATATGGAATTGTTGTTATTGTAGAATAGAGATGTAAAGTTAACTATTTAAAAGTTGGTGTTGAGATTTTTTCAAGGAAAAATTCTCTTTGAAGAAGGGGAGGCATTGTAACAGTGAGGGAATTAGGTTAGGAGTAAAGAGTTAAGGAATGCTGCGCATTCCTTGACTAGGGGGAAAACCATAGTGAACGTGTGTGCACGAATGAAGAAGGGTATCTAGGAAAACACACACGTCACTTGGGGGCCAGCGAGAAGAGATGTCAACACCAAGAAGGGAGTCTCCATCATGTGGGCTGAAATAGAACGATTCGGCTAATAAAGTATGTTTCTAACAACGCGAAGACTTGTGTCCTGTACGATCACGTGCCTAACCTGTAATGTCACACTATTATACATTGTTCTGACACTGTTTTCTGCGCTTCACACAAATGATACACCGGAATGGAGCTTAGTTGGTAATGAGCTGTCCTATTTCACACGGTGATATCTACGTTTTGCAGCACAGTTCTTCACTTGATGTATACGGACACATGACAGTTCACTGTTCTTGGTACATGATTAAGCACATAATGTCGATGTATATGTAACCTATTTTGCATAGAATAATATAATATATTCATGTACTAACTATCACTCTACATTTATATGTGGGATTTCAGGTATTTCTACCCCAGATGGTAAAATTAGTGACCACCTGTATATCCGGTCATTTCGATGCACACCACTCTGTATGACCGTGATCGGGGAGTTGTCGGTCTGGACAATGCAGTGAACATCCGTCAGAATTAGATGGAGCTTTCTCATCGCATAGATGACGCTTAGGGTTGCAACTGTGATATGGAATCTCTGGACTCAGCAGGTGTGATCTTACGGCTCACGTAGCAACTCGGATGGAAGATGCCCTCAAAAAAATTTGGCCTAGTACTGCTGGCATCTATCCTAGAATAATAAACGAGCCTAGGATTAGGCAAGCGGAGGATTGGAATATTACACAAAAAATTTTTCATTTTTGACAATGCAGAAATTAATAATGCATCTTTCACATCCAATTTTACAGATGCTTTTAAAACATTGGAATATAGAATTGTAATTTCTGAGTACTTTACTAATCCCAAAAGGCTTCTGACCTGCTTCTTTCTAGTAGACATGGTCAGATTCATAATTTTGGTACTAATTTTCAGGTCAGTCTTTAGTTGACCTTGAGAAATGATATGATCCAAAAATGCATTTCTTTTAGGCCTAATTTGACTTTGCTCGGTTTGACAGTGAGACCGAAGAGTCGCACTCTGTCGAAGACATGTCTTCGTTTCAGTCAGTGTGTTGTCCAGTCATCCGTATGGAAACATATATCATGCGTATCCTGTAAGCTCACTAAATGTATGCATCTTGTCGGATTTGCCAGTCTCGCTAACTAGTGTAGTTGCGTTGTGTATGTCTGTCGTCTGATTACTAGGTGTGGATGCACTATGTTCGTCTGTCCCTACTTATGTGGCTTGTTGTGAAAAGTAAAGTTTTAACATGTTGACATGGAACATCTTTAAGTGTCTGTTTATCGATATTCCATAGTCAACATTGGAAATGTCACGTAACACCTTGAATGGTCCTTGCCATTTTGCTTGTCTGGAAGTCACCGACGCCTGTTTTGCTCTGGTTTACCATCGATTGTTCAAGCACCCTTGTTTGTGTATTGGTAAATTTGACCCTCCCTCTTACAGGTCTAGAAGTCAGAGTAGAAGGTAGTACTTCAGCTGTAGGATGTCTACCCTTAAACTTATGTACTAATTGTTTACAGACATTACAAGAAAATACATTACGACAAAATAATTTAATCTCATTCCAAACATCTGGCCAATGAACATGAGCCTGGAATCTAGGCCTGGTTTTGTCTTTTGCCAGGTGACCAGCAAGCTGTGACTCATGTGCAGGTTTTTGCACAGTTAAGCGGTGTTGTACAGGTTGCACCGTTTGCAGATTCTCATGGTTCTCAGATGTAAAATGTCTCGTACGAAAGTAATTATTAGGTTTAAGGAACCATGAGGCATTTTTGGTCACTTTAGATCTTTCTTTCATTAATTTTAAATATGGAGACACACTAGGATCAGCTTTCTGCTGTTCTATAAATTTCTGTCTGCTGGTATCATCTGTGCCAGTTGGAGAAAGCAACAGTAGTCTCTCATCTTGTAGTGTGTCTTGATGTTTTACAGTGTCTGCTCTAGTAGTTGTATTAGCTGCATTTAATTTTTCCCATGCAACTATTTCATCACTAGTACACTGTTTCAGTTGGGGTAAGGAACCCAAAATTAAATCAGTACAAGGGTTGTCAAGTATTGCACAAGTAAAGGTACCCGCAAGGAAAGGAGTGTTAATACGGGCTTTGGCCAAAGGGTAAATTTCAATGTTACCCGAAAAGGTTCGGCATTTGACAGAGTCGCCTGTATAATCACCTGGACTCACTAGATACTTTCTAAGACCAATAAGGGTACTGCCGCTGTCCAGCAAACATTGGCATGGTTTGTCGTTGACCATTGCATTGTGGAACACTAACTTGCCTCTGGAGGCTATTGCTGCATTTACACTCTCAGTTGAGCATGGTAGTGTATGTCCACATTCCAGTCTTCCGTCTGCATGAAATTGCTGACAATGTCCACAATTGTCAAAGCTTAACACATCGTTCACACAACAGACATCTTCAGACTCCTTGAAAGGTAATACATTTTCAACTTCACACTCAGTCTCACTACCACCATCTGAAGAGGTGTCAATCAAAATAGCATTGTTAGCTTTCATACGTTGGCGGCCAAGGCACTTATTAGAATAATGGCCATAGCTGGAACAAAAAAAAACATTTGATTGCACGCCTGTATGCTGATATTTTATTTTGTTGCTTCTTGATAACACTTTCAAGATGCGCCGGGTAGTTTGGCGATTTGTCACACATAGAATAAGTGTCGTGCATAAGTTGACAATAAATACATTTTGACACTTTTCTGTCTTTCTTGTCATATTTCTGAAAAGGTCTTCTGTTACTCTGATAGTTTTTTGGTTGGTCTTTCACAAAGGAAACTATTTCAGAGTCATTTGAAGTCTTAAAAATATCTCTGTTAGAAGAAAAATATGCTGAGCCTTTTTTCTCAAATTGCTCGATGTTCTCAATGTCTGACTGCTGCAAAAATTTCGCAAAAGGAGAAGGTATAGTGGATATGACCTTATCCATAGCTATTAAGTTTTTTAATCTATCAAAGTCTTTTCCTATGTTAGCTGCTTTAAGCCACCTGTTTAGTACACTCTGCACATTTGAAACATAATCAATAAACGTTTCACTAGGTTTAGGTTTTAAATTTGAGAACTGAACCTGATACCCAGGGGCATCAAGTAAAAAGTGCTGCATAATCCTATCATGGATGTATTGATAGTTAGATCTAAGCTCAGTTGGTATAGATTCTATCACTTTAAGGGGCTCACCACTCAGATTTTTCATATAAATCATAGCCCACATCTCTATTGGAACTTGGTGATATTTGAATTGATACTCTACATTCTCTGTCCAGGCTGATATGGAATCCTCTTTACAATATGGTTTGATAATATTTTTGTATTTATTGAACTTATTTTCCTCTTGTTGACTCTTTAGTTTAGTGGCAGAGATCTCTGCGTGTGAGTCTACGTTCATACCTTTCATCTTCAACTGTGTCTCTGATTCAACTTGGATTTGTTTTTCCTTAACATCTATTTCTTTTTGTTTTAGATCTAATTCCTTTTGTTTTAATTCTTTCTCCTGATCTAATTGCTTTAGCTTAATCTCCTTATCATGTTCTAACTGTTGTTGTTTAACCTGCTTATCATGTTCTAACTGTTGTTGTTTAACCTGCTTATCATGTTCTAACTGTTGTTGTTTAACCTGCTTATCATGTTCTAACTGTTGTTGTTTAACCTCTAATTCTTTTTGTTTAATCTGTTTGTCATCTTCTAGCTGTTTCTGTTTTGTTATCTCAGCTAGTTGTGCCATCTCCTTTTGATGTTGTCTATCTCGTTCTTCTTTTTCCTTTTGTTGTTGTCTCTCTCGTGCACGTTCGTCTCTCTCAGCATCCTTTATTTCTTTAAATCTCTTATCAGCATATTCTTCTAGCTCTTTACCTGTATATTGTAATTGCTTACCAGCTTTTATAAAGTCCTCTAATGTTGCCATGCTGTTGAGTAATTAGCTTGCGTTGACTTACAATTGTTTTGTTTATTCAAATATTTATCTATGATGTTCTATATTTGTTCCTCGTTGAGGACTATGAATTGTATTTTCAGTTTCTATGCTGAACAAAATTTCTATGTTGGAAAATCAGAGCACAAAAAATATGCTAGTGTATCACAAGCTGAAAAAGAGATGCACTATTAATCACATTGCATGCCAAAAATATAGGTATACTCAACTTAATGTTCCCGAGAATCAGGGAACGGAACTCCGTTGACACAGGTCACCTTGTTAGGTACTTTGGGATGGAGGCACGTTTCGTAATGAGGACACTTTATTTGGCACAATGGCATACGCCTTCAGCTGTTGTTTGCCCTCTGATATGCAGGGCAGCAGTAATTATACTTACTGCACGATATGATTTTCCCGACAACTAAGGACAATGACTTTGACAATGACAGACTCACGAACAACTAGAATATGTGTTAATTAAATTTAATGTCAATGTCCTGTCTTCGTTCTATCAGTAATTGCCTTTCGTTACTAACCTAGTTAATTTCTGTAAGTGTTGTGCAGCCAAGTCTCATCTGCGTGGCCGAAAATAGTTCCATCGTGACGGTAAACAAAGAGAAAGTAGGACCAAAAATATCAATAACTGCTTTTAAATAAATAAAAATACCATAATAATGTTTAAATAAATAACTATATTCATTTAATAACTCAAATAAACAAATAATAAATAATATAACGTATAGATTCAGGCGGGTAGCAGCTTGACGATTTTGTAAACACTCGATTGCTGAATGCGAATGACCCAGGACAACTGTTTGTCAGTCATTCTACGTCAGAGGCGCAGCGCTATTTTTAGTTTTCAAAAATCGATATTGTCGGCTGGCTGTGTATCGCTCCGCCATGAATCATGTTTGGTGCTTATTCATAAATAAATTGGTAAATACATAAATGACTATGAGAAAATAAGAATATTACTACTTACAGCTTTGAAGAATACATGATTTCACTAAATAAACATTTCATAAGAACAATTAAACAATCTATTTCGTCACGATAGGCACATTTCTAGCTCGCAAATTGCTCTCGTCTGCACAGATTACCGTCACTGACAAAAATTAGATCCTAGTCTAGAGCCGTGGCTGAGTGGATTTGCTTGGCTCTTTCGTCCAAGCACCACTTCTGACACCACAATTATCCTTGCCTGTCAACAACTCATCTGACAGGCATCATCGGATTACTTCTCCCACACCATACAAGAAAACTTGCAAGTCGTGTGCGAGGAAAATAACGGGTACATTTTATTGCCGTTGGCTCGCTACACGCAGGTAACAGTCGCTAGTAAACACACAACATAAAGCCACAATATTCTCTATCACTAGTTTTCCTAAACCCTATAGCTAATCTCTATCTACTAGGCTATATGAAAACACATATCTATTCTATACGATGTGAACACTACAAAGTCAGTCCCCCGTCTGACGTTTTCTCCTTCCGTGGTCACACACCACGCGGATCGACCTTGACCTTGGTGCGTGTTGCCTCACATGGCACGCTGATCGCAGACGTGGTATGTTGAGTGGATACTCAACTTCTCCGTGGCTACCACGAGGCGTGATGCTATCGTGATTAGAGTGCTAACTCTCTGAACAACGCCTGCGTGTCTCATGAGGGAATGGATAACCATCTCCCATTACCTCATCTCCCCTGCCCTTACCTCGGGCACCGTATCACCTCCTGGCCTCTTCAAGATTGACTGCTCTTCCTGGCGGAGGGGATGCGGTTGAGTCTTTGACAGCTCTCCTGCACCAAACGTCTACCATTAGCTTTGGCTATGAACTCCCAGCCACTTCTCTCACCTCTTGACACCGAACCATCTGTGTAGATAATCACATCACCCGAGTGAGCATTGTCCTGAATTAGTTGCTGGATTTCCACATCCGTTGCCCCTGCTGGCCACTCCCTGCACATCCGGCTTAATGTGATTACAACTCTGCACAAGTCTGACTGCTCCGCTGGCCCCCTGACCCACTCCTCTCCTCGCCTAATGTTCTCCAAGATACACACCTGTCTGATCGTATCCTCCGCCTGAGCCATCCATGCTTTCCCTCTTATCAGTCGCTGACCCTTAACTGCGTCCAGCGCCTCATGCAGTGGGTGGTCTGTGTCTGCAGCTACTCTGAGGTATGCCTTCGCCTGCATCACCTTGAGCCTACCTGCAACAGTCGGCAGACCAAGGATGCAAGGAACACACTACTGGGGTGTCTTTGGTGCATCCCAGAATGAACCGCATAGCTTCGTTCTGTATGCGCTCTAATTTCATCAGCTGACTCTCTGAGACAGTGAGCAGTCCTAATCCATAATCAATTACTGAGAGGATCAAGTGCTGGTATAGTGGGAAAAGCATTCTTTGCTCTGTGTCCATTGCAGCATAAGGTTTAAGTGCACTGAGTCCCTTTTGAAATCTTGTCACAACCGTCTCCACATGGTCCTTGAAGGATAGGCTCCTGTCAAATGTGATCCCCAGATACTTCAGTTTGTTCTCTCTGCTGACATTTCTACCATCTATCGCGAGGCTTGGGACATCAGCTCTCACAATACGTTTCTCCAGAGAGCACCACAAAACAGCCGGTTTTTCTGGGTGGATGACAGCACTCATTTCTGTGCATCAGTCAATCACTTTATCTACTGTCGCCTGTAACTCCTAGGCTGTTTGCTCCTTATTTCTCTCCTGCCTAAATGCAATAATATCAGCTGCAAATGTTAGTATTCTTCCAGCCCCTGGTGCTTCTAGGCTTGCAATCTTGCTCGTATACACGTTAAAGAGCACCGATGAGACTGCAGATCCCTGTGGCATTCCCAGGGTTAAAATATGTGGCTCTGAGGTCCATGCACCCAGCCGGAGAGCTGGGTTCTGACTGTCGCGTGATCTACAGCCGTATAAGAAAACCCTACGGGTAAGGATGTAGATTGAAAAGCTGACCCTTGGTTAGGTCAGTCCACTGTAGGAGAAGAAGACAAAAAGGCTCGTATTGGGTCTAGATAGTATGAATCCTGGTCCCAGATGAGTCTACCTTCCTATCAGTGGCACAGGGAAATGCAAGTAAAGTTGGACACTATACACCGATAGATGATAGCTGACTTAGTTAGCAGTGACACGCTACCCTGTGATGAAGAAAAGCCCCCAGTGCCCTCAAGTATAACATACAGGAGAGACACAACTAGTTCACTCAACTTCTATCCTTACACACTACACTACTATTAATTATTATGAGGTGAAAAAGGCAGTAGGTAAAGTTTTGTGTGATGGTCTACAAATCAGACCGCACAGTTTAATTATAAATGAAAGAAAAGAAAAAAAAATGTCTCCACTCGGGAGATAAAAGTAAAATGGATTAATGTTAGTTTCTGGCTAATACAGCAAACAAAGCTGTTTCATGTGCTCTTAAATCATAGAAGCACAGCAAAGCATTCGGTGGTGGGTTGAATTCAGATTGATGGTTTGTAACTCAGCTCATATCCAAAGCTCCCACGATAGTTGTCTGCAGCTTTCCTCTCCGGTCCATCAGTTCTCAATTGATGATGACGGCAAAGTGGACTGCACTACTTTGGACTCAGGCAACAAATAGTTATGGGTGAACTCGCTGATGCTGGTTGATGATGAGGGTGCCGCTTGAGGGTGCACCACAACAACTCTGCAAATAAAGTCAAACAGGACATCTGGTAAGCTATGGTCTGGAATCACTCTTCCATCTTTATTCAACCATTCTGCTATAGCTATAGTCTTCTCATAAGGCAAAGGCAGCTGTAATTATTAGGACATATTCCTAACTGTTATTCTGACTGGACATACCGACAAGGTAGAAAGGAAAGGATTGATTTACACTCGTACGTGACAGTGCCTATCTCTATTCATGAGGAGAGTACGGTTTGATCCTGAATTATATATATATATATATATATATATATATATATATATATATATATATATATATATATATATATATATATATATATATATATATATATATGAGTGAATGGATCCAATTCCCTTCAGCGAAAAGAAATATTCAAGACAAGTACTGATGATGTGATAGGAAAAGACATGGATCACAAACCTAACAATCACAACTGATGCTCCTAAGTGTGCAAGAGACACAAGGGTGTATTGTAAAGTAAGGAAATTGTTCCAGATACTAAGGTGTCTGAATATGCTCTCCACTGATATTCATTCCGAGAGGCCTGAGAATAGTCTCCAATGAATACTGCCTAGGTTGGTGATAGTCATCCACGTATCCATCTATATATAAAGAAGAGTCTTCCTCTTGAGAAGGTATTAACTAGAGAAGAGATCCTATCCATACTTAAGAACTGAGCTAATCTAGAAAAGAACAGTATGGGCGCCCAAGCGGCGTGGGCATGATAACTAGGTCATGCCATGGCGTGGGGCTGGTTTTAGATATAGCGAGGCCATTTTGATGAAATACCTACTATTTGATTTAAACCATTCCATTCAGTACTGTATATTCTAGTCTTAGCAGTAACAGTAATATTAACCTTATTTTAATATATTAACAAAGTATCTCAACCCGAGTATACTTTAAAACTAGCGTGGTTTTGTACTACATTGCAGTGTCTCCTTTGTCTGCCAGCGATAATATTCTCTGAATTTATCCAAGATTTAGACGCCGGATTTATACGAATATTGTAGAACGTGACGTGTTTCGTTCTATTAAGAACGAGTTTGTACAACTGAACTCAGTTGTAAATTGAATATTCTATTAATTAATATATATTCTATGGGCAACCATGCCGTTAGTGGAATTGGCTGGCCATCATGTCGTAAACTCACATTCATTGCAAAACTGTTATGAACATAAAAATTATATATAGGAATAATAATCGTTTGATCTTACCTAGTTCCAGAATCAGATTCTCACTACGGATCGGGGCCCTTGTTCAATATAAAATTTTCTCTTTCTTATTTCAGTAATCTAATATTGACTTATTACTTGTTTAAGTAATTTACTATTTAAAAAACGTTGCTTTTTGAACACCACAAATGGGCCCCGACCGCTGTCTGCAATGGCTAGCAGAAGAGTGAGACCGGATATGGAACTAGGATACGCAAGTGGTCGTTTCCGGGCCAGTTGTCAGTTGGTTTGAAGTTGGCCAGGATAAGTCGGCCAAACTAAATTACTCTATAAACCGTAAATATAATGTGATCGTAACATTTATATAACATTTCTAATTATTCTTTATAATACACTGAATAATAAGCAAGAGGAGAGGGTGCAGCCAGGCTTTCGCCACAGATGTCCCCCATAGGGAAAAAAGTACGTGACACGGACTTTTACAATCTGGCTAAGCCCTCTCGTTTGCTAGCTTTCAAGCTAGTGTATGGGAACACTGAGTAGCGTAGCCACAACCTCGTCTTCTGTAGAGCAGTGTCTACTTAGGAAATCTGCTCCAACATTATATTTGCCAGGAATATATTCCACGGTGAAGGTATAAGGTTGCAGTAATAGTGACCACCTCATCAATCTTGTGTTTAATTGTTTGGATGAGGCTAAGAACATCAAAGGCTGGTGGTCACTTTGTACAATAAACTTGGTTCCATATAGATACGGCTTGGAACTTCTGTATAGCCCATACCAGAGCCAAACATTCTTTCTCGATGGTGGAGTAGTTCTTTTCCGCTGTATTTAACTTGCGGCTAGCGTAAGCTACTGGAAACAGCATCTCTCCATCATCTCGACCCTTTTGTAAAAGAGTTGCTCCAATTCCCACATTGCTCGCGTCCGTCCTTAAGGTGAATGGGCACGACAAGTCGGGTAATTGTAAAATAGGCTTCGCTGTTAGTCTGTCCTTCAGCGTAGTATAAGCCTCTTCACACGCTGGCGTCCACTTAACTTGCTCAGGTGCTCCTTTCCTGGTGGCATCTGTTAATGGCGCAGCTAGAACGTTGAAGTTTTTGATAAACTTCTGATAAAATCCACAGAGGGATACGAAGGATCTGACATCTTTCTTGGTCCTGGGCCTGGTAGCCTTGAGTAGTTTATCTACGTTCTTTTGTTCTGGGCGCATGTGTCCTTGAACCACTGTATGCCCCAAAAATTCCAGCTGCCGGAAAGCGAGCTGGCATTTTGCTGGTCTGGCGGTGAGCCCTGTCTCTGCCAGCCTCCTTAACAGTCTGTCGATGGACTGCAGGTGTTCCTCGTAAGTGTCCGAGGCGATGAGGATGTCATCCATAAAGTTACTGATACTCGGGTCCTTTAATGGATCTAATAACAATCTCATCATTCGGGTGAACACACCAGGAGCGTTGCTCAGCCCGAATGGGAGCACATTGAATTCGTAATGGCCGTCAGCTGTGCTGAAAGCCAAATACGGTCGGACTTCTTTCTTTACTGGAATCTGGTAGTACCCCTTACTGAGGTCTATCTTGGAAAAATACTTCGCTTTACTCAGTTTCGCGAACAATAATCCTTGATCCGGTAAAGGTTCCGCTTGAAATTCTGTGACTCCATTTAGCTGACGATAGTCGATGCACAATCGATGCTCGCCGCTGGGTTTTCTCAAAAGCACCACGCTTGCACTATAGGGTGACTCCGAGGGCGAAATTATTCCTTCTTTTAATAGGTAATTTATTTCGGCTTGTAAAGCCTCCTGTTTTGCATAGGGAACAGGGTAATACTTTTGGCGGACTGGATCTGCGTTTGTTAATTTCATGTCAAACTCTACAAGCTTAGTCCGACCTGGCCTATCCGTTAGCACCGGGGCGTGAGACATTAGAATTCGCTTCATCTTCTCCAACTCAGACGTCTCCAAGTCAGGGTTGATGACGACATCCTTCATGGTCTCCTGGGGTTTTAGCGGATACTCTACACCTGAGTCCTCTCCACCTTCTACCTCAGTTGCCACCGATAATGCCATCAGATGCACCGGTGGATCTGCTACCCTCTCAGCATACTTTCTAAGTAAGTTGATGTGGAATACTTTCTGTTTTCCTCGAATAGCAATCTTGTAGTTTGTATGGGATACTTTTTCTATGATGGGAAAAGGTCCCTGCCATCCAATTTCCAGCTTATTACTCCCTTGGGGTAAAAGTAATAAGACCTTGTCTCCTACCTCCAGAGAACGGTCCTTGGCTTTCTTATTATAAGATGAGGCATGTTTCTTTCTGGCACGACGCAGGTTGGAATTTGCCAATTTCCAGCCTGTCTCCAGTTTTTGCTTCAACTCCTCAACATACTGGGAAGCAGTGATGACAGTTTCATCAGCTCCCTCCTCAGTCCAAGTCCTCATTAAGGCCTCCAGCGGTCCTTTTATGGGTCGACCAAATAATAGTGTAGCAGGTGGAAGTCCTGTCGAGGCATGTGGTACTTCCCTGTATGCAAATAATGCCGCGGGCAGGTACTCATCCCAACATTCTGGCTTCTCCTGTGCTAGCTTACGTAGGATCGACATGAGGGTCCCATTGAAGCGTTCCACCGTCCCATTAGCTTGAGGGTGGTAGGGACTTGTATGGATATGGCGAGTCCGAAAGGTATTGAAGACTTCCTCCATTAACTTCCCCCGGAACTGCGAACCATTGTCTGTCAAAATCTGATTAGGAAAACCTAATCTGGTGAAGATAGTCACTAGGGCATCCGCTACTCGTTTGGAATCTATTCCAGGTAGAGCTATGGCTTCTGACCACATAGTGCATGTATCAACTAGAGTTAGAATAAATGCATTCTTCCTCTTGGAGCGTGGCAGAGGACCAACAATGTCCACGGCAACACGCTCAAACGGAATACTCAAAATTGGCATTTCGCCCAAAGTTACTGGGGCGGTCCAATGTTTAGGTGAGACCCGTTGGCATTCTGGACAGGACTTCACATACCGTTGAATATCGGCAGACATTCCTGGCCAAAAATAGTGGCACGTAATACGCTGAGTAGTGGCACCCACTCCCATATGTCCACTGAAAGATATGGTGTGACCCATATGTAATATCTGATTCCGGAATTTATATGGAACAACAAGTTGCCCGTGGTCGTGATCCTTGGTTCCCGCCCGCCGGTACAAAAGCTTCTCTTTCATATAAAAATCGCCCCCTTTAGGTGGATTCCGTGCTTTAGGTAGTTTACCAAAGCAAGGTTTCAGTGTTGGGTCTTCTGCCTGGGCAGCCCGAATTTCTCGAGGTAGTGGATTATTAAGACGAAGATCAGGCTCACTCGACACTGCTGCCTGACTTCTGGTCTGCACTGCTGCAACAATTATAGGTGATTTTGGTTCGCCCAAGTAGACATATCGACATCCTAACATGAATGGGTACACTGGATCCTCCATCACTGCTGCAGAAATCGTCCCAGTGACATATTTAGATTCCACATCTACCTTTGCAATCTGCACCTCTATTGTCTCAGAGCTCATGGTGGCCCCCTTTATTGTAACGGTCTGTTCTGTTAGCTGGCCGGGTTTGACTAGGTATTTTGCGATAACTGAATCATACTGGAGTCCCGTATCATATAGACATCGCACCTGACTCCCATTTACCAGTAATAGTTTCGAACCACAGGAGGTCTAGCATTGCTCCCAGAGTTCTTGTTGGGGTGGTCTCCGGTTCCCGTAGCTAGGCACGCCGCATAGTGGGTTTGGGGTTTATTCTTGCAGAACCGTGTGTGGTGATCATGGTTTTTGCAATTTTTGCAGTATGGTTTACCCCATCCACTATGGTTTGTGGGTGGGTTTTGTGCTGGTTGTTGAAACCCATGATGTTGATGAGGACCCACATTTTTCCCAAATTGTCCTCTGCTGTCCTTACCGGAGTTATTTGAATTCTTAGAGAGTTGTGGTTTTTCAACATGAGAACTACTCCCAGCTTTTGTGGTATTCGCTTCGCCATGGGCCATTAGGTATCTTTCCGCCAGAGAGGTTATCTCCGCTAACCGAGTCCCACCATTTTCTGCCACAAAAGTCTGCATCGGCTTGGGCATTGTCTCCCTCATCTGCTCTGCCAAAATCATCTCCTCCAGCCCTGCGTAGGTTGCCTCGTATTCACTCAGTCCCACCCACTTGGTGACATAAGTATGTAACCGTGAGGCAAACTGGGAATACGATTCTCCCTGCAACCGCTTGGCGTTTCGGAACTTCATTCGGTAGGCAGATGAAGTCAACTCATACCTCTTGAGAAGAGCACTTTTCAGAGAGTCGAAATCCCGTTCCTGTCCAGGAGGTAGTTTAGAGAATATATCATACGCTGCGCCGCGGAGTCCTTGTGAAATTTTTAAATTCCATTTGTCCTTGGGCAGGCTATATGCTTCGGCCATCAAAACAAATTTGTCAATCCAGTTGTCCATCTGCTCAGTCTTTTCATCAAATGGCAGCAGAGGAAAACTCATGGATCCCAGAGAACCATTCTGTGCTGGAGGAGTATCTATACTATAGACTGGAGAACTCGCACTACTGAATCTTGAAGCATCTGGGTGTTGTAATTCCAGTCTTCTTAATTCTATCTCCTGCTGTCTCGCCTGTTCGGCTAGTTTTAACTCCTTGTCCTTCTCCAGTTCAGCCTGTTTCATCTGTTTTTCGGATTCTATTTCCGCCATCCGGATTCTTTCTTCCCTTTGTTCTTGCCTCCATTCTCTTTCAGCCTCTCTGATATACTTCCTCAACTCATCACCCTCATATCCCATCAATGTCCCTTTCTCCGTCAACTCCTGGGTAGTGGGTTGCTTGTCAAATGACATGATAATTGAGCACCTAGATGAGATACCTGAAAAAACTTTAAGCAATGCTCACCCCCTATCTATCAATCAACTTAATTAAATGCCCTAATATAGTATGTATAGCAATTAATTAGGACAAACAAACACACTTACCAATCTGTCACCAACCCACTTTGCTTTTGCTGTATATTTTCTTATTCGCGTATAAAAATTGAAATATTTACTCGCAGTCAACTAATACTAGAACCGTCTAGTCTTAGTGTGAGAATTACGTGGAAAGGAAATCCTACCAACCTACACAATCATCTAGTAGACCTATAGTGTTACAGGCAATTTATAAAGTTGACAGTGAACTTATTGAAAAAAAATTATCTCGCAGAGGAGCAGCTCAATCTGTAGGATTGGGTTAAAATTAAATCCCGGAGACGAGACACCAATCTGTCGCGTGATCTACAGCCGTATAAGAAAACCCTACGGGTAAGGATGTAGATAGAAAAGCTGACCCTTGGTTAGGTCAGTCCACTGTAGGAGAAGAAGACAAAAAGGCTCGTATTGGGTCTAGATAGTATGAATCCTGGTCCCAGATGAGTCTACCTTCCTATCAGTGGCACAGGGAAATGCAAGTAAAGTTGGACACTATACACCGATAGATGATAGCTGACTTAGTTAGCAGTGACACGCTACCCTGTGATGAAGAAAAGCCCCCAGTGCCCTCAAGTATAACATACAGGAGAGACACAACTAGTTCACTCAACTTCTATCCTTACACACTACACTACTATTAATTATTATGAGGTGAAAAAGGCAGTAGGTAAAGTTTTGTGTGATGGTCTACAAATCAGACCGCACAGTTTAATTATAAATGAAAGAAAAGAAAAAAAAATGTCTCCACTCGGGAGATAAAAGTAAAATGGATTAATGTTAGTTTCTGGCTAATACAGCAAACAAAGCTGTTTCATGTGCTCTTAAATCATAGAAGCACAGCAAAGCATTCGGTGGTGGGTTGAATTCAGATTGATGGTTTGTAACTCAGCTCATATCCAAAGCTCCCACGATAGTTGTCTGCAGCTTTCCTCTCCGGTCCATCAGTTCTCAATTGATGATGACAGCAAAGTGGACTGCACTACTTTGACTCAGGCAACAAATAGTTATGGGTGAACTCGCTGATGCTGGTTGATGATGAGGGTGCCGCTCGAGGGTGCACCACAACAACTCTGCAAATAAAGTCAAACAGGACATCTGGTAAGCTATGGTCTGGAATCACTCTTCCATCTTTATTCAACCATTCTGCTATAGCTATAGTCTTCTCATAAGGCAAAGGCAGCTGTAATTATTAGGACATATTCCTAACTGTTATTCTGACTGGACATACCGACAAGGTAGAAAGGAAAGGATTGATTTACACTCGTACGTGACAGTGCCTATCTCTATTCATGAGGAGAGTACGGTCTGATCCTGAATTATATATATATATATATATATATATATATATATATATATATATATATATATATATATATATATATATATATATATATATATATGAGTGAATGGATCCAATTCCCTTCAGCGAAAAGAAATATTCAAGACAAGTACTGATGATGTGATAGGAAAAGACATGGATCACAAACCTAACAATCACAACTGATGCTCCTAAGTGTGCAAGAGACACAAGGGTGTATTGTAAAGTAAGGAAATTGTTCCAGATACTAAGGTGTCTGAATATGCTCTCCACTGATATTCATTCCGAGAGGCCTGAGAATAGTCTCCAATGAATACTGCCTAGGTTGGTGATAGTCATCCACGTATCCATCTATATATAAAGAAGAGTCTTCCTCTTGAGAAGGTATTAACTAGAGAAGAGATCTTATCCATACTTAAGAACTGAGCTAATCTAGAAAAGAACAGTATGGGCGCCCAAGCGGCGTGGGCATGATAACTAGGTCATGCCATGGCGTGGGGCTGGTTTTAGATATAGCGAGGCCATTTTGATGAAATACCTACTATTTGATTTAAACCATTCCATTCAGTACTGTATATTCTAGTCTTAGCAGTAACAGTAATATTAACCTTATTTTAATATATTAACAAAGTATCTCAACCCGAGTATACTTTAAAACTAGCGTGGTTTTGTACTACATTGCAATGTCTCCTTTGTCTGCCAGCGATAATATTCTCTGAATGTATCCAAGATTTAGACGCCGGAATTATACGAATATTGTAGAACGTGACGTGTTTCGTTCTATTAAGAACGAGTTTGTACAACTGAACTCAGTTGTAAATTGAATATTCTATTAATTAATATATATTCTATGGGCAACCATGCCGTTAGTGGAATTGGCTGGCCATCATGTCGTAAACTCACATTCATTGCAAAACTGTTATGAACATAAAAATTATATATAGGAATAATAATCGTTTGATCTTACCTAGTTCCAGAATCAGATTCTCACTACGGATCGGGGCCCTTGTTCAATATAAAATTTTCTCTTTCTTATTTCAGTAATCTAATATTGACTTATTACTTGTTTAAGTAATTTACTATTTAAAAAACGTTGCTTTTTGAACACCACAAATGGGCCCCGACCGCTGTCTGCAATGGCTAGCAGAAGAGTGAGACCGGATATGGAACTAGGATACGCTAGTGGTCGTTTCCGGGCCAGTTGTCAGTTGGTTTGAAGTTGGCCAGGATAAGTCAGCCAAACTAAATTACTCTATAAACCGTAAATATAATGTGATCGTAACATTTATATAACATTTCTAATAATTCTTTAACATACACTGAATAATAAGCAAGAGGAGAGGGTGCAGCCAGGCTTTCGCCACAACGACGAGAATGCAAGACGGCTGCTATCCAGTTCACCAATCAGGGATTGACCCCCTTCTCCATCCATGCGGTCATCAAAATATCATATCGAATTTTATTGTAACGCATCCCCGAGATCAAGCGCGGGCCGCCATCGTTTTTTTCCTGTCTACTCTGGAACCCCTCATAAATGTCAAAGGCAAAAGTGGCTGCATTAGACCAGGTATTTTGTCCTGGCCTGTAGCTCCTCAGGCCTCTTGGAAGAAGCTTCCCCCTTTCCAAAAACTCTTGCAGCTTGACAGAGACTCTCTTCTCTAGAACCTTCCCAAATGTATTTTGAAGGGTGATGATTCTAAAGCCGCTAAGGTTTGAATGATCCTTGAATAGTTTTGGGAGAGGGATGAGATAGCTGTGCACCCAATCCTGCGGTATTGATACTGTCCTAATGCTCTAGTTAAAGCAGTCGGTCATCTCCTCCAGATCTGCATTGCTCACACCCTTCATGTGGCCATACCTGACCCCATCGGGCACTGGTGCCGTGTCTTTTGCCTTTTTCAAATGTGTTTAACATCTTCCCACCGTATGATGTCTTCACACTGCATATTCTTCGTGGTGGCCAGATAACTCCTTCTCTAACTGCATCC